>CM077148.1:83312381-83856902 GCA_039583875.1 Platanthera guangdongensis
ACAAAGAACAAGACCCCTATGAAGTTGTGAAAGGCAGGAAACCAAACCTATCCTATTTCAGGATCTTTGGTTGCAAATGCTTCAAACTACAACAATGGAAGTCTTACTTAACTAAGTTTGCTGCCAAGTCCCAAGAGGGAATTTTTGTTGGGTACAGCAATAATAGTAAGGCTTATAGAGTTTACAACTTGTCTACACAAGTTGTAGAAGAATCTGTGCATGTAGTTTTTGATGAGACTAAACTTATTAACAATGAGTTGTCTAGTACTGTATGCAGCCCCACAGGTTTAACAAAGAAAATGGACAAGCTTACTATAGAAGAAGTACCTGCTGCAAGACAGCAAGGAGAGGAGAGTAGCTGTTGTCCAGGGGGAGAACTACATGTACCAATTGCTGATGAAGTACAAGGAATACAGCATGATGGAGATGCTGAAGAGGTTCAACCTGAAGTTAGGATGCATCCAGCCAATAGGCATCTTAGAGATCATCAGTAGAGCAGATTATTGGAGATCCAAGACAAGGAGTACAAACCAAGAGCAGATACATGAATGCAGCAATCTACTCTAGTTTTCTGTCTCAAGTTGAACCTAAGAAGTTTGAAGAAGCAATATTGGATCCACAATGGACTGAAGCAATGCAAGAAGAGCTTAATCAGTTCAAGAGGTGCAAGTCTGGGAACTTGTTCCTAAGCCTAAAGACCACAATATAATAGGAGTTAAGTGGATCTACAGTAATAAGATGGATGAACAAGGGGTCATCATTAAGAATAAAGCAAGACTGTTGTTAAAGGATATAGGCAAGAAGAAGGTATTGATTTTGATCAACCTTTGCTCCAGTAGCCAGACTGGAAGCCATAAGGATGTTCTTAGCCTATGCAACCTATCAAGGATTCAAGGTTTACCAAATGGATGTCAAGTCAGTATTCCTGAATGGTAATCTTAAGGAAGAAGTCTATTGGAACAGCCTGCAGGTTTTGTTGATCCAACTCTACCTCATCATGTCTATAGACTTAGGAAAGCTTTATATGGGTTAAAGCAAGCCCCTAGGGCTTGGTATGAAACCCTATCTAGTTTCCTCATTGAGAACAAGTTCTCAAGGGGGAAAATAGATAAGACTCTATTCTTTAGGGAATCTAGAGGCAAAGTTATACTTGTCCAAATATATGTAGATGACATTATATTTGGGTCTACTGAAAGCAGCCTTGCAAAAAGTTTGCAAAACTTATGCAAGGTCAGTTTGAGATGAGTAGTATGGAGAGCTGAAGTTTTTCTTGGGTCTCCAAGTTAAACAGACTGGAAGTGGTTTATCCATATGTCAGTCCAAGTTCACCCTAGAACTCATAAGGAAGTATGGTATGGATTAATCCAGTACCATGAAGACTCCAATGGGGTCAAGTATGTCTCTTAGCAAGGATGATGCAGGGAAACCTGTAGATGAAACCTTTATAGAGGGATAGTTGGCTCCCTATTATACTTGACTGCTAGTAGACCAGATATCATGTATGCTACATGTGTCTGTGCAAGGTATCAAGCCTGCCCTAAAGAGTCTCATTTGACTGCAGTCAAGAGAATATTGAGATATCTAAAGGGCACTCCCTATCTAGGCCTTGGTACCCTAGGAATGGAGATTTTGATCTAACAGGTTATTCAGATGCAGACTTTGCAGGATGCAAAGAAGATAGAAAGAGCACTACTGGAACCTGTCAATTCCTAGGTGGGAGACTAATTTCATGGAGTAGCAAGAAGCAAACCAGTGGCTATCTCCACAGCAGAGTCAGAGTATGTGGCTGCAGGAAGTTTGCTGTGCTCAACTTCTGTGGATACAACATCAGCTAGAGGACTATGGATTTCAGGTAAGTAGAACTCCACTTTTCTGTGATTCTACTAGTGCTATTTCAATAGCTAATAACCCTGTATCCCATAGTAGAACAAAACATATTGAAATTAAATATCATTTTCTTAGGGAGCATGTAGAAAGAGAAGATATTTTATTAGAATATGTTAAAACTGATAATCAAGTAGCTGATATGTTTACTAAGCCCCTAGAAGAAGCTAAGTTCAATAGATTCAAAATTGAACTAGGTATGATAAACTTAGAGTAAGTTTACAGAATTGAAAATGCCTAAGTAAAAAGGTGTCGAAACATAGACAAGTCTATGTCGACACAGAATAGTGGTGTCGACACTTCAGTAAAAAGGTGTCGACACATCTAAGAAGTTGGTGTCGACACTTCAGAATGTTAGTGTCGACACATGCCAAGTAGGTGTCGACACATCCAAAGTGGTGTCGACACTTAGTATTTACTCAGAATTTTCTAAGTAAAGTCTCGATAATGTGTCGAGATATGTTGTACCGACACATAACCAAGTATCGACACATAAAATCTATTGACTGAACTTGTGTCGACACATATGTGTCGAGACATTATAAGTCACTGTCGACACTTATTGCCAGTGTCGACACATTTTAAGTTAGTTGTCCCGCCTGTTCATCTTCAAAATCAGAAAGATATAAATAGGGTTTTGTCTTTGTTTGTCGACACGCTTTCAAAGTTTCGAGACGAAAACTATTGTGTCGACACCTCTCTTTTCTAAAGACAAATTCTACAAACCCTAATGGCACCTAAGCTTGAGGAGAACGTTAACGAAGGATATGAGCTAGTGCGCGGCGCGTTCAACGATGCATATCAAGAAATCAAGTCGGTTGTAACCCTAGTCGCCGATTCTGGACTAGAATACCTAGTGTCTGAACCAACTAAGATATGGAAGAAGGAGGTGCTTGAATTCCTTAATGGAGCTCAGATAGATGAATCTGGATACAAAATCAAATCCAGAGTTCATGTTGCACGGGTTAAGGTATCCCCCAAAAGTCTGAGGAAGATTCTACAGCTTCCAAAAACTCAAGAAGAAGAAGAAGTTACAGCTTCAAGACCAAGGAAGCTCTAACCTGGTGTGGACTTGATCCAAAAATGAAGATTGGCTCTGTGTTTAACAGGAAGGGCATGAACAGCGAAGGCAAATTCCTGTCTGAGATAGTGGGAAAAGTCTTACTCAGTAAGGCAGGAGGGCATGACAGAGTGTCTGCCTACATGTTCAGTATAATGACAAGAATTATCTTCACTATAAGAACTGATTGGTCAGTTATAGTGTTTGACAAGATTAAGGAAAGTCTGAAGAAGCCCAACCTGGGCAGAATCTTAAGTCTCTACCTTGCTGGTGTGATACCAGAGGTAATGAGTACTGCTGTAGCAGCTAGATATAAACCACATGAGGAAGATGGATCTAAGGATCTTTTCTAGATGGGACAGGGTGTTGTCCAAGGAAATGCCAACCCCAGAGAAGACAGTTACTGAGAAGGAGATTCCTCTAAAAAAAGAGAAAAACTACTCCAGTGGCACAAGAGTCAACTAGTAGTTCTGAAAGTGAAGAACAGGTTGTCTTCACTCCAGATGACCATGAGGAAGAGCCTGCTGAAAAGACTCCTGCTCCTCTAGCTGGTGCTGAGATCCAGGGGGAGCTGCCTCAAGCTAGCCCCATCCACAAGGATCAAAGCCAGGGGGAGCCTCCAGTTGTAGAAGAACCCTCTACACTGGAAAGTGAGCAAGCTACCACCATCATACAAGAGGTACTCACTGACCTAAATACTTTAGAATTTTTTCTAGAAAGATACTGATTTGTCTGATGATTATCAGCAAACTCAGCTGAACAGTCCAGTTCCAGATGCTGTTAGAGATGACACATCTGCTGTACAAGTAGTGATTCCTGATCCAGTGGTTGAAGAGCAAAGAATTTCTCCAGCTCCATCATCACAAGAATACACTATGGAAGATTTATTCCTAAATCTAGACCAACAAGATTTTGACATGGACAAGGATGCTACTGAAGGAGAGAATGCTGCTGCTGAGGGGGAGCAAGTGCAAGTTCTGGAAGAGCCTATAAGGCAAGAAACTGAGAAAGCTCCAGATGTGCAACCGGAGAAGCCTCCAAGCCCTAAGGATAGGGTGGATATTGCCAGCACATCTGCCTCTGAAGATGAGGAGACTGCAAGGGCAAGGAAAAAGAAAATCTATGTATTCAAGAGAAGGAGCCCGAGTTACAAGAAGGCTCTACAAACTGTAGCTCCACAACCTATCATTCAGCAAACCCCGGCTTTTGATCATAGTGCACTGATGGTGGCAATGCAAATCAAGTTGGATGAGCACAGGAAGGCCATAGAGAAGTATGTAGATGAAGGGCAGAAGTCTTTACAGTTTGATCTTGCCCAGGACATCAAGTCTATAAGGTTTGAGATGAATCTCAACAAGAAAGAGATGACAGACTGCTTTCACAAGAGTGAAAATGCAGTGGTGTATTTGGCAACACACCAGGAAAAGATCAAGGCCCAAGTGGATGACATAGCATTGAAGCAAGGATATATTCTGGAAAATCAAATAAGGATGAATGACAACTTGACTGCTTCTCATAATGCTATAGTCACTGAGTTGAAGAACAAGGCTGCTGAACCTTCTACATCTACTGCTGCTGCTAAAGCTGATTTTGATAAAGTATTTCAAGAAGAAATTTTTGCTGTTAAGACAGCTATCCAAGCATCCCAGAAAGTCATATCTGAACAACTGCAAAAGCTCAAACCTTACTTTAAAGATGACATCAGATACTTGGATAGTCAAATCAGATTTCAGAAGGATGATGTCAGAGACAATATGGCTAGAGAAGTCATAAAGGGGGAGAGAGTGTTAGTCAAGGCAAGCTCTGACCATGCCAAATGGATATCAAATTCTATCAGAGCTACATTGGGATATCCTCCTATTTGTGATGACGACAATGTGGCTGAATCTGGCATTAACCCTGCATATCTAGGAGGTGAGCAACCAGAGGTAGCTCAAGTCATATATCCTCCTCCAGATTTTGAAATGGTGCATGCTGATGTACAGACTTTGTACAACCCACCTGGGGAAAGGATACTGTGATTTTTGAAAAGGTTCAACCTATATCAGAAGCCATGCAAGAGGCATTGCAGAAAGAGGAAGAGACAAGACTGTCCAAGAAGAGGTTTAGGGAACAAGCAGAACAAAGGCCAAACTTTGAACAGTGGAGCCCTACCTCTAGAAACATAATATTAACTGCCTGGAAAGCTGCCAAGGATAACACTCATGACAGGAACAAGTGGTTCTCTGAAGCTGAATGGAGAAAACATGAGATCAGGCAGGAGGCAATAGTTCAGTATAGAAGGAAGGCAAAGATGGGAAAGCTACCTCCTACTGCTGTGGAGCCTAGCAAGTACTTTCCTAAGCCATACCACTATTTTGAGAGGCAGAAGATCAAAGCTAAAGAGCTTAAAAAGAAAGATCTGAAAGGCAAGAAGCCTGCTGATGCTGAAACTGCTGATGCTGCTGTCCAAGCTAAAGTTCAAGCTGACAAAGGCATAGTTATCAAGGAACCAGAACAGAAATAGATTAAGAATTTACTTGAAGATTATTTTGTAATCTTTTGAATGTAAAACATTTTTGTGAACCACTAAAAATGTATAAGACAAATGTTAGAACAATATATGATCAATATATTTCATGTTTGTTCTGTGAATGTGTCTATGTCTATTTCTTATTTGTTCTGAAATGATGAATTTGTATACATGTGAAATTAATACATGTTTATGTTTACCCTGCTGAATATAACCCTGCTGTACATTGTCCTGCTTTACATCATTTTGTAATTTTAATTATGAATGGTGTATATCATTGACTAAGGGTTATGACTTCTCCAAATAGGGGGAGAGTGTTGGGTACATTGGTTAAATGTACCTGATTTGAAGAAGCCTCACCCAACTCAATGATATACATCAAAATGTATTTGATGTGTTTTTGAGTTACTTGTGCAGTTAAGTATTTGCAGGACTGAAGCAAAAATTTCTAAGTCCATGTGTCGACACCCAGAGGAAAGTGTCAACACTTAAAAGACTTGTGTCGACACCCAGACAAGCAGTGTCGACACTTGGAGTCATTGTGTCGACACCTGGATGCAGAGTCGACACCAGACAGAAAGTGTCGACACAAGGAGCTGTGTCGACACTCAGTGAAGAAAAGTGCAGACAGAAAAGTGTCGACACAAGGAGCTGTGTCGACACCCAGTGAAGCTGTGTCTACACCAGAAAGTGTCGACACTTGGAGCTGTGTCGACACTCAGCAAAAGTCTGCAGAGACTAAGTACAAGTGTCGACACCCAGCACAATGTGTCGACACTTAGCAGAAGAGTCAGCACTTGAAGTAAGTGTCGACACCCAGAACAATGTGTTGACACTTAGCAGAAGAGTCAGCACTTGAAGTAAGTGTCGACACCCAGAACAATGTGTCGACACTCAGCTGAAGACTCAACACTTGAAGAAAGTGTCGACACATGGAGCTGTGTCGACACTTAACAAAGAACAGAAAGATCAACAAAATATTCTAAGTACAAGTATCGACACTAAGGGAATGTGTCGACACTCAGCTGAAGTCTCAACAGAAGAATCAAGTGTCGACACTCAGCAAGTATCAACATAGAAGACTATGTGTCGACACCAAGAAGCAGTGTTGACACTTAACAGATTCAACACAAGAAGTTGTGTCGACACAAAGGAGATGTGTCGACACTTAGAAGAATTCAGCAAGTTACAGAAGATCAAGTACTTGTGTCGACACTCAATTTCAGTGTCGACACATGAAGAAGAATCTGTGTCGAGACATACAAGAAGTTGTGTCGACACCTTGTAGACTTGTGTCGACACTTACACAACTTGTGTCGACACTTGGTCTATAAGTGTCGACACTTAAAGACAGAAAGTCTCGACACTTACAGACAGTTAGAGATTTTCAAGAATTGACTGAATGACTTGACAGCTGTCATTCCAGCCGGTCTACATCACCTGTCAAAGATGTCAGAATTCAGTTATGGACCGGACCATCCGGTTACCATGAAGAAGGCCTATAAATAGGCTCATACAGTTTACATAAATGTGTGTGTGTGATTAATAAGTGGTTCAGATTATTGTTGAACAAGTTATTGAAGTGGTACACAGAGTATCAACACAAGAAGATCTTGCCGTCTAAGTGCAGATCTAAGAAGTTGGAGAGAGAGGGCTCCATCCAAGAAATCAGCCATTGGAACTAGGCTAAGAAGAAGGGTTCAGAGTCATTCTGGATCTTAAGAAGCAGAGGTCAAGGATCAACTGCAGAAGGAATCAGTCTTATTCAGTTCTATTTCAAGAAGCTTTGAAGAAAGCTAAGTCAGATTGAATCCAGCTGAGTTCTTCCAAGAACTCATCAAGAAACTCTCAACTCCCCTATCTTGTTTCAGAGTTGTTGAGTTATTATTTCTGTAATCATTTTTATCTTATAGGATCCTTTGGATCTGAGTGAATTGTAAGCCTATAATTATAAAGGCTGAGGGTAGGGCTTGAGAGCCTGAGTGTAGGAGATTGAAATCTCTGAGTGTAGGCCTTGTTGCTGAGTGTAGGCCTTGATTGGCTGAGTGTAGGCCTTGTTGGCTGAGTGTAGGCTTTCGGAAAAGCTGAGTTGTAGGGCCTTGGGCCTGAGGTGTAGGAACCAATTTGGGTTCTGAGCTAGTGGAGAAGTTTGGCCGAATCTAGTACACTGCTAGATAGGCGAAGGGGGAAAGTGGATGTACCCAAAGATTGGGGAACCACTATAAAACCTTGTGTCTGCTGTGCTGTGTTGTGATTGCTGTGTTAAAATAGTTAGAATTCTGTGAACTTAACTGATTGCTTCCATTAAAGTTTTAAAAAGGATTAGGTCACCTATTCACCCCCCCCCTCTAGGTGTTTAGGTACCATATCTTTCAAGAAGACTTGTGAGGGAAAGTCCACTAAGGAATGAAAATACACATGTTTGAGGAACCTGCGTGTTTCTATAATTGCTTTTTGCAATTTTGTTTGATTGCTTAATTGTGTGTTGTACGACTATAAGTGACCAGGAGTGGCGCAAGGCAGTCAGAATGCCCGTTTTCTGAGGCAAGTAGTGCACCCAATGACGTACCTGCAACCCCTCCTTCGGAAGAAACAATAAGACTTGTGGCTAAGGCGGTGTTTGCGATGCTAAACGCCCAGCCAGGAAGGCAAGTGCAGAATCCTGCACCTGCATGGGAGCAGGTATCGCTTCGAGAATCAGAACATAGAATGGTGGAACAAGTGGTGGTAGAGCCTTTAGTACCAAGAAGAGCAACAGAGAAGCAGCTCAAATATATAATGAGCTTTAACACTCCGGTGTTTTTTGGGACTGGAACCCCATCCCAGGCCGAAGATTGGCTCTCTCGGGTGAAGAGAGTATTGACGACCACTGAAACGGAGGAATGACAGAAGACCACCATAGCGACCTTCATGTTGGATGGTGAGGCGAGATTGTGGTGGTAAAGTTGGAGCTTGCATCACTTGGTTGGAGGATACTCATTGTGTCTCGATGGAGGAATTCTCGAGGTTATTGTTGGCAAGATACCTCCCCTCGGCACAGAGGATCGCTATGGAGAATCAGTTCCAAAGAATGACGTGGGAGTTAGTAGCATGGATGAGTACCTCCATGAGTTTACGAGGTTGGGTCATTATGTTAGCACTAGGTTTGCTGATGTGGAGCGAAAGACCAACCGGTTCTACGAGGGTCTGCATGATGACCTAAGGCTACTACTCTCTGGCCTAAAACGTAGGGCTTCTTAACCTTGGCAATACAACCCGATCATTGGAAAGATCTAAGAGAGTCCAAGAGAATAAGGACTCTAGTGCAAAGAAGACGGAGTTCAAGGTGACGACCTCCTCAAAGTTTGGGTTCCGAAAGTGGAATTAAGAATGCTAGGACTTCTGGTCCAGCCCCTTCTTCAGGTGCATCTGGGAAACTACAAGCCAAACACCGTGCACATATTATAACTGTGGGAAGCCGGGACACTTTGCTTGAGATTGTTGAGTGGACGTCCGAAGTTCGAGAAGAAGCCTGAAGTAACTTATGAGGAGAAGGTCAAGGCATTAGAGTCAACCGTATCACATTATGCCTCAGCCCAGCCTAGAGTGTACAACCTTGGCCAGCAGGAGCCCATGAAGTGGGCTGATGTGGTGACAGGTATGCTTTAATTTATAGCAGTTTAGCTTTAAATACTTGTTGCCTTGTGCGTGTTAGCTTATGACTGGTTGTGCTAGGCTTTGTATCGATCCTGATTTTTCCAGGGAGAGCACTGTTCGATACGGAGCTTCGCATTCCTTTTTGTCCGAAGAGTTTGTATCGCGCATCGGAGTACCTTCTTCGATGATAAGGGACATATTGGATGTGCTGCTGCCTAACGGGTGCTCTATGCGCGCATATAAAGTTTGTTGCGTGAAGGTAGGTATTGAGAGTCACGAATATGACTTGCAAGCGTCGCTACTGCCGATAGTGGAGTTCGATGTGATATTTGGCATGGACTGGCTATCGGAGCAGCATGCGTACATTGATTGCTGATGAGTCCACATTTTACACTGATTTTTGGGACTCATCTGGGCCAGTTTTATCGTCTTAGCACTACACTTGAGAGCCATTATTGCTTATATTTGCTTATGTGCCTATTTCACGATTAAGTGCACTATAGGCCCGTTTCTGTGTGCTTCTTGTGTTTCTTTGTTTTATTGTTCTTTAACCCTGTCTTGGGATGTGGTGTGCATGTTTGGTGGCCTATCTGCCTCTTCTGCTGGTGCTGGGTTCGTGTGCGTGCTCCGGAACCGCTCGGAGATCCCGACGATGCAGGAATACTGCGCATGACCACTGGACTTATTACGCACGACCACTGGTCGTGCGCCACCGATAGTGCGCATTACATTCTCATTTTCCTAATCCTGCTTGGGTAATCGCACGAGCACTGGTCATAGTGCGCATGACCACTGGTCGTGCGCCACTGCTCGTGCGCATTTACCCCTTGCTTTCTGTAAATCTGTCCCTGCCAATCGCACGATCAGTGGCTTTAGTGCGCACGACCACTAGTCGTGCGCCACTGATCGTGCACATATATACTGATGTTTCTATCCAGGTTGCAGGTCTAATTGGAAATGGCGCACGATCATCGACCGACAGTGCGCACAACACTGGTCGTGCGCCACTGATCGTGCACTCTACTTTTGTTGCCTCCGTATTTACGGCCCTGCTCCGCGATTTAGTTCAACGCCCGTCATTTGCTGCAATCGTGGAGTGCGCGGGAATCGCCATTTTACTTCTCCAGCTATTCCATCACCTCCACCTTCGTCGGGAGGCCATAGCCAACTACTCCGAAGCTTTTCAAACTCTCCGGCGAAGCCCTCGGCCATTGACGACAACAACTCCAAGCTTTCCACCGGAGTTGGTGAAGAATACAACCTAGAGAACGGACTTAAAGGCCTTCGAGGTGACAGCTCGTTGGTACCGGAAGCCTCCTTGGACTGAGCCCGGAAGCGGATTGACAACTCGCTACTCCGGCCACGACCCACGGTGGATCTTCACTCTCTTTTGGTTTACTACTCTTCCCCTTCCTCTGTAGTATGGAATGGTTTAAACATTGTAATGACATCAAGTATATTTTTATCGAATGGGATGTTAGTATTTTTCTTATGCTTGTGAGTAGTGTCTGTGAATGCGCCTCGCTCACCCCACATCCACTCCGTTCCCGTGTCTCACCCGATTGCACTCCACACAAGAACACTTAAATCCATTAGCTTTCCGTCCACTCGCCCAACCGAAGTTCGGCATCGCGGCCGAAACACCCACTCAACCTTGCGAAGCGGCGCCTTCGACCCGCATAGCTTTTACTAGTTTAGTAGATCAAACATCCACAATATCCCTAGTCCTCTTTTTACTCTTTTTTCTATTTATAACTCTCATTTCAATATTTTTTGTACTGTTGCCGCTCTACGCTAATTGCATTCCTCAAGAGACCGACACTCGGGGATTTTATTCCCAAAACTTTATTACTTGTGCGACCGGTGCGCTTGCCGATTTACACGCATCAAGTTTTTGATGCCGTTGCCGGGGAACACAGTCGTGCGAGTTTCTAGAGAGGGAGATGTGAGATTGCTTTCCTTTTTCTTTGTAAATCGCTTTTGTTTTGTTCTATTTCTGTTTTGTCTGCCTCTTTCTTGTTTGTTAGACAATTGTAGTAATATATTGTTGGATTTAGTAATTTCCACAATTTATTTTGAATATGTTGTTTTTACACCATGTTGGGATATTCGTATGCCCAATGCTGTTGGTGTGGAAAGCCTCCCACGCTAGTCATGAATGCCCTATGAGATATATTGAGCATAAGACTCACCGCACAATGCATGAGATGCTGTATTCGTACAACCATTCAAACACTGTGCCCCGAGAATATGGTCAATCTTCCTTGTCACATACACCGTTCTCTTATTCCTCTCTGGCCCCACAAGGACCGCAGAGTAATGGGAGAAAGTGTTTGTATTGTCGTAGAATAGATCATGTCCTGAAGGATTGTGTTAAGTACCTCCGTGTTATGGAAGAGGATGATGAGCGGACATCCGGATCATCCCGACTCCTACCCTTCGTGGCAAACCTTCATCATATGGTTATGTATCCCTATCACCTTCATTTGTTGAAGGGAATGATGTGGACACAACCGCCAGATGTGTGGCTGATCTAGGCTTCGACGAGGCTGAGCCCATCTCTCCTGCGCATACATCTCCAAGCGTGGAGCCGATTCATTGTGAGGAACCTGCCCTTGACTTTTATCCAAGAAAAGTTCTTCCACCTTTTGTGCATTCTACTTCAGTTGTCTCTGACGACATTTTCGACGATGCAACACAAGTTGAGGCTTGTGATACATGGGTTGTTTCCACTCCCATGGAGGAGGATAACTTTCCTGGTGTCGAGGATTCTCCCTTGATACTAAAGGAGGAAGTCCAAGTCTTGGTGGAGGCCTCTATGGATCTGGCCGAGCCTTGTAGCATTGTCGACATTGCTGGCGATATTTTTCTACCTCAGCCTTTGGGGAGTGAAACCGGGATCACTCCCCCGATTATTTCTTTATGTTCTTCGTCTCTTTTATTTCTTGACCCCCCTTCCTTATCTGAGCCTGTGCAGGTTGAATCTCCACGGGTAAGTTGGGTTGACGTTGAGCCTTGCGCTCAGGCTGTCGATGAGTGCATCCTCTTGTGTGAGGAGGTTCCTACCTCCTTCACAGTGGAAGCCCCTGCCGTCACCTTCGTCCCCAGCGAATTTGTGGGGACGAAACCTTGCTAGGCAAGGATTTGTTTTGTGGTGAGATGAGTGAGGACCAGGCCTCCTCCTCATCCTTCTTCCTATTTCCTCTGCCGTGCGAGGAGTAGGAATGATTATTTAGGCAGAGGGATAACTGTTTTATCACCTGTATCGGTACCATTACCGCAACGGATAATGGAACAGTTGTCTGTGCATTTTTCTTTTCATAGGCCCATTAGCTAGACCCTTTTCGTAGCCGAATAAGTCGTGCTGGGATGACAATAACCTCAATAGTTATCTTATATTTCCTGCATTTTTATTTTTCATATCTATTTTAGTTTTAGCATTTCTTTTGTATATTTTTCTTTTGTTTTTGCGGAGCTCACCCCTGCAGTTATTATTGACAACTTCGTGTTGGCGGGGTTGTGATTCTTCGTATGGCGGGCCTGCTTCAGGTTTCCACGTGTCTTCTGGTATGCTCACTGTTTGAGCATTGGGTAACCTCTTCCCTTAGCTCTTTATGATTTTAATTTCTCTATCATATGCTGTGTTGCTTAGTTTAAGTCTGCAGGAGAGCCCTTATTTGTTACCTATTGCACGCGCACATTTCTTGTGCATACTAGAAGCTTTTGTAGTTTTATTTTGATTAGTTCATTGCACTGCACACCACTGCACCCACTTGAGCGCATGCTTAGTTTTTGCGTGCTGCGAGTTAAACTGGTTTCTTTTCTATGATTTGGGAAAATTATGGTGCTGACATAGGATTGTGAGACGGAGTAAAATGTTGACCTTGCTGTGCTCCTAGTCGAGTGCTCTCGTCTCGTGTAGAAATTTGAGTAGATTTAATTTTTCTGTATGCTTATAGTTTTATATTTTTCTAATTGCGTAAATACTTTTTATTCTACTCAAAAATTGGTGAATCCGGTGTGAATCCTACGGTAGCTTAGGGATGTGTGTAGACGGCCATTAGGTTCGTATTGCTCGAGTCGGGAGGATGGATAGTCTTTCTCGTTGGCTAAGAACTTGCCCCAAGCTATTTTTGAAGCATGGGTATAGGTTAGTTCACTCGCATGAGCATGATGTAGGCCATCATTTTGGTCCGGTTGAGCTTTCTACCGTTCATAACGTCTTGTCCTCGCTATCCCCGTTGTGCCTACCCATTCTTTTGATTCAGCTCCACCTTTATTTCACCAAAGCCTCAAGCCAATCCTAGTTGCACTCCCAAGTCGAGCTTTAGAGTTCTACATTTTTCATGTTGGGGTGTTGATGTCGTGATTTTATATGTGAATATGCGGATGTGCTCCAAAGCTTATATTTGTTGATATTGTTAAAAGAGAAGAAATTTGAAAAAGAAAAAGAAAAGTTAAAACAAAAAAATGATGTTAATTGTGAAAAAGTGAAAAGTAAAAGTAAAATTGAAAATCCTATTTGAGATGAGAGTATTTTTGGAGTAGGCGGTGCACACACCCATATGTTAAAAGTTAAGTCTGGGGGTGTGGTGTACCCGTATATATTTTGGTTAGCTGATGGATTCCTTCTTTGATAGCTCATTTGGTTATGTGCATGGCCTTCCTGTTTATCATTGTTTACCTCACCGAAACCCAAGCCCCATCTCTTCACCTAAAGTCCTACTGTTTCGTGTGTGAACCCAACCAGTACCGTGGAGAGAATGCGAAAGGGCAAGCATATGGTCACCGACAATGGTGGATTCCTTTGGAGGTTATCCCGAGCCCCAATCTTTGGCAATGCTCGCCGAGCGATTAGTCTACTTTCTCCCAATGCGTGACCGGATGATTCACCGTGATTCAAGTTTTGAGTAATAATAAAATGTTGATACGCATTGTGAAAAATATAAACTATTTTGCATACTTAGAAATTTCTTCTATTATATTTTTACGCATGCGAGCATGCGACTTCGCATGGTACTCTGTATCGCAATTTCCTTGTTAGTTAAATCATTTTACATTTCTACTTTAGATCTTGTTTGCTCGGGACGCGCAAACAGTTATGTATGGGGGTGTGATGAGTCCATTTTATATACCTATTTTCGGACTCATCTGGGCTAGTTTTCACGCATTTGCACTTCACTTTTAGTTTTATATCATTCATATTTCATCTTATCTTTATTTCCATAGGAAGTGCACATTTATGCCCGTGGTTGTGTATTTTGTTATTTTTTATAGTTTGTACTCCTTTGTGTGATTTCCTGGAATGTCTGCACATATCAGTGATTGGTTTTTCCTTTCGGTACAGGGGTTGTGTGCGTGTTCCGGGATGGTTGTTAAACAGGAATACTGCGCATGATCATGGGATCTAATGCGCACGACCACTGGTCGTGCGCCCGTGATCGTGTGCACTACTCTACGTTTTCCAGAATCAGCCTGGGTAATCGCACGACCACTGGACCTAGTGCGCAAGACCACCAGTCGTGCGCCCCTGATCGTGTGCATTAATTCCTCTTTTCTGGAGTCCTGTCTGGGGTAATCGCACGACCATTGAACTTAGTGCGCACGACCACTGGTCGTGCGCCACTGCTCGTGGGCATTATCCCAGTTATTCTTCCTAATCTGCCATGTCAGTGCGTACAATCACCAGACATAGTGCGCACGACCACTGGTCGTGCGCCCGTGATCGTGCATATTGTTCATTTCTGCTTTGTATAAATAGTGCAGGTCTCCCCTAATTCAAAAATGGGGGATCGCTCGACTTTTCTCCGCCCTTTTCCGCCTTCTCCGCCATTTTTCATCATCTTCCACCCTAGAGAGGTGCTCCGGGCAAGCTTTCACCGCCAAATCCAAGCCGGAGCTTCCTCTCGGCCTCCTCCATCATCTCTTGGGCTCATTTCAAGCTTCAACGCCATAGCCATCAAGCAAAGGGAAGCTTGAAACTTTCGTCCGCTATCGTGACACGAAGAAGACGGGCCATTGGAAGGTGGTGACAACCCTTCTCTACCCCGGACCCAGTTGCGGACCGAACTTGGACGCGGATTGACAACCCGATGATTCCAACCGTGAATCCTTAGCAAGACTTCGGATTCGGTCGATCTCTTGCCTTGTTCTTCCTTTATTGTTGCTTATGTGTTGTTGTAAACCTTATTTATAGATGATGTGTCCTTATTTGTAAAAAGTTTTTATAAAATCATGTCTTTGTGATTTGTAATTTTGTATATTCGCTTGAGGTGCGCCATATTCCATCCACCACCATCCACCCTTGTCGTTCTAGCAATTACTAGAAGCGTGCATAGCGAAGAGGTGCTTTCGACCCTCATTCCACCGTTCTAATCACCTCATCCGCAAGCCTACTCGCCCATCCGACTAGTGATTCGGTGCATAGCGTCCTAACTAGTCTTCCATCCCTCCTGGCAAAGCATCGCATAGCGGCGTTGCATAGGAGTAGTTGTTAGATTTTTACTTTCTTTTTTCGCAAATATCAAAACCCCCCTTAGTTAGCTCCGACCTAAGGACTTCAATCTCAAGTCCTCCTCGAAATTAACTCCACCTTACTGTGTTCCTTGAGAGATCGATACTTGGGAAAGCCCCCATTTTATATTACTTGTGCGACCGGTTCACTGCCGTGATCTTACGCATCAATTGCAACCGTAAAGTGGCCAGATTGGGACAGGAGATAGATCGTGAGACGACGTTCTCGGGCTTGAAGAGGTCAACCAAGACTTTGATGTCTGCTCTCCAGGTGGTTTAGCAGTTCGTAGTGGTGCAGAGCTGTTTTCACTTTAGTGGAGGCTTCGAATCCCAAGCATGGTTTGGACAGCATCCTAGTTGTATCTGAGTTTCCTGACCTATTCCCTGAAAATCTCCCTGGAGCACCACCTCAGCGAGAGATTAACTTCACCATTGAGCTAGTTCTAGGTGCCAAACCCGTGTCACGCTCTCCGTATCAGTTAGCGCCTAAGGAGGTGGCGAAACTGAATGTACAACTTCAAGAATTGTTGGAACAAGGTTATGTGCATCCAAATTCGTCGCCTTGGAGCGCGCCGGTCCTCTTTGTTAAGAAGAAGGATGAAAGTTTACGACTCTGTATTGATTACCGTGAGTTGAATAAGATAACAAAAAAGAATAAGTATCTGATCCCAAGGATTGATGATCTGTTCGACCAGCTGGTGGGGTCGACTGTGTACTCAAAGTTGGATCTGAAATCCGGATACTATCAGCTGCAGATAAGGGAAAGTGACATTCCCAAGACGGCTTTCAACACACGTTATAGGCATTATGAGTTCACTATCATGCCGTTTGGGGTGACGAATGTGCCATCCGTGTTTATGTATTTGATGAATTGAACATTCAGAGAATACTTGGACCAGTTCGTGATAGTTTTTATCAAAGATATACTGGTGTACTCGCAGTGCGAGGAGGATCATTTCAAGCACCTGCATATGGAGTTGGAGACATTGAGGAGGAACCAACTGTATGCCAAGTTCTCCAAATGTGAATTTTGGTTGTCCTCGGTAGCATTATTTGGTCATGTGGTTCGTGGTGAAGTTATTGTGGTAGATCCGGCAAAGATATTTGTCATACGAGAGTGGCATGTGCTGTCTACGGTGGCGGAAGTCTGGAGTTTTCTGGGGCTTGCCGGCCATTACAGGCGCTTTGTGGAGAACTTATCACGGATAGCATTTCACCTCACTACTCTGACCAGGAACAATGAGAAGTTTGTTTGGTCGCATGAGTGCGCACAAGCTTTCGAAGAACTAAAGTTTTGTTTGACCACGATACCTGTATTACGTTCGTCTTGTGGTTCTGAAGTCTTTGAGATTTACAGTGATGCCTCTGGGAGTGGTTTAGGCTGTGTTTTTCTTCAACACGGGTCGGTGATAGTCTATGGATCACATCAGTTAAAGGTGCATGAGAGGAACTACCCGGACCATGACTTGGAGTTGGAGGTTGTGGTATTCACTCTCAAGCTTTGGAGTCATTACCTGTATGGAGTAAAGGACGACATTTATTCAGATCACAAGATCTTGAAGTATCTGATTGATCAGAAGGAGCTGAACATGCGCCAACATAGGTGGATGGAGTTCCTTGGGGATTACACCTACAAGATTCATTATAATCCTGAGAAGGGGAATGTTGTGGAAGATGCTCTGAACCATAGAACTCCTGCACAGGACAACTGGTTGCAGATGCATTACGAGTGGCTCATTCATGATTTGGAGGCTTTGGAGATCTTGTGTGTCGACAAGGGATCTAGTGCTAATGCATTTTTGAGTTGGACAGAGGTTCAATATGACCTCGCGGACAGGATTCGACAGGCCTTGGAGTTGGACGTAAACTTGAAACGTGGATTGGCAGAGTCCGTGGATGGGTCAATTGACCAGTTTTATGTTGACGACCGCCTTGTATGGAAAGGTGGTCGATTGTGCGTCCCTAATGTTGGGAAATTATGAGAAGAATATATGTACGAGGCGCATTTTACTAAGTACTCAATTCACCCTGAGAGCACAAAGATGTTGAAAGACATGAAGAGGCTGTTCTGGTGGCCAGGTCTGAAAAAAGACACAGCGTTATACGTGGCGAAATGTCAGACTTATGCCTTGGTGAAGGCCGAATTCCAGAAGCAAGGTGGATTTCTAAAGTCCTTGCCTATACCAGAGTGGATGTTTGATGACATCTCTATGGATTTCGTGCACGGTTTGCCGAGATCACACAAGGGGAACGACGCCATTTGGGTGATTGTTGATCGTCTAACGAAGGTGTCACATTTTATACCCAATAGGAAGGATGATTCCGTGGAGAAGTTGGCAAAGCTTTATGTGGATAATATAGTCTGTTTGCATGGAGTACCCAGAAGAATCGTTAGTGACTGTGATGGTCGGTTCACATCCAACAATTGGAGGCTCATTCATCAGTTGTTGGGTACCAAGCTGAACTTCAGCACAGCTTTTCACCGTAGATAGATGGGCAAACTGAAAGGTTGAACAAGACGATGGAAGACATGCTTCGTATGTGTGCATTGGATTTTGGTAAAAGGTGGGAGGACCATCTTTACATGATTGAGTTTGCATGCAATAACAGCTACAAAGCCAGTGTTCAGATGGAGTCTTTTGAGGCCCTATACGGGAGGAGGTGTCGTACACCTTTGTCTTGGGTAAAAACAGGAGAATCAAAGCTTTATAAGCGAATAGAGGTTGAATATGCTACATAAACAATTCGATTGATTCGGGAACGACTACTGATTGCTTAAGATGTATAGGCCAAGTACTATAAAGCCAAACATCGGAACGTGGAGTTTGCCGTGGGCAACTAGGTATACCTCAAGATAAAGTCGTTTAAAGGCGTATCAAGGATTTGACGCTTAAATAAGCTTAGTCAGTGGTATGTTGGGCCTTTTGAGATCTTGGAGCGAGTTGGTGAAGCTGCCTATCGGTTGGCTCTTTCGGTAGAACTGAGTGGATTTCATGATGTATTTCACATTTCGATCTTACACAAAGCCGTGAAAGAGCAGCGCAGGTGGTTGTTACATATCAAGTATTGGCCGATAGTGGGCTAACAACGAAAGTTAGACCCATTAGGATCGAGGATATGAAGGTCAAACAATTGTGGAACAAAGCTATCAGGAGGGTCAAGGTCCGATGGGACAATTGTGGTCATGACGAGCTTTCGTGGGAGCTAGAGCAGACCATGCTTGTGGAGTATCCCGAGCTTTTCTACTCAGGTACCATTTAATTTTATGTACTTTTCCATTCTGTAAATTAGGGATGAAATTCTTTTAAGGGTGGAGAACTGTAATGCCCCAAAACTTGTATACGAATTAGTCAATAGGTATATAATACCCTTAATGTAGCCCTGTGAAAGTTGGGGATGAATGAGTAGTGTTTTTTAAGAGCTTTGGAGCCATTATGGTTTCACACGGCCTGTGACACGGGTGTGTCCAGAGCCGTGTCCTTTTCTGGAATTGGCTTAGTTATGTCGAGTGTTGAACACGGCCTGGGACACGGGCATGTCCGAAGTAGTGTCGGTTATACGGGCGTGTCCAGGGGCCATATCCTGTTCGTGCTTGACGGTTTCAGCGTTGATTGAGGCACACGACATGTAACACAGGCGTGTCCATGGTTGATACGGGCATGTATAGGGTGGACAAGGGCGTGTCAGAGGCCATGTCCTATTCTGAGATCGATGATTTATTTTACGATTGTGAGACATGACATGTGACACAGGCATGTCACAAGCCGTGTACGGACCCAGAAAGGTGATTTTAATGGCGAAACAGGGCCTTTCGTTTCATTTAAGTGGGATCAAATGGCCCGGAACCCTCCCTGGTGGTATAAAGTCGGGAAATGAGGGTTTAAACCTCATTTCCTTTGGTCCATTCTCTTTCCAAAGAGATAGAGAGAGGGTAGAGCAAAGGGTGAAGGAGGAGGATTCCGGCCATTGTTGGAGCTTCGGAGTCCCAAATTGCGAGCATAGCCCAGATCCGTGGAGGCGAGTCCGTTGCGGTGGTTTTCATCTGTCTAGTTTCTTCTCCATGGAACTAAAGCGAACCTCTAGGGTAACAATTCTCTACTTGGATATATGAAGTCCTCTTCCTTTTTTCATATGAAACTCTCTCCCATGAGTGGGCGGTGAGTGTGAGGTATTCCTTTGGGTAGATATCGTTTATCCCAGTAGTTCTGCATATAGAGTCCAGAATCGAAGTACGGACGTAGGCATGGTGTGTGAAGCCTATCCAAACATGTTGGTTTGGATCAATGTTATTTTCATTATGCATGTATTGCAGAAGAAGACTTCGTGCCGTTTGTTTTTTTGGGTTTTCTACGTGGTAGATTGCAATAGGGAGTCTTGGGTACTAACTCCAAGGTGCACCCAGAAAACTGGGCAGAAGCGTGGTTCTGCCATCTTGGTGGCCTGGGAGCCAACTTCCATATAACTGGGTTATGTAAAATTGTGTGACCGATTTGGGACTCGGGGAAGCTTGACTCGTTCCAATGGCTTAAATTGACATGGCGGTGTGAGCAACGTGTTAGGTGGAACCATACCCGCTCTACGTGGATCAGTTAAAGAGACCTAAGGTACATGACACTTACTGATGGCATAGATCGATGGTCTTAGTCTTTGAATGTAAAGACTAAAATGCTCACTATGTTTGCTGTCCTGGGGGTGGTGGTGAAGCCTCGGAATGGACCAGATTCACCGAGAATGTGCCCTGAGAGCACGGAGTGTGTGGTCGTGCGTGCCTACGCCTGTGGTGAAGTGTGCTTAAATCGTACTTTCATGATCATGTTTGATTATACTAATGAAATGCAGGGAAGGAGCACCGCCGCCCCGATTATGGGGTGGGGTCATTATAATTTGGTCAGCTTTAGCTGACCGTTGCCTTGTTTTACCACCATTCGGTGGATTGTTTGTATGCAGGAACAGGTGAGCCTAGTGGCAAGTATCAGGCAGAAGCCGTTGATGCTGTGCTGGCCCTTGAAGGCCAAAGCGAAATATTTACTTTATTATGTTCATGTGTGGCCGGCCTGCATGCCGAAGTATGGAAAATATGTATTGCTTAAGTAAACACTTGTAAGGCCCTGATGACGAGATTTTGGTGTATTTTGCCATCATTCCTACTTTGGGTTTTGTGGACATTCATGCTTTGGTATTTGGGTTCTTATAAATGTTTTAAAAAGCTTCTGCTAGAATGCTCTCAGTTATGATACATATTCCTATGTTGTTAATTTGGTATTCTTATGTAATTGTACTAACTATCTGTGGAATATGGAGTTGGGCCACGGCCGGACCTTCTGTTTTATTCCATGTGACGGATGTGGGTGTTACAGAGGGGGAGCCTATTACTCATGAATCAGCCCAACAAAAAAATGTTGAATCTAATGGGGAAGGACATGGAGAGTTTATAATGGAAGAGGAGGAGAAAGTGATGTGCTGGTTCTTGCAACACCCCAAAATGAAAACAGAACATTTAGTAGCTATCGCCGGGAAATAGTGGGTATCGCTGGTGATAGCGATAACACTCAATGCTTTCAACGAAGCGTTGAGTAGACTCAACGCACTCGATGCTTTCGACGAATCGTCGAGTGAGCTATCACCTAGAGATAGTGGATATCGCTGGGCGATACTGCCACGAATGCTAGCCACATGTCAAACAGCCGGACGGCGGCCGAAGAGCGGTGGTTGACTGGGGTCAAAGCGGCTACCGACAATTTCGCCAGGCGATAGCGTTAGTTTTGACATATCAGATGAAATTGTGGCCATTGTTTCCTTTTTATGAGATGATCATGTGGCTGGGATTAATTCCGAGACCACTTATCCAGAGGAGAGGTGGATAGAAGTCTCATTTTACTTGTCCATCTCTTTCTCTCTTCATCTTTTATTGCTCTCTTGGAAGAAAGAGCTAAGGAAGATGGTTGAGGTCGAGGTTGAGCTTAGCGAAGCTTGGTCAAGGAGGTCCTATGGTCGAAAGCAAGAACCGAGGCTAGATCCGTAGAGTGGAAAGCGAGGTGCTCCTTCCAATCATACAAAAATGCATTCATGGCTTCAAAGAAAACAACAAGGGTAACAATCTTCCTTTTTGGACAAGTGAAGTCCTCCTTTGCATATACATGGAATCCCCTACAAAAAGGTGGAGAATCGAGGAGATTCTGATGGGTCGATACATAGTATTCCCGGGTTTGGCATTGCATATAGATCTAAAAATTGCAGTACGAAATAAGCATGTTATGTGAAGCCCATCTAGACATGATGGTCTGGTTTGGTGATATTCTATTTTGCGTGTCGGAGAAGACTTCGAGTGTAAACGAGTAGTTTACGGGGTCTGTAGGTTGTACCTGTGAAATGAGAGTAGCATGTGTTGGGTCCATTGCCCACAATGTTCCCTAGAGTGGATTTGAATAGGCATCACCATCAACACTAAGAGCATAGTTGTATTTGATGTTGTTTATGCTCATCTTGTGCAAGATGTTCCATGCAACAAGTCTAGACAGATTGTCAAAGTGATGTGATAGGTGGTCATAATGCAGAAAGGTGGACACCAAGAGAAGATGCTGCAAAGGCAGGAATTTGCCTAAGTCCACAGGCGTTGAGTGAGGTAAGCTCACTCAATGCCAGAAGTCAAGGAGCAGTTGACAATGCAGCTAAGTCCACAAGCGCTGAGTGAAGCAAGCCCACTCAATGCTAGAGGTAAGAAAGAATGTTGGCAAGCTGGAAATGTGGCTATGTCCATAGGCGTTGAGTGAAGTTGACTCACTCAATGCCATAAATCTATAGGCAGAAATATGGCTAAGTAGTTTGGCATTGAGTGATGAAGACACACTCAACGCGATACAACAAAAAGCTGTGAGTTGAACTAAATTCCGAGTTCGTCGAGATAAGCTCAGAGTTCGTCGAGTTGAGCTCACCGTTCGTCGAACTCAGTTCAGCATTCGTTGAACTAAGTTCAGAATTTTGGCTAAGGCAAAAATCATTGATTGAGGCATGCTCACTCAACTCTCTCAACGACTAAGATGTTGTAGAGGTAGAAAATTAGCTATGGCAAAAAGTGTTGAGTGATGAAGACATAATCAACTCTCTCAATGCCTAAGATGCTGCAGAGGAAAAAATTGGCTAAGGCAAAAAGCATTTAGTGATGAAGACACACTCAACGCTCTCAACGTCTAATATGCAGAAAGCTTCTCCAAGGTAAAAAAAACGTGGAGTGATGAAGACACACTCAATGCTCTCAACGCTAGAGAAGTAGGAAGATTTTGGCTAAGGAAAATGACATTGAGTGAGCCTTGTTCACTCAACACTCTCAATGTCTAGATAGACAGAAACCTGTCTCAGTGTTTTGGCATTGAGCGATGATTACTCACTCAACGCCTATGCTAATGTTGCTTGATTTTTGGCTAAGTCCACAGCTGATGACGTTAACAAGTCATCAAGCCAACATATTTCAAATTAGTGGCGGGATGGCTACAGTACGTGATAAATGTTATCGCAGACCTACTGTACGATAGTTGGCGTTAAAGCGAGGTTGTTGTTGGCCATTAAATATGCGTGGCCCACTGCTCAAGAGTCTTTGGGTCATAATCAATAAAGGTAAAGGCTTTACAGAGGAAGATAGCTTTTGGAGTAAAGCAATTAGATAGTTCTTCTCCGCCATTATTGCTGATATGAAGAACAGGAAGCTCCAGTCAGCAAGACGAAGAGTAAGTTAGCTATTGGTATCAACATCTTCAACAACAAGATAGCTGAAGTGATCTTCATCTGCACCATCAAGTTAGCTCTGAGGGATTCTTTGAGAAAAAGGTAGCAGCTTCGGCAGACCCTTACTGCAGGTGCCTTACAATCCCAGCCAACAAATTCTAAAGATCATTCTCTTACGGAGCTGTGAAGAAGGAGATAGGGCTAAGCAGTTGGCTCAGTTCAGAAAGGGGCAGAGAAGCTAATCTGCAAGTTACTTCCGGCACAGGCCAAAGCAAGATCTTCATCCTTGTTGCTGTGCAGAAAGGAGTAGAGATGAGATTCTTGCAGCTCAGGTTACAGTAAGATCTACTGCAGTTACTTCTCTACTTCCAGCTGGATAAAATCCCTGGTGCTGAGAAGAGGAAGTTAGGTCTATGTATTTTCTTAGTCCAGATAAGTAGACTTAGGAAATATATTTCCTATAGTCAAGGTTGGGCTGGGTTTATCTCAGTTCAGGTAGATTAGCACAGTGAAATTTCACTTGTGGCCAATCATCACTCCAACCCACTTTTGTCATGTAGGATCCAAGTGTGGATCTGAGTTATAGGGCTTAATTGCCTAACGTAGGAGAGTTTTGCTCTCTGATTGTAGGGATTTTGTGTCTGAGGTAGGTGATTAATTAATCACTAAGCTATAGGTCCCTAGAATGACACTGATGTAGGTACCTGCTCTGTACTGAGTTATCGGAGTGCTGCAGCACTCTGAGAGTAGGGCCTTGTGCCTGAAACTGTAGGGCTAAGAAGCCTGAGCTGTAGGTCTTTGTGTAAGTCTAAGGTAGGTATCTTGAGGGTCACTGAGTGTAGGAGAACTGTAGAGCTCTGAGGTAGGATCCCTATATGATCTGAGGTAGGGTTATCCTCCCAGCCTGAGTGTAGAGCTTAATAGCCTGAGGTAGGTGGTCTGCTAACCATTGAGTTGTAGGCCCTTGTTGCTGTGAAGTAAGTCTTGGAGGAGACTTAGAGATCCCGAGGGATCTGAGGTGTAAGGTCTTTGGAGCAAGTTTTGGAGAAGTGCCTAGTCCTACAAGATAGTTGGATAGGTGGGAGGGAAAATGGATGTACCCTAGTTGGGGGAACCACTATAAATTATTGTGTGCTTTTCTATGTTGTTTTCCTTGTACAAGTTGTGTACATCTTGAAACCATAAAACAACTGAAAGCTAAAGCTCTTAAAGAAGAAATATTTAAGAAACTCAAAAAGATACCATTTACCTATTCACCCCCCTCTAGGTGATTTAACTATCCTTGAATTAAAGACTTTCAAGTGGTATTAGAGGGAGGTTAATCAAAAATGACTTAACAGTCTGATTTGACCTCAAAGGATAGCTAAAAGTTTTGCATTGGTGAGTTCAAAAGATAACCATATGAAGTGGAGCTCAATGAAGTTTCAAGTCTGCAGTGAGAGCAAGAACCACATTGGACTGTTGGTAGCTCTCGAAGATGATGATGTCTATGCCGATACAAGAATAGATATTAGGGCCCCTCTACCACACTCAGATAGTGACTTAAAGGTGGATGAAGCTGAGGAATGTGAATGTAGATGCTATGGGCTGATAGCTACACCAGAAGAAGAAGAATTTAGCCAGGATCAGCCTGGACCAGATCAGGGACAATCTCTGTCTAGTTCTTCTTATTGCTAAGGTTATGAGTCAAACTCAGACTCTGATGCTTCCTCATCAAGTGATGATGAGAGTCCTCTGTTAGAAGAAGATATCAATCAATTTATTGAGAATCATGCTGCACTTTTGAAAGCTTTCAAGGAAAGCAGGTTGCTTGTTAAGAAACAAGCAGAGGAAATTGCCTCCCTCCAGTTAGTTGCTTCCCAACAATATGAGACTTCATCCTTGCTATCTCTGGAATAGAGGGAAGTAGCTAATCTGAAGATCATGGTAGATATCCATTTTGAGTCCATCAAATATAAGAACTCTATTATCACGGTTCTTAAAGAGAAACTTGAAAAGGAGAAGAGGATAGTATCCAATTTCTATAAGATAGATGTTATCAAGAGAAAATCTGAATCTGAGTGGATTTCAAAAGTTATCCATTCTCAGAGGAGAGGCCAAGCTCCTGTTGTGCCACAGTCAACCTTTCATAAGGTAATCCTCACTTCTAACAAGCATTACCAGTACTGCATGTATGGTCACTGTAAGAATGAGTAATTTTCTTGTAAGAATACAAGTGTATCTTATAATTGGAGAAGAATGGGTAGGGGAATGAGTGTCTTTAAGGATCCCCATAAAAATGTACAAATTGCCCATGCTAGACCATTTATTTTTGGTGCATCAGCCCCAACTCACAAGGTAAAGGTAGTGGCTTTCACTCAAGCCCATCCAGCAAGGACTCAGACCAACGTTCAGTCTACCAGTAAGCCTAACTTGGCTAGCTCTGATGATATAAATAGCTTGTCATTTGCAAAGAAGAGAGCTATAAATACCATTTTGAGCAAGCAAAGGAAGCCTGCTGGAAGAATAACCTTCAGTCAGAACCTTGCCGAAAGGAACCTATAGAAAGTTGATGCTCCTCTTCCTACTGTTCAGTCAGTAGTTAACCACACAGCAAGACCTACTCAGAAAAGAAGATATAATATTCATGAGTGTTGGTGTTGTGGTAATGTGGGGGCATTTTTCCCTAAATTGCTGGCATAATCCTTCTATGTCCAGAGCAGGAGTTAGCCTACCTGTCAGAAATACTGCAGGTAGGCAAGTTAGATTTCAAACTAATCAGAACCTAGGACCCAATATTTATTGGGGTCCTAAGGTAAAGTAATCTATTTTGCTTGTCAGTCTAAGTGTCCATCCCCCATGTGGTACTTGGATAGAAGATGTTCCAGTACTTGGAATGGAACAAGGAAGTTATCATATGGATCATTCTCCAATGATAAGGATGTTGTGTGCATTCCTGAAGAAATACACAAGGGTTATCAAATGGCATATGAGGGCTGGGTCAGTTGTAACAACTCTAGAGATATACTCTCTAGTCTAGTGTTACAATCACTATGGGAGTGGAAACTGGCCATAATCAAGGATGCAAACAATGATCTAGGAGTAGAAGAAAGTTTGAGTTGCCAATGCAAAAAGGTCATTGGGGCTTGAACAGAATGCTGATGCTAGAGGAAAGTATGTTGCTAAAGGGAAGAAAAAGACCTGGATCAGCAAGAAGTGATCATGGTGCAAGGGAGCTACTCTGATCAACTGATGAGAATCCAGCTACAGCTCCAGGACCATAACCTCCAGAGTTGGTTTAGAAGTAATTCCAGAAAAGCTTAATTCGTCGAACGCAGAGTTCAGTTCGACGAAAGCCAGGCTCAGTTCGTCGAACGCAGAGTTCAGTTTGACAAACGCAAAGAGTTGTTCGACGAATGCTGAAAGAAGTTGCAGGAACATTTTCGGCTTCCTGTTAAGAGGCAACCAATAGCTGAAATGGGTCAAGGAACTTCACAGCTGATCAACAGGTCCTCAGGACTATGCACAGACTAAGGGGGAGATCAACCTTAGTTTATGGCTACTGATGTACAGTCTGTACTGCTACCATAAGAATATGCTATTGCATGACAAGAGTAAAAGGACATCATATCCTAAAAATGCATGAGGCCCTAACTGGTGGAAAAGACCTTCAGTGTTTTGAAGACTTTTCAAGTGGGATACCTTAATTGGTATCAAGGCTGGCATACAAAACCATACCAAAATTGTCCAAGTGGTATTCAGCCAACTCAAATAGTCAGGTAGATTGGTCAGATGCATATCTGATACTGAAAGAGTGAGAACAGTGAAAGAATAATTCTTCCTCCTTTTCGTAGTACAAGGTTGAACACAACAACTCTGGGATGATGCTCTCCAAAGGAGACAAGTAATGATCCTAATCCCAAAGAACATATTTCTCAAACAAAATATGTTGTTGTTGTAGCAAGGTTGGGATTGGCAGAGCAGACTACCCAGTCAGATGAAAGGAGAATAGGTGAGAAGATGCACCTCCACCACAGAGTGCAAGGTAGATATGATAAGAAAAGATGGAGCCTATCAAATCCTATGAAGAAGACTGACTACTTGGAGCTGCAAGAAAGAAACCAGTCTTGTAACATCAGCTCCATGGTATCATTACCACATCCTCCAGACTAGTAGAACTACCTTATATTGATATTCTACTAGTATAATCTAAATTGCTAGGAATCCTGTCCTTCACAACAGGTCTATGCATATGTAGATTAAGTATAAGTTTGTTAGAGAGCATATGGAAAAACTCAATCCTGAGTTTGTCCTTACTGATAAGTGGCTGATATGTTTATCATACCACTATATTCAGTCAAGTTCAACACCCTCTAGGTTGAGATTGGGTATGTTGAACTTGGAATAGCTTCAGTTGCTCCATATTATACTTGTGTTGCAGGATTCACTTCTTTTGCAGGTAGATAAGTCCTTGATGTGACATCAAGACTGTAAATACCATTAAGTGGTATCAAGACTAAGATGGACTCAAGTGTCCAATAGAGGGAATGATAGGGAAGCTCCAATTGAGGGTGAGAAAGCTCAACACCTGCAGAAATGATGACAGGAAATGCTCCTGTTATGGGGGAGCATGTCTAGCACTTGCTGGAACAGAAACAACCTCCTATTGAGAAGTAGCAAGCAGCTACTACTGTAGATCAGAGATCTTCACTGCTGACCAGTTTGTCCTAAGGACAATGCACAAACTAAGAGGGGATTATCAGGAGAAGAGAGACAGCTACCAGTCAGATCAACTGGATCCATGGTTCACTAAAGTGCCAAGGGACTGCAGTGATGTGGTGTATCAATGATATCACCACACGTGGATGTTGATTCTGTAGATACAACATCAGCAAGTGGAACTATGTGTGCAACAAGTTCAAGTGATGCAGTGTTGTGTTGTTTCAATGCATCAACATAAAATGTTTGACTCCTAATCTAGTAGATTGATCACTATGATAATTTCCTTAGTGTTATCAACATAGGACTTCGACTAGGATCAAGAGATAATCTCTCCCATGATCATTTCTCCTCCCCCAATAGATATACCTATTGAAGAAGACAAAAAGGGGGAGATGTGTGACGATACATAAGGGGGATATATAGAATCAATACTGGACATGACTAGGTCATGTTGAGTCGGTTCATATTACTGGAAAAGAGTCTAGTACTATGAGAAATGCAATGACTGACTACATGTTGAGCCATGATTGTGTTAATGCATATTTTGAGGTAAGTGCTTCTAGTGTGCTCCATTTAAATATTAAGTGGTATAAATGAGAGTTCATATTACTTGAGCAATTGTTCAAGTAGTATAAGGATGCAATGACTTAACTTATTAAGTCAATACAATTAAATGGAGCACAATTAATTAATATAGCATAAGTTACCATTTGTAGTAGACTATAATTGACAGCTGCATGAATTTATTCTGCCTATTATGTTAATGCCTCTTAGTATTGTTGAGTGTTCTGCCTTCTTCAAATAGGGGGAGATTGTTGGGTCCATTGACCACAATGTTACCTAGAGTGGATTTGAAGAGGCATCACCATCAACACTAAGAGCATAGTTGTATTTGATGTTGTTTAAGCTCATCTTGTGAAGGATGTTCCATGGAACAAGTCTAGACAAATTTTCTAAGTGATGTGACAGGTGGTCATAAGGAAGAAAGGTGGACAACAAAAGAAGATGCTGGAAAGGTAGGAATTTGCCTAAGTCCATAGCCATTGAGTGAGGTAAGCTCACTCAATGCCAGAAGTCAAGATGCAGTTGACAATGCAGCTAAGTCCACAGGCATTGCGTGATGCAAGCTCACTCAATGCCAAAGGTAAGAAAGAATGTTGGTAAGCTGAAAATATGGATATGTCCACAGACATTGAATGAAGTTGACTCACTCAACGCCATACAACTATAGGAAAAAATATGGCTAAGTAGTTGGGTGTTGAGTGATGAAGACACACTCAACGCCATACAGCAAAAAACTATGAGTTTAACTCAGTTCAGAGTTCGTCGAGCTAAGCTCAGAGTTCGTCAAGTTGAGCTCACTGTTCGTTGAACTCAGTTCAGCATTCGTCGAACTAAGATCATTATTTTGACTAAGGCAAAAAGTGTTGAGTGAGGCATGCTCACTCAATGCTCTCAATGCCTAAGATGTTACAAAGGAAAAAAATTGGCTAAGGCAAAAAGCGTTGAGTGATGAAGACACACTCAACACTCTCAACGCCTAAGATGCTGCAGAGGCAGAAAATTGGCAAAGGCAAAAAGCGTTGAGTGATGAAGACACACTCAACGCTCTCAATGCCTATGATGCAGAAAGCTTCTCCAAGGCAAAAAACGTTGAGTGATGAAGACACACTCAATGCTCTCAACGCCAGAGAGGCAGGAAGTTTTTGGCTAAGGCAAATGGCGTTGAGTGAGGCTTGTTCACTCAACGCTCTCAACGAATAGATAGACAAAAATCTATCTAAGTGTTTTGGCATTGAGTGATGATTACTAACTCAACACTTATTCTAATGTTGCTTGATTTTTGGCCAAGTCCACAGCTCATGACGTCAGCAAGTCAACAAGTCATCATATTTCAAATTAGTGGCAGGATGGCTACAATACGCGACAAATGTTACCGCAGACCTACTATATGACAGTTGGCATTAAAGTAAGGTTGCTGGTGGCCATTAAATATGTGGGGCTCACTGTTCAAGAGCCATTGGGTCATAATCAATAATAGGGAAAGGCATTACGCAGGAACATAGATTTTGGAGTAAAGCAATTAGATAGTTCTTCTTCTCCTCCATTGTTGATAAGCTGAAGGACAGGAAGCTTAAGTCAGCAAGACGAAAAGCAAGTTAGCTGTTGGTATCAACATCTTCAACAATAAGATATCTGGTGTGATCTTCATCTGCACCAGCAAGTTAGCTCAGAGGGATTATCTGAGAAAAAGGTAGCAGCTTGGGCCGACCCTTGCTGTAGGTGCCACACAGACCCATCCAACAAATCCTAACGATCATTCTCTTTGGGAGCTGTGTAGAATGAGATAGGGCTTAGTAGTTGGCTCAGTTGAGAAAGGGGCAGAGAAGCTAATCTGCAAGTTACATCCAGCACAAGCCAAAGCAAGATTTTCATCCTTGCTTCTGTGAACAAAGAAGTAGGGCTGGGATTCTTCCAGCTCAGGTTGCAGCAAGATCTACTGCAGTTACTTCTCTAGTTCCAGCTCGATAAAACTCCTGGTGCTGAGAAGAGGAAGTTAGGTCTAATTATTTTCTTAGTCCAGATAAGTAGACTCAGGAAATATATTTCCTGGAGTCTAGGTTGGGATGAGTTTATCTTAGTCCAGGTAGATTAGCACAACAAAATTTCACTTGTGGCCAATCATCACTCCAACCCACTTTCATCATGTAGGATCTAAGTGTGGATCTGAGCTGTATGGCTTAATTGCCTGAGGTAGGAGAGTGCTACTCTCTGAGTGTAGGGCCTTTGTGCCCGAGGAAGGCGATTAATTAATCACTGAGCTGTAGGTGCCTGGAGGGGAACTGGGGTAGGTACTTGTTGCGTACTGAGTTGTAGGAGTGCTGCAGCACTCTGAGAGTAGGGCCTTGTCCCTGAAACTGTAGGGATAAGAAGCCTGAGATGTAGGACTTTGTGTAAGGCTAAGGTTGGTGGCTTGAGGTTCACTGAGTGTAAGAGCACTGCAGAGCTCTAAGGTAGGATCCCTAGTGGATCTGAGGTAGAGCATGTAACATCCCTCAGACAACTAAACCCCTAGGAGTGGTTTTGTCATGACTAGGTCATGACAAAACCCTAGGAAGACCAAGAAGACCAAGTGGACCTAGGAATGTAGGTGAGATCACTATGGTCTGCAAATAGTAGATTTCTAAACACTAGTTTAGGATGATCATGGGGCTTCACCATGACTCAAAGACCCCACCACAACATCACCAATCTATTGAAAGGTCCATTAAAGCCCTGAGGGTCCATTGGAGTAAACCTAGGGTGGCCAAGTTGACCTAGGATCATCCTAGTCTTAAATTGGGAAAGGTGCCCTAACTAACGATAATGTGCCCCTAATGTGCCCAACTGAAATAATTGGTTCCTAAACACCTAGAGGGGGGGGGTGAATAGGTGCAATTCTATTTTCCTTTTCAAGCAGAATATTAATTCAGTTAATTAAAAGAAACAAACAGTTCTACAGATATCACAACAAAGAAATATCAATACCACACACAATAACAGATGACACACTGACTTATAGTGGTTCCCCAAGGTCTGGGTACATCCACTTTCCCCCTTCGCCTATCTAGAAGTGTGCTAGATTCGGCCTAACTTCTTTCCTTCTCCTCAGATCCTCAGATCTTACAGCTCAGAACCCAAACAAGGCTCCTACAACTCAGAGTGAGTCCACACTCCTATAGCTCAGGCAATCTGCCCTACCTCAGCCTTCAACAAGGCCTACAACTCAGAGATCAAAATCTGCTACAACTCAGGCTCTCAGCCCTACCTCAGCCTACAACAAGGCCTACCACTCAGAGAACTTTATCTCTGATGTAGGCTATGGTGTTTGCCGCTATAACGACAAAGGGAGTAAATGGTACGCCTCTCTACTTCCACTATTATGCTCAAAAAATAACTAAATACAGCACACCCATGAACAACGTTATCAACTATCACCAACGCACGGTATCCACGCCCTGTAAGGATTGAACAAACGAATAGAGGTCGATGTTCTCTCAAGCTAAAAGGACCAATCTTGGGTCCGATCGAGCGATGGTTGTACCAAAAGAGATCTACCCAAAGGTTCGGTTCGGAAATGGTAGATCTCCCCCAACAAAACGAAAGAGAGGCTCGCCAAACCTCTCGGAAAATTAAATAATTAGAAAGAACAACACATGCAATCGAAAAGATAAGCCACAAACAAAAAAACGATTCCAAAGTAACACAAAAGTATTCCACCAATTAAAAATCTAAAGAGATAAGAATCACACAAGAGGTAGAAGATCTCGTTACCCAGCCGGAATAGATGATTCTGGTTCACTTTCAAGGATCGTTCTTCCACGACTACACCAGAGTGTCACCGGATGGAGAGAAACTTGTCCGCTTCCTTTGCTTCACGTCGGGATAGAGGAAAAACCACAAAGGGTGAAAAAAACACCTTTGATCTTGGTCGATTTCACTATGGAAGGGGGCTGATTTGGGGGCTCTTGATGGAGGTCGGGTTTTGGTTAAGGGAGAGGATGGTGGTTCGGTTTGGGGTGTGGAAGTGAGGGTCGGCTTGAGAGTGGTGGCCGAATCTTGGGAGGTGGAGTTGAGGGGAAACCGAGGGGAGCAAAGGAGGAAAGGGGAGGAGGGAAGAGGAGGGAGGTCGAGCAAGAGGAGGGGAGAGGAAGGGTGGCCGGCGACCGAGAGGAAGGGAGGAAGAAGGGGGCCGAATTTTGCCTAAGGGGGGAAAAGAGAGGTGAGGGAGAAATTCAAATTTTGAATTCAAGTTTTAATTTTTTCATTCTCTAAGTAAAACCATGAAAGTCCATGCCTATATATAGGCTTTACAAAATGCATAGGCTATGTGCAGCCCACTAAATAAAAATAAATCAACACCTAAAATACTTAAAAATTTCATGATGAAAATAAAAATGCAATAGAAATAAACTAAATGATATTTAAAAGCCTTCATCTCATGTAGCTCCACATCATGTAGTCATCATCTTCAACATGTAGGAGAACGTCGTCGTCGTCGCCGTCATCATCTTCAACTTTAACACGTTGGGGGTTGCCGCCATCGCCGTCGCCGTCGCCGTCATCATCTTCAACTTTAACTTGGGGGTTGCCGCCATCGCCGTCGCCGTCGCCGTCATCATCTTCAACTTTAACACATAGGGAGTTGCCGCCATCAATCCTCCCCCGCTCAAAATAACTCATCACCAATGAGTTGGCATCGCGGTGCTGGCGCCGAAGAACATCATCCAAAAGAACCATCGCCGAGTTCGGAATCCAAGGGTCACCAGAGACCGGGCGAGCACACCATCGTATCACATAACGCTGAATACCACCGCTTGGAGAGGAGAGCAAAACACCAAATGTTAACCTGTCTAGCAAAAAGATTGTCCTGGGAAACTGGGAAAGCATTAGGCAAATAAAGAGGAAAAATTTCTTAATCAACAGTCAACGTACCTTCGTTGGAGACCAATGGAGAGAACGAACCAAGGACAAGCTCACCCCCCAACCCAAATGAAAATATAGTGGCACCAAACGTAGAGTTAGATATTTCAAAAGGTGGAAGAACACAATGCGTGAAAGTGGAAACATTTAAACTAGGGGAATTACCCCATTCAGTGGTTAAGTTCAACAGATATTTTGTTTCTCCTAACTGATTAAAAATCCGAAAAGTTCTAACTCGCCGACTCGCCAACGTTTCTATAGTGCCCGTAGGCATCCGTTCAGGGACGAGTCGCACCAAGAGTAAACCGAAAACCTTATAGGGAGATGCCCTCTTATGTAAGTTAGTGATATATTGATAAGAAGATATGTGTGTGACTAGTGCTTCCTTACTGTGCCTATGTAAAATGAAAGCGTGAGAGGCAAATACTATTGCAGGCAGACTTGACATGTAAAATAGCGGTAACGGAACTACTTGAGATGGAACCAAGGGAACAAAATATGGGGGCGCCAACAGAAAGTAATAGGGTGTCACTAGCGGAACTACATATGGTGGCACCAACCCAACGAGATCTGGTGCTACCAACAGAATGCGATCCGGTGGCACAAAAGATGGCCACATCATTAACGTACTATTAGAGATTTGGTTAGTTTTAGAAAGTCGAGTGGATACCAAATTAATGAGACATTCATCATGACCAAACACGAAATCTATTATCACACTACGAGACATGTCCCAAGGAGGGTCCAGCATGGATTGTAAAATAACATGACTCAAATCAGGCAAAATAAATTCATGTCCGAAAGGATCCGCTGGTCAGGTCAACATATCAGGAGGGAGAGTCGGTAAAGCTAAAATCGGGAGAGAGTTAAGATCGCATTTAAATTCATGCAACAGAGTTAGCATCAAGGGACGCTCATCCGGGTCTACTTCTGTGTCGTCTTTCAAAAATATAACTCTCTCGCTAGGACATTCTTCCAACTCATAAATCACGACATCAGTAGCAGTACAGATCTCAGGAATGGGAGCATCGATAGATTCTGGAGGAGTGGATAAGTCATGCCCACTGTCAAAATATGGATTTATCGTTCAAGTAAAATCCTCCGGGTGCAAGCCATCAAAATCAAACGGAAAATCAAACAGAAGATTTTCCCTCACATAAAACTCAACTGGCTTGTCATCACCTAACTCATGATCAGAGAAACATTCGCCACAGGGTGACTCTATCACCTCACTAGAAATTTCACTCAAATCAGACTCAGTAACGGTTTCAGAAACATCGACGAAGGGAAGTGGAGATGATTCCCCAGAAGTGGGCACTACAATATGTCTCGGACCAAAAATAACCAGCTCGAGTCCTAACATTTCATTGCCTAAATCACGAATGGGTAAGCTCTCAGCATAAGGTAACACTTCTGACTCAGCTAGAATATCAACTGACTCAAGGTCATCAGAAGACTCCATAACTATCAAGTGAGACGCCTCAGAAACATCGCCGAAAGGCAGAGGAGATGATTCCTCAAAGGATAAATCCTCATCCAGGTCACTAGGGTAACCAATCTCCTCATCGTCACTCAAATCGCCAACGTAATCAGCCTCATCCTCAGTGATGGGCATAGTCCTAGGCACGACCTTAGACTCATCAGGGGAATCTACAACTAAATTAGGTAACTCATGGGGAGACGCAAAATGGTCTACGGGCGTAATTAGGGTAGGACGCACAATAGAGCCAAGACCAGATTCGCCACTAGACTCACCTATAGTAATCGTCTGATATGAGGGAACTTTACCCCTAGGAATCTGGTGCTTCTCAATTTCTAATGTCGTGGTAAAAGTGTAGTCTAGATCTGTGTGCCAATAATTCAGTAATTTACCCTGGATGTAGGGGTTTAACCCCCTACGAAACCTGGAAAGGGTGACCTCAGGCGATTCCTTCACACCGCTCCTAACCGTCAGATCCTTAAAGAGTTGCATATAATCTGAGACCGACTTATTCCTTTGTTTAACGGTAACCAAATCATCAGTTATTTGCCATTTGGCCCGGGCGTTTGGTTTATCTTCATCCCTGAAGATCGGTATGGAACTAGCGCCGTCCGTAGGATAACTAGGGTGTTGCCTTGGGAGAAATGGTACTGCTTGGCTAGCCTTTACTTGTCCAATCAACGCCTTAATCTCATCCACTACCGGGCATTGGAATGGCTTTCTAACGTCCCGAATGGAACCTAATGATTTTCCTCGAGAAACATTGACGTCGTAGGCCATATTGTGATAACCGGAGAGAAAACTCAATCCGGAATTTGTGCACATATAATGAGAAACGCTTCTGACCCAATTAAAATAGGTTTGTCGGAATTGTTCCCGCTTAACCACTCGGGTAAAATTAATATAAAATAGATTTTCTTGCAGAAGAAAATATGAAAATTATTAATTAATGTTTTTTATTTTTGTGCTGAAAAATAAGAAATTTAAGTCGATATTGGCAGACCAGAAATTTTTTATTATTATTATTTTGACTCTGAATGTGCATACAAAGTGCGTGTTAACGTGCTAAATAAAAGGGGGAGGGTGCCAATTAAGAAATTGACGTGAACCTCCCTCTGATACCAAATTGATGTAGGCTACGGTGTTTGGCGCTATAACGACAAAGGGAGTAACGCGTACGCCTCTCTACTTCCACTATTACGCTGATACAATAACTAAACGCAGCACACCCACGAACAACGTTATCAACTATCGCAAACACACGGTAGCCACGTCGTTTAAGGATCGAACAAACGACTAGAGGCCGATGCTCTCTCAAGCTAAAAGGACCAATCTTGGGTCCGACCGAGCGATGGTTGTACCAAAAGAGATCTACACAAATGTTCGGTTCGGAAATGGTAGATATCCCCAAACAAAACGAAAGCGAGGCTCACCAAACCTCTCGGAAAATTAAACAATTAGAAAGAACAACACATGCGATCGGAAAGATAAGACACGAACAAAAAAATGATTCCAAAGTAACACAAAGGTATTCCACCAATTAAAAATCTAAAGAGATAAGAATCACACAAGAGGTAGAAGATCTCGTTACCCAACCGGAATAGATGATTCCGGTTCACTTTGAAGGATCGTTTTTCCACGACTCCGCCGGAGTGTCGCCGAATGGAGAGAAACTTGTCCGCTTCCTTTGCTTCACGCCGGGATGGAGGAAAAACCACAAAGGGAGAAAAAATCACCTTTGATCTTGGTCGATTTCTGATAACTCTAATTATTTCTCTCTTTTTATTTACTATTTTATAATAATAGTTAGATATTTTACATCTATTTTATAATATTAAGTTCTAATTAACTAGTTTCTATATTTTATATTTATTTATTCTAATAATATTATTTTCAATTTTGCAGGGTTGATCTATCAATTATTTGGAGCAAAAAGGAATTTTCTCCTTTTCGGCATAGACACGCCCGGTGACACGCCCTCCATGGGCGTGACCACGGGCGTGACACTCACGTGCAAAGAATGTCAGTGTAAATCGTGGACCTGCGGCCGAAGAACGTCAATCGGCCTATGACACGCCCGTGTAGTTCAGCGACCCGCCCGTGTTACACTTACACGGGGCATGACAGCCGGTGAAGGACTGCTAGACCGTGCCACGGCAGATTAAATTGACACGCCTTGGTCACGAGCATGACCAAGGGTGTGTCATGTGCGTTTTCCAGTCAATAAAGAGACGTGTGTGCCATTGCAGCCAGAATCCGTTGCAACCTGAAACGCCCACGGTCACGGGCGTGACCATGGGGCGTGATGCCTCCATCAAGACCAGTTTACTCCCGCCGTTTTCAGCTTCCCGCCGTCTTCCAGAAACATCCTTGACATGCCCTAGTGTTGAAGCCAAAATTGACCTCAACTGAAGTTCGAAGAAAAAGGGGTGCAGCCAAAACCTACTTCTCTCAAGTCTCACCCCTCGGCTGGATTCTAAGGACCTAAGACTGACCCAAAAGCCTCAGCAGGGAGGTCCCACCTCACACCCGGAAGATCTCTGAGAGCTTCCCCTCCAAAGCCAAAGCTGGGCTAGGAGCTCCTCAGAAAGCACTAGAATTCCGGAGACAATGATCGCTTGCTTTCTAAGGAGCCCTTATGGGTCTATTTATAGCATTTTGCTGTCCTGAATTTACTGAAAAGCCCTTAGTTGGTCTGCCAATAGCCAAATCCCGCTGTTTTCCTGAGGGTACTGAAGTAATTTCTCCTGAGGGCAATAAAGACATTCTTCCAAAGGCCCTGGGCCCCATTCGGCGGGAGCTAGTGCCGAGACCTTTCGGCCCAGGGCATGGCGCGAACGTTCTCGCCGCTTAGGCGAGAACTCTTTGAGAAAGGAGCTTGGTTTGGGCGGGAGTGCTTCCGCGCGGCTTGCGCTTGGCGTTCTCGGCCCACGATTTCTCCCTTATAACATTCGGCGAGAGCGCTTCCGCCTTCTGTGGGCGAGATCCTCCTTAGGGCGGGACCACTTCGGCTAACCCTCCTGTGACCATTGTGCCTCTTGGTCTGGCTCAGCGAATATGAGGTTGTACACAATCCCCGCTCTTTTTGAGCTAGCACCGCGCTCGAAAAGACATGTCCAACCCCAAAAATATTCGCTGAGCACGTGTCAACATCAGGGAATCTTTTGGTGGGTCCGTACGGTGTCTATAAATATGAGTGCCGATAGACGGTCATGACACTTTCCTCGAGCCGTCATTCTCCTTCTGAGCTCTCGCCCTCTCTCGCGATGCCTTCCAAGCGTGCCGATAAACCTCTTCCGTAGGATCTGCAGGACCGCATCAACGCGGCGCAGGCGCGAGCTAGGGCTAACAGTGCCCTTGTCGCCCCATGGCTAGCGAGACAGCTGCCAGTTGCTGAGCCTTCTTTGCCTAAGAAGAAGAAGAAGAAGAAAGCGAAGGTGGTTCAGCGGGACCTATCCCGCGAGAACAGGAGCCCGCCCACCCCGACCCCTAGTTGCGCGGACGGCGCCTCGCCGCGGAAGGTAAGCTTGATATACCCATTAACATCCAGTTGCTCAATTGTCTAACCTGATACCTCTTGCAGGAGACGGTTCCTGACGCTGCCGCGTCCCCGCGAGAACGTTCGAATCCGCCCTCTAGCCATCACGACGATCAACCACGGGTTCCTGAGGCTCCTCCTCCGCCAGACCCGAACACCGCCGGTAAAGGTTCCCTTCTTGGCTTCGCCTGGTATTTTCCAAATGCTGACTTGATTTCTCGCAGCGTTGGTTTCTGTACCTTCGGATCTCGCCACCCAGGATGGTGGGGCGAGAACTATCGATCAGCCTGCCCGTGTGGTTGACTCCTCCCTATCGGCGAGAGGAAAAAGTGCCGAGATCCCCGTGCCGCCGCTAGACGTTAGTCCTTCAGCGGCTGAGGAGACCCGCTCCCCCGCTCTCGATCAGGCCGGGATCACCCTCCGCAAAGTTTACCCCCCCGACAAAGGAAAGCCAATCCACCTCCTCTTTGGAGCTGGGGGGGGGGGGGGGGCTGGGCCTTCTCGCCTGCCGTCGACCGGGGGGCCTCGTCACTCCGAAGGTATACGGCCGTTTTATCGCTGCTACCCTTTAGTTTCCGCTAAAATGGGGCTTCTTTCGATAGGGGACAAGGACTCGCGGCCTGGCGCTGAGGTAGAGGAAGAAGAAGAAGAAGAAGAAGAAGAAGAAGAAAGAGAAGGAGAGGATGGCGAGAGCTCTCCCTTCCCTTCATCTGATGAGATGGAGGAGATCCTGACCGGTGCCGGGAGCGCAAAAAGACGAGGGAAGAAGGTTGCCGCCATTCTGTCGAAACTCATCCGGCGAGAACGGGCCCGCGACCTTGCGGCCCGAGAGTTCCGCCAGTCAGTGGAGAAGAGGCTGGAATCCTTGGAGCGAGACTTCCTTCTAGGCGAGATGGACCGGCCCGGAGGAGCTACCGCGGGATCTTCACCTGAGAGATGCATCGAGAGGATCCGGGATCTGTCTCGCCGGGTTGACCTGGGCTGCAGCATTCTGTCATCCTACTTCAACCCGCAGGCGCCCCCCCGGACCAAGTTGCGGGACCGAGGCAAATGGCGCTGGGAACCGTACTGAAGCGCGAGACGTCCCCTCCTCTTCCTCTGGCCTTCCCTTCTCTAATGTACCCTTACTTTTTCGCTTGTAGTTGTGACTGTTGTTCCCGCTCTTTATTCGCTTATTGTATTATTATTATTTTTTATCGCGTTCCCGCTCAGCGAGAGCGATGGCTCTGTCTTTAATATTCTTGCATTCGTATGAGTTATCTTCCCAGCTCTTTGGGGTGGCGAGAGCCATCTTGCTTCCGCCTACTTTTCCTGCCGTCTGACACTTCGCAATGTTAGCGCCAGCTGTTTAATCGGTCGCTGTCAGATTCGGGCGGGAAAAACGAAGCGCCGTTGACCTAGGACGCGGCGGCTGTACCCTCGCCGCCTTTCTGAAAACTACCATCATTACCACGATTTTCTATAAATAGGAGGCTCACCTACCACATTCATTCCTCTGACTCCCGTCTCTCTCCTCTTTGATGTTGCTCTCGCGGTCTTCGCGAAGCTCTCGCCCTTTTCTGTCTTCCACTTCCGTTCTCGCCCCATTCTCGCTTTCGCCTTTCCCCCGTAGATCTCGCCTTCGATCCCTATTGCGATGCCGGGTGGTGGTGAAGGAAGATCCAACTGCGCGGAAGCCTTCCAAAAGCATCTCTTTCCTTCCTGCACCCTCACTCTGGAGGAGTTCAATCTGACCAAGGCCCAGCACGTTCCCGCTGGCTTCGTCGCGCGGCCCCCGGGCAGTCATGACAAGGTCAACACTGCAGGGGAGGGGGAGCTCGCCATCCCCATAGAACACTTCGAGGTGGGCTTCCGCCTTCCGCTGTGGCCTGAGATGCGACAGGCTCTCCGGTACTACGGGGTGGTTCCCGCGCAGCTGAATCCTAATTCAGTTGCCATTCTCGTGGCATTCATATGCTATATGCGCTCCGAGAGGATCGAGTTCAGCCTGCCGATCTTCCGCAAGCTGTTTACCTTCCGCGCGAAAGGAGGCGTGGTGTTCTTCTCCGGGCAGCTTCTGAAGACGATCGGTCTCGCCAACAAGCATCATCATTGGGGCGAGAAGTTCATCTACGTCTCCGGCGACTTCGGGAACGTACCCTTGGCCCCCATCCAATATGAAGATGCCGCCTACAAGCCTCCGTCCTTGGGCTCCCGCGAGAGCGCCCTCCTTGAGTTCTTCGGAACCAAGGACTTCGACGTCCTCCACCTCCGGCGAGACGTCGATTCTCTTTCCCCTGTGCTTCCGGGAGAAGGTAGGGTCTCGCCTTCATTTGTCTTTTTCTTGCCTTTTCCGAGATTAGAACTTATCAATGTTGTTTTTTGCAGGAGAGCGCGAAATCCCTCTCCGCCAGCCTTTTGACGAGGCTCGCGCCGGAGGGAGTCAGCCTCCGAAGGACCCGCTGGCTCTTGCGAAAGCCGCCGCGCAAGCCTGCCGAAAGGAGCCGGGCCTCCCACCCTCGAGCGGTGTTGTGAAGCGAAAACCGGTTGCTTCCGCACCTCAGGCAATCAAGAGGCCCAAGACCATGGATACCGAGAAGGGCAAGGCTGCGGTTGTCCAGCCCGTCCAACCTCTCCCCCCCGGCCGCTCCTTCGAGGAGGTCTTGGAGGCAGCAAGCAGGGTTGCGGCCACCAGTGGCGGCTCGGGGACTCCCGCCGAGAACCCTCGGACCCCTGGCGCCGCCGAGAGCGAGGGTGTCGCCGCCGGGACCTCCGGCCAACCTCCGTCTGAAGAGGTGCCGCGGGGTCATCGTAACTATGGCCTCGGCGTGAGGTACCTGGACGCGGAGAACAAGCCGCTGCTGCAATGGGACCCTGACGCCAACAAGGTCACGGTCTCGTCCCTCTTGCCGAGCTGGGCAGAGCGAGACGAGGTCACCGGCGAAGCTTTCGCCTTAGGGTACGGCCTCTACAGCCGGGAGGATGCTAGCGTCTTCGACAGGACGTCGACCCGGATGTTGGCATATGACTCCACTCGCGCTTTAATGCGTGGGTTGGAGCTCACGCACATGTGCGCCCGGCGGAGCATTACGATAGACCGTAACTTTCAAGATATGTTGAAGGCCAGGGAGGATGCGGTGGCCCGGGCGGCCTCTCTGGCCAAGGAGCTGGCCGAGACCCAGCAACTACTATCCTCGCGCCAAGCGGAAGGGGTAAGCGAGACTTTTCATAATCAGTTGTTCTCGCAATCCTAACCTTTTTCTTATGCTAACCTCCCGCTGTTCAGGATTCCGCTCAAGCCGCGCTTCGCGAGGAGCTGTCTCAGGCCCGCTATGACAACATTCTCCTGCGAGAACAGATCGCGCGCCTCGAGGCGAGTGCACCCCCTCTGCTGGACGAGAGATTGAAGAGCCAGTATTATTCGGCTTATGACATCGACAAGCTCCTTCAGGGGAACGCGCAAGCCACCGTAAGGCTGACGCTGGAGACGCTGCGCGACATCAACTGTTGGGACGAAAAGGGCAAAGACATTACCGCTCCACAACTTGTCCCATGGCTCTTCGAGCCCATCCCCAAGCCCCCTGGCGCCCCCACTACCCCTCCCTCGGATGTCCCAAAGTCTCCCGCAGCTGATGGCGAGACCTCCGGGGGGAGCTCCGGCGGAAGCTCCAGCGGAAGCTCCAGCGAGACTTCAGAAGGATACAGCTTGTCCCCTTGAGTGTACTCTTCTTGCTTTTGTTTTTCATTTCTATGTAAAGCGCGAGACGCTATCATTTTGTACCCGTATATAGTATTTGTTAATGCAAATGTTTTTTCTTGCGAACATTCTGTTATTTGCGAATGTGCTTGATGTGATTGTCGTAGTTGGATGTTTTCGGCGTAGGCTTCCGCCAAGGCCATTGGCCTTAGGAAATTCGTAGCGATGAATCAGCTAGAACCCGCGGTAACCGGCCAGCCGAAAGCGTGACTCTCGAATCCTTAGGACGGGACCGTCCCCTCTAGACTGCGCGAGTCCCTACTCGCCCATCGTATAACGATCTCGCCTATTTGTTCAAGGAATCTGAGGAACCTTTTCGGCGAAAGCCTCCCCACCTTGGGATCCCCTTTGATGAGGATTCTCCTGCCGCGATCTATCTCTGCCGAGACCTGTTCATGCCGAGATATATCTCCGCCGAGACTTGTTCCTGCCGAGATGTATCTCTGCCGAGACCTGTTCCTGCCGAGATGTTTCTCTGCCGAAATCTATCTCTTCATTTTCACTTTTCCTTTGGCATTCCCAACGTGCTTCCTGCCTTACATTATCCAAGCCAACCAGACCAAACCTTTCCCCCACAGGCGAGCCTTCGGACCTGCTAGCTAGATGAGAGCCTGCGCAGCGGGTCTACCTGGGGCCGAGCCGAGCTCGGGGTGCCGATGAAGATTTCAAACCAAACCAACCTATCCCCCACAGGCGAGCCTTCGGACCTGCCAGCTAGATGAGAGCCTGCGCAGCGGGTCTACCTGGGGCCGAGCCGAGCTCGGGGTGCCGATGAAGATTTCAAACCAAACCAACCTATCCCCCACAGGCGAGCCTTCGGACCTGCCAGCTAGATGAGAGCCTGCGCAGCGGGTCTACCTGGGGCCGAGCCGAGCTCGGGGTGCCGATGAAGATTTCAAACCAAACCAACCTATCCCCCACAGGCGAGCCTTCGGACCTGCCAGCTAGATGAGAGCCTGCGCAGCGGGTCTACCTGGGGCCGAGCCGAGCTCGGGGTGCCGATGAAGATTTCAAACCAAACCAACCTATCCCCCACAGGCGAGCCTTCGGACCTGCCAGCTAGATGAGAGCCTGCGCAGCGGGTCTACCTGGGGCCGAGCCGAGCTCGGGGTGCCGATGAAGATTTCAAACCAAACCAACCTACCCCCCACAGGCGAGCCTTCGGTCCTGCTAGCTAGATGAGAGCCTGCACAGCGGGTCTACCTGGGGCCGAGCCGAGCTCGGGGTGCCGATGAAGATTTCAAACCAAACCAACCTATCCCCCACAGGCGAGCCTTCGGACCTGCCAGCTAGGTGAGAGCCTGCGCAGCGGGTCTACCTGGGGCCGAGCCGAGCTCGGGGTGCCGATGAAGATTTCAAACCAAACCAACCTATCCCCCACAGGCGAGCCTTCGGACCTGCCAGCTAGATGAGAGCCTGCGCAGCGGGTCTACCTGGGGCCGAGCCGAGCTCGGGGTGCCGATGAAGATTTCAAACCAAACCAACCTATCCCCCACAGGCGAGCCTTCGGACCTGCCAGCTAGATGAGAGCCTGCGCAGCGGGTCTACCTGGGGCCGAGCCGAGCTCGGGGTGCCGATGAAGATTTCAAACCAAACCAACCTATCCCCCACAGGCGAGCCTTCGGACCTGCCAGCTAGATGAGAGCCTGCGCAGCGGGTCTACCTGGGGCCGAGCCGAGCTCGGGGTGCCGATGAAGATTTCAAACCAAACCAACCTATCCCCCACAGGCGAGCCTTCGGACCTGCCAGCTAGATGAGAGCCTGCGCAGCGGGTCTACCTGGGGCCGAGCCGAGCTCGGGGCATCACTAAACATTCAACTACGTTATGCCATGAAAAATTCGACACTAATTAAAAGAGAAACAATCGGTATAATATAACAAGTTTAATTTTGGGATACATGGTTACATCCTTCCCCCCTCAGGGGTAGAAGCGTTTTAGATCATCACCACTCCACGTGTGGCTTAAGGCTCTTCCCTCCACGTCCTGGAGGTAGTATCCCCCTGTTCCGAGGACTTCCTTCACAATGTATGGACCTTCCCAGTTCGGATGGAGCTTACCCACGGGAGCCGATCTTCCCGCCGCGTCGACCTTTTTCAGCACCAGATCCCCTTCTGTGAACTGCTTGACCCTGACGTGCTTATCAAAATGCTTTGCCATTCGTCGCTTGATTTCTTCTTGCCTGATAGCCGCCACGTCTCGCAGTTCCTCTACCATATCTAACGAGAGGCGCTGCCCCTCTTCATTTTCCACCCTCCAAGTCTCGTCACCTTCGCCCGCGGCTGTGACTCGCGGGGACCGGACCTCAAACTCCACCGGTAGGACAGCTTCACATCCATGAGAGAGCTTGAAGGGGGTCTCACCGGTAGCCGTGTTCGGAGTTGTTCTCAGAGCCCACAGGACCGAGGGGAGCTGCTCCGCCCAATTCCCTCTCAGATTCTCTACCTTCTTCTTTAACAAGTTAACGATAATCTTGTTTGCCGCCTCCACCTGACCGTTGCTCCTGGGGTGGTGGACGGAGGCAAACCTGAGGTCAATGCCCAGCTGAGTGCAGAAACTGATGAACTCTTCGCTGGCAAACTGGGGGCCATTATCCGTGACGATGGCCTGAGGCAGCCCGTGCCTGCAGATGATCTCCCCCCAGACGAAGTTCCTGATGACTTGGGAGGTCACCTTTGCTAGTGCCTTAACCTCCAGCCACTTCGAGAAGTAATCTATCATGACCAGGAGGAACCTTCTCTGTCCACTAGCCGGAGGAAAGGGCCCAACTAAGTCCATTCCCCAGATAGCAAATGGCCATGGCGCCGTGATACTCCGGAGTCTTTGGGCTGCCAAGAGTTGAAGGGGGGCGTAGAGTTGACATTTTTGACACCTCCTTGCAAACTCCATGGCATCCTTCCTTAGGGAGGGCCAGAAGTACCCCTGTCTGACCACCCTAGCCTCCAGTGTCCTTCCTCCAGAGTGACTGCCGCACTCGCCCGAATGCACCTCCCCTAAAATCTTCGGGATTTCCTCTTCGGTCGCACATCTGGCTAGGAGCCCTGACAACATCTTGCGATGCAGACCCCCCTCCATCATCAAGTAGTGAGCCGCCTTGCGCTTAAAGCTTCTCCCCACCTTGGTCCCCTCAGGCAGTTCTCCGGTGGTTAGGAAGGCCACAAATGGATCCACCCACGAGGGCTGTCGATCCACCATCATCAATTCTCCCTCATCTATAGCCGGTCGGAATAGCTCTGTCAAGGTCCCTCCTACCTGCGGTCCGAACTTGGCCAGTCGATCGGCGGTTACACTTTCTTCCCTTGGAATATGTTGAATTGAGAAAGACCGGAATCCTCCGATGATCACCCTTACCTTGGAGAGGTATCTGATGAGGGTTGGCTCCCGAGTTTCAAACTCTCCCCGGATTTGCAATGTCACTACCTTTGAATCAGTGAAAACTTCTACGTCCTGAATCCCCAGTTCCTTTGCCAGGCGAAGGCCAGCAATGACGGCCTCGTACTCCGCTTGATTGTTGGTCACTGGGAAATGTAAAATGACTGCTTGCTCTATAGTTACCCCCTGGGGACTTGTCAACACCACCCCTGCCCCTAGGGAGTGCCTTCCTGAGGCCCCATCAACCGTTAACCTCCATGCTTCTCGCGGTTGCTGCTCTTCCCCCTCGACCTCAACAACGTAGTCTGCTAGAAAGTCCGCCACTGCCTGCGCCTTGATGGAGAGCCTTGGTACAAAGGAGATGTCGAATTCGCTTAGCTCAATGGACCACTTAGCCAGCCTTCCCGAGTGCTCCACTCCATCGAAGATCTTGCGAAGAGGGTGGTCGGTCACCACCCTAATCGAGTGCGCTTGAAAGTACGGACGGAGCTTTCTGGCCGAGATGACCAAGGCATAAGCAAGCTTTTCCAGGATAGGGTAGCGAAGCTCTGCTTTTTTCAATATCCGGCTGACGTAATAGATGGGAAGCTGCTTCTTTCCTTCTTCTCTTACTAGGACGGAGCTTACCGCCTCCGCCCCTACTCCGAGATATAAGGTCAAATCCTCCCCCTCTGCTGCTGCTGCTCGGCTCCCACGCCTCCTGGGACCTCTCCCACGACTTCTCCCGCCGCCTGCTCTCCTACTTCCACTGCCCTTTCCGGGCTCTCCTGCCCATCGCTTCTCCGTATCACCTGCACATCCCCTCGCATCTTCTCTGTCTCTTCCTCTCCAGCTTCCTTCCTTACCTCCTCATGGACCATCTCCTCTTCCTCCCCCACCTCTTCTAGGGCCGCCATCTCAATTTCCAACTCTTCCGCCTCTGCCATCCACGAAATAGTGTTGACTGCCGTAACGTAACATAGTCTTGCCACCTTCGGGTCCCCTCTAACCCTGACCTGCACCCCCCCATTGTTGAACTTGAGGCATTGATGGAACGAGGAGGGGACGCAGCGAAAGGCGCTGATGAGGGGACGCCCAAAGATGGCGTTGTAGCTGCTCGGGGCGTCCACGATCACGAACCTGCAGTTCCGCGATACGCCCCCCAACCTTACGTGTAACCCTACTCCTCCTTCTACCTCCTTCCTCTCGCCGGAGAACCCGAACAGAGGTCCGTCCGATGCCAAGACCCTCTTCCCTTCAACCCTCATCTCATCAAAAGCTTTCTTGAAGATGACATTAACCGAGCTCCCGTTATCTACCAGTATCCTAGAAACGGTATAGTTCTCCACTGCCGTCTGGATCACCAGGGCGTCGCAGAATGGGTCTTCATAGTCTGGCATGTCCGCTGATGAAAAAGTAATCTTTTCTTCCGGTGGGGGAACCTGGGAGGTGGATGCCACCCCCCTCCGATACATGGTTTGCAGGCTCCCCTTGCGGGTTGCCTCAATCCCCACTCCTCCATGAATCACCCCAATTCCTCCCCGGGTCCCTACGTCCACCCGGTCTTCACACCTGTCCTCCGCTTCGCCCTGCTGTACCTCCACTATCCTCATCGGTGGATCTTGCCTCCCTGCTCCTCTGGCCGCCCTCAACTCTAAGAACTCCGGGCAGGTGGCCGTTGCGTGCCCCTCCTCCTGGTGGAAGTCACAAAAGAGCAACGCCTCCCCGCCCCTTCTCCCGTCTCCCCTTCCTCTTCTTCCTCCTCGAGCTCCTCTGGCTGCTCCTCTCCCTCTTCCTACTTCCATTGCCTCCTGCGGTGGTGGGGGACGATCCCTCGGCTCCTGCCTCCATGCCGGTCGATCGAACCTCCGGGGCTCCCGTAGGTTATCTCTTCCCCGATAGCCTTCTCCTGGACCTTGGGGGCGACCCTCCTGGGGCCTCCAACCCAACCGGTTGACTGGCTCCCGGGCCCCCCACCCCTGCTGCTGCCCAAACCTTCGAGGCTCCTCCCTTCTCCTATCTTCTCTCTGCTCCCTCTGCTCTCTTGATTCCTTCTGTCTTCCTGCCGCTGGTTCCTTCCCGTCCTCTTCTGCTAGCTTGGCCAACTTCCTGGCGAACGCTGGGTTTGCTCTCTCGAAATCGATCCCTTTGCCGCCCTCTCCATGAGCTCCTCAAAGGAGAGGGGGGGCATCCTCTTCAACTCCATGCTAAAAAATCCCGGTCTCAGCCCCAGGGTGAAGGCCAACATCAGCGCGTACCCTGGAACCTCCTGGACCAGAAGGATCTCTTCCTGGAACCGGTCGACATAGTGACCCAACGTCTCATCCGGCCTCTGCCTCACTGCAAACAGACACTCCGCTTCCTTCTTCCGCTTTTTGAGGTGGAGAATCTCAACAGAAAGCTTCTCCGCAAATCTTCAAAACAGTAGATCGACCTTGCTGGCAACTGGTGGAACCAGTCCCTTGCCTTCTCCTTCAACGTGATGGCGAACAGTCGGCACTTGAAGGCGTCTGTCATCTGCCTTATTGATACGACGTCTTCAAACCACTGTACGTGTTGCACCGGGTCATCCTTCCCTGAGTAGTAGGACATGTCGGGCTCCCGGAACCCTTCCGGTACCGGAGCCGAGATGATGAGCTCGCTAAATGGGCTCTCGCCTCCTGCCTGGCGAGAAGGCACGTCTCGCGGCCTCGGCTGGCTCGTCCGATCCGCGAGACCGTGCCCTGGGAAGAGTTCCCGCACCGCCGCCTCCTTCTCGCCTGGCTCTGTTAGCGCCTCCTTGCCCGGGCGCTGGCTCTGGCCCGGGAATAGCTCCAGCGCGGCCATGTCTCTCTCGCCAGCCTCGCCCGGGACCTCCTTTCCTGGGCGCTGTCCTGGGGCGTTCTCGCCCAAGAGCGGAACCTCTTCTATCGGGACCTGAGGGGTGGCCCACTCGCCTCTCGCCGAGAAGGCCAAGCTGATCGTCTGCAGAACCTCTCGCCTGAACTCATCCAGCATCCTTCTTGTCGCTTCCTCTCCCCGGGTGGGGGAGCCTCCAGATCCTGACCCTTCACCTTCACCTCCAGCCATGGGACCAAACTTAAGGCTTTCTTGAATCGGCTGCCTATCCACGCTCACCGCACCAGAAATGTTGAAGCCAAAATTGACCTCAACTGAAGTTCGAAGAAAAAGGGGTGCAGCCAAAACCTACTTCTCTCAAGTCTCACCCCTCGGCTGGATTCTAAGGACCTAAGACTGACCCAAAAGCCTCAGCAGGGAGGTCCCACCTCACACCCGGAAGATCTCTGAGAGCTTCCCCTCCAAAGCCAAAGCTGGGCTAGGAGCTCCTCAGAAAGCACTAGAATTCCGGAGACAATGATCGCTTGCTTTCTAAGGAGCCCTTATGGGTCTATTTATAGCATTTTGCTGTCCTGAATTTACTGAAAAGCCCTTAGTTGGTCTGCCAATAGCCAAATCCCGCTGTTTTCCTGAGGGTACTGAAGTAATTTCTCCTGAGGGCAATAAAGACATTCTTCCAAAGGCCCTGGGCCCCATTCGGCGGGAGCTAGTGCCGAGACCTTTCGGCCCAGGGCATGGCGCGAACGTTCTCGCCGCTTAGGCGAGAACTCTTTGAGAAAGGAGCTTGGTTTGGGCGGGAGTGCTTCCGCGCGGCTTGCGCTTGGCGTTCTCGGCCCACGATTTCTCCCTTATAACATTCGGCGAGAGCGCTTCCGCCTTCTGTGGGCGAGATCCTCCTTAGGGCGGGACCACTTCGGCTAACCCTCCTGTGACCATTGTGCCTCTTGGTCTGGCTCAGCGAATATGGGGTTGTACACCTAGGTCACGGGTGTGACCTAGGGGCGTGACCCGTCAGTTAACAGATTTTGGCGGTTTCTCCTCCAACGTTCCCCGTGTTTCAAGACGACGGTTCCGAGACTGACACGCCCTAGGTTACGGGCGTGACCTAGGGGCGTGACCAACCAGCAAGCTTGCCTATAAATTCCAGGCAATTCCAGAAGCTGAGGGGGAGATTTTTGGGAGCTTAGTTCTGTTTTATTTACTATTTTTCTTGCATTCTAATTTCATAGTGTACCTTTACTTTCATGTCTATCTTTAATCATGTCTTTCTTTAAGCTTTCATGTAATTCTCCCATCATGATGAGTAGCTAATTTTCCAATGAGCACTTGATCATGATGAACTTTGGAATGGAATAAAATTCTTATTTTTGTCTCCAATTATCAAGCACTCTTTTTCAAATATACTTCGATTTATCTTGATTTTCGCGCATTCGAATTCATAAGTTACAAATTATGTTTATTCGATTTTAGATCTGTATCCTAGATTTACCGAGAGGTTGTGGATACAAGCAGATCGCTCAAGGATAAAGAGAGTTTCATGCACCACTTAAGAGAGGTAGGCGAAATTCTTCCGCATTGAAGTCAATTCCATTATAGAGGTTCACCGCCTAAAGCAAGCTTAGATTTTTCGACTAGGCCGAGAGGTCTTAATCGATCAACCTAAGGTTAGTCGAATGCGTATTCTCGAGAGAGGCGCTTTGTTACTTTGGAACCTCCGTGGTCGAAGTTTTAATCTAGATGCTTGTGCTTATTCTCATTTCTTGGAATTTTATTCTAACCCAAAGGGATTCTAGATCAAGTGCTAGCTTTCCTATCATCGCATTTCTCCTTTTAAGTTTAATGTTTCCTTTTCCGCAAACCAACTTCCGGTCGATAAAATAGTAGCTCTTCCTTGTGAGTACAAGTACTCAACGGTCCTCGAGTTTAAATACGATATTTCATATACTAAATTTCGATAGGTGCACTTGCCTAGTTTGAGATTTTAGTTTGGATATTTTCAAAACTTATAAAATCTCCATCAAGTTTTTGGCGCCGTTGCCGGGGACTTTTTCTGTGTTGATATTTTGAAAGCAAGGATCTATTACTTTTATCATTTTCTTTTGTTTTTTAAAAAAATCAAAATAAAAAAAAATATTTTGTTTTTATTTTGTTGTATGACTCGAGGGAATCCGTCAAATCTACTTGATTTGGATCCGGAGAGTGAGCAAAGCTTACGGCGACGTCTAAGACTCCGTGATCTCAATTCTCCAGATTTGGTTGAGGAATACATCGGTGACACTTCTTTTTCTTCTACTTCTTCTTCTTCTACTTCTTCCTCTTTTTCTTCTACTTCTTCCCCCTTTCAATTTTCTTCTAATTTGGGTAATCCAAATCCAAATATGGCCGATCAATAAACTATGTCTTATTATGCTCGGCCGAATTTGGATAATGCTCAATCAAGTATTGTTCGTCCCGTTATTGCGAACAATAATTTTGAGTTGAAGCCAAGCATCATCCAAATGGTACAACAATATGTACAATTCGATGGGCTTCAAGATGAGGATCCTAACACGCATATTTCTAACTTTTTAGAAATATGTGACACTTTTAAAATTAACGGGGTTTCGGATGATGCCATCCGGCTAAGGCTTTTTCCTTTCACATTGCGCACCAAAGCAAAACAGTGGTTAGTCTCTTTACCAAGAGGATCCATCACTACGTGGGCCGAGATGACGGAAAAATTTCTCACGAAATATTTTCCGCCCACAAAAATGGCCAAGTTGCGCAATGATATTACATAATTCTCCCAAGTTGATACGGAAACGTTATATGATACTTGGGAGCGATTTAAGGAATTACTTCGCCGATGCCTGCATTATGCAATCCCCGATTGGTTGCAAATCCAAACCTTCTATAATGGCCTCAACCAACAAACGAGGCAACATATTGATGCCGCTGTCGGTGGAACGTTAAACAACAAAACACCGGCGGCTGCCCAAGAGCTTATAGAAGGAATGGCCTTGAACACGTATCAATGGAGTACACCCCGGTCTCGTCAACCTAAATTGGTCGGGATGTATGAAATCGATATGGTTTCAAGTTTGTCTCTCCAGGTTGAGAAACTGCAAAAACAAATAGCCGAGATGTTTGTTTCCTCGTCTACACCTACCTGTGAGCCCAAATATTGGGAGCCTTCAACTATTTCCGAGCATGTGGATTACATGGGTAATTCGAATCGGCCACCTTATAATCCGGGTAATAATTTTGGTAATACCTATCACCCGGGTTTAAGGAATCACCCCAACTTCTCTTAGAGTAATCCGGGGAACGCGGCTCGCCCACCAAACACAATTCCACCTAGTTATTTTCCGCCACAGGCTCCCAAAGCTCCAAATCTCGAGAAGTTGTTCACCAAATATACGACTTCAAATGATGCCAATATCCGAAATCTCACCGGATCTCTTCGTAGTTTGGAGAACCAAATTGGGCAAATTGCTAAAATGCTCTCCGATCGCCAACAAGGAGCATTACCGGGCAATACGGAGCCCAACCCAAAGGAGCAAGCGAAGGTTATCACGCTACGGAGCGGGAAAGAGGTACATTCTTCTTCAAATCCGGTTGAACAAGAGGTAACAAATTCTACATCACCTCCTCCTCCTCCTAAAGTTTTTAATGCAAATAAAATTAAAGAATATCAACCGCCTCTTCTCTATCCGTCCAAATTAAAGAAAGAGCGGACGGATGATCATTTCAGTAAATTTGTAGAATTATTTAAGCAAATTCATATTAATTTACCGTTTTATGAAGTCATAGAGCAAATGCCGAAATATGCAAAATACCTAAAGGATCTTTTAACAAATAAAAAGAGGCTTGAGGAAATTTCCACGGTTCAATTGAACGCGGAATGTTCGGCAGTTTTACTTAATAAATTGCCTATGAAACTAACCAACTCGGGTAGTTTCTCTATTCCTTGTCTCTTTGGCGATTTATTGGTAAAACATGTGTTGGCCGATCTTGGCGCCTCGATTAATTTAATGCCTTATTCGTTATTTAAAAAATTAGGATTAGGAGAGCATAATCCAACACGAATGAGCATCCAATTGGCGGATCGGACTATTAAATACCCTATGGGTATTATTGAGGATGTGCTTGTCAAGGTTGACAAATTTATCTTTCCGGTAGATTCTGTCATCCTTGACATAGAAGAGGACACCGAGGTTCCGCTTATTCTCGGTCGCCCTTTTCTTGCCACCTCACGGGCTATTATAGATGTTAGTAACAGTAAACTTCTCCTTGGAGTCGGAGATGAAGAAGTTACCTTTACTATCAAATCATCTATGAAAAACACGCTTGCTAACGACGACTCATTTTTCTTTTTGGAGGCCTCTCCCGAGGAGGACTCCATTTTATTTTCTGACAATCTTTATTCCACTATTGATCATGAAGAGAATTTTGAAACTTTAGATCTCATTTCTTATGACATTAGTGATAATCAATCGGACACACAAGAGCCTATTTTTGAAATTCTAGAATTAGGAAGTGACCGATTAAAAACTTCTCATGATGACCCTCCAACCTTAGAACTAAGACAATTGCCAGATCAATTAGAATACTTATTTTTAGCGGAGGGTTCAAAACTTCCCGTTATTGTGTCGGCGTATTTATTCGATAAAGAAAAATTTAAATTATTAAATGTTTTAAAACGCCATCGCCGCGCAATTGCGTGGAAAATTACGGATCTAAAAGGTATTAATCCCTCCTTTTGTACGCACAAAATTTTACTAGAAGAAAATTTTCATAAAACTATTCAACCTCAACGCCGGCTAAATCCTAATATGAAGGAGGTAGTTAAGGCGGATGTTATTAAATTATTAGACGCGGCATCATCTATCCGATTTTGGATAGCACTTGGGTTAGTCCGGTCCAAGTGGTGCCCAAGAAAGGAGGATTAACGGTAGTGCCTAACGATAAAAATGAATTAATCCCTACTAGAACCATTACCGGATGGCGGGTTTGCATCGACTACCGCAAATTAAATGATGCGACCCGAAAGGATCATTTTCCTTTACCGTTCATTGACCAAATCCTTGAACGGCTATCCGGTCACGCTTTTCATTATTTTCTTGATGGTCTCTCGGAATATTTCCAAATCCCAATTGCACCCGAGGACCAAGAGAAAACAACCTTCACTTGTCCGTTTGGCACCTTCGCCTATCGAAGGATGCCTTTTGGTTTGTGCAATGCGCCGACAACCTTCCAAAGGTGTATGCTAGCGTTCTTTGATGAATTAGTGGAGGATATTATGGAGGTCTTCATGTACGATTTCTCCATTTTTGGAGATTCGTTTGATTTATGTTTGGCAAACCTTTCCCGTGTACTCCAAAGATGTGAGGACACGAACCTAGTCTTAAACTGGGAGAAGTGTCATTTTATGGTAGGGGAAGGTTTGGTCTTTGGCCACAAAATTTCAAGTAAGGGCATAGAGGTAGATAAAGCTAAAATTGAAACAATCGAAAAGCTACCTCCCGCTTCAAATGTAAAGGTCGTTCGTAGTTTTTTGGGGCATGCCAGTTTCTATCGCCGGTTTATTAAAGATTTTTCTAAAATAACTAAGCCCCTTACACACTTGTTAGAAAAATAAGCGCCGTTTATTTTTGATGAAAATTGTTTACGTGCTTTTTCTATTATAAAAGAAAAATTAATAAACGCACCTATTGTAATAGCTCCCAATTGGGATCTACCAATTGAAATCATGTGCAATGCTAGTAGTTTTGCCGTTGGTGCAGTCTTAGGACAGCGCATCAATAAAAATTTTCATCCTATCTATTATGCGAGCAAAACGCTAAGCACCGCACAAGAAAATTACACAACCACCGAGAAACAACTTCTTGCCGTTATTTTTGCTTTTGATAAATTTCGTTCTTATCTCACTTTGTCCAAAGTCATTGTTTTTACCGATCATTCAACCTTGCGTTATTTACTAACCAAATCAGATGCAAAGCCTAGATTGATTAGGTGGATATTGCTTCTTCAAGAATTTGACTTGGAGATCTGGGACAAAAGAGGAGCGGAGAATTTGGAGGCGGATCACCTTTCTCGGTTGGAGAATCACAACTTGGAGGAGCTTATCGAAGAGGACATCGATGATACATTTCTCGAGGAGCGCCTCCTCGCTTTATACAAGGTAATGACTCTCCCTACCCCTTGTTTCGCCGATTTCGCAAACTTTCGTGCCGCAAGATTTCTCCCAAAAATTTTTTCTCACCAAGAAAAGAAGAAATTCTTTTCTGATTTGAAAAATTATTTTTGGAAGGATCCGTTTCTTTTTCAAGTTTGCGCGGACCAAGTAGTGCGGAGGTGTGTTTCTCATGAGCAGGGCACTCAAATATTGAAACATTGCCACGAGGGACCCGCCGGCGGGCACTATAAAGTAAATCGGACTGCGCGGAAAGTACTTGAGGCGGGGTTCTATTGGTCGAGTATCTTCAAAGACGCTCACGCACATGTAAGTCATTGTGAACAATGCCAACGCTCATGTAATATTTCCCGCCATGATGAAATGCCATTGAATTCATTTTTAGAAATTGAGGTTTTTGATTTATGGGGAATCGACTTTGTCGGCCCGCTACCCACTTCCTTTGGAAATCATTATATTTTGGTAGCGGTTGACTACGTGTCATGGTGGGCGGAAGCACAAGCCCTTCCCACCAACGATGCCCGAGTCGTTACCAAATTTCTCAAAAAACTCTTTTCATGATTTGGAGCACCGCGGGCAATAGTGAGTGATAGGGGAACTCACTTTTGTAACACACAATTTGCTAAAGTTCTTTCTAAATATGGCGTTACGCATAGGTTGGCCACCCCCTATCACCCTCAAACTAGTGACCAAGTAGAAGTAGTAAACTGTGAACATAAACGAATTTTAGAAAAAACGGTTTCTACAAATAGAAAGGATTGGTCGGCTAAGCTTGACGATGCACTTTGGGCTTATCGGACCGCGTACAAGACCGCAATCGGTTGTACGCCGTACCGATTGGTCTATGGGAAAGCATGTCACTTACCGGTTGAACTTGAGCATCGCGCCTTTTAGGCGCTTAAATTTTTAAATCTAGATGAAAATTTGTCATCCGAGCTTCGGAAATTTTAAATTAACAAGCTCGATGAGTGGCGCTCCTTCGCCTACGAAAGTAATAAACTTTATAAGGAGCGCACAAAATTATATCATAATAAAAAAATTAAGCACCCCAAAGACTTTAAGCCGGAAGACCAAGTGCTCCTCTATAATTCACGCTTACGGCATTTTCCTGGGAAACTCAAGTCCCGTTGGTGCGGCCCTTTTATTATAAAAGAGGTGTGGCCCTACGGGACAGTCCTCATCTCGCACCCGGAAAAAGGTGAATTCAAGGTGAACGGGCACCGACTGAAATTATTTTTCGCTGGTGCTACTACTAATGAGCACCGGGAGGAAATTAACCTCCCGAACCCATAAATTAGTGCTCACAATGCTTGAGCTCACCGACCATAAACAAAGCGCTCGTGGGAGGCATCTCATGGTTATCTTTTTATTTTATTTTATTTTTTTTTTCTTTTTTTTAGTTTTACAGGTTTGAAGAATATCTTTGCGGCGTGACGATTGATCGGGAACGTCAACCTCGTGCGAGTTCTTTATGTCGGTAACTTTAATTTATTTTCTTTTACTTCTGTCTTGAAAATATATTTTTTTTAAAAAAAAACAAAAAAAAAAGAGAGAGAAAATTTTTTTTCTATTCGTACACGCCTCTGACACGGGCGTGACCTATTGGTCACAGACATGCCAGAGCCGTGTTTAGTTCTTCTAGCGCAACCCGAGAATGCTTTCGTCGAGCGAAGTTTCTCGTTCGTCTTCCGTTGAGGCCACGGGCGTGACCAGCGCGGATCTTCGTTCGACGACTTGGATAGAGAAAACAACAAAGTTTTCCCCGTCACGCCCGTGACAACAAATGTCATGGCCGTGACGCAGGTAAGTCATGGTCGTGACTTGCCCGGGATTTCTCAAAAAAAAAAAATAAACAAAATAAATAAATTTTTTATCTTTTTCAGTTACACGCCCCAGGGGCACGACCATGACCCTAGGCCGTGTCGGTGAATCCGAGGCGTAACCCAAGGTCAATACCTCGCATTCCTTGCTATCTCTTTTTTTTATTTGCCACGCCCCCAGTCACGGCCGTGACCAGGGGCGTGACTGTGGCATCCAAGGCCAGCACCTGGGATTCCTGCGCAGCTGCATAGGATACCCCTGACATGCCCGGTGTCATGGGCGTGACTCTGGGGCGTGACCAGCAAATCCGAGGCAGTCTACCTCGGATTCCTTTTCGCTTTGACCCGTGCTTGTCACGCCCAATGTCACTAGCGTGACATGGGGGCGTGACCAAGCCGAAAACCCTATAAATTGGGATTTTCCCCCTCTCATTCCTCCACACCTTCCAGCACTCTCCTTCTTCCTTAGCCAACCCGATTTTTGTCCTGCCTTCTTCCAAAATGACTCGCCACCACCCTCGTTCCATCGCTTCCTCCTCCGAGAACCCTGGGGATCCCGCCGCGGTGGAAGCCATGCAGCTCTCTGAAAACCAAACGCAGCCGATCGCAGCGATCGCCACCGCGCCAAACCCTTTGGCGTGTTCCGCATCTTAGATTGGGTGATCCTCGCCACATTTGGTGCAGCAGATCTGGCGTGGGGATTTCTGTCCACCCCTGGATGGAGTTCCCTCTTCTCCATTTCCGAGCATGCCTTCCTTGAGCTCACCGTTGAGTTCTTGGCTTCATTCGAGTTCCGTTGGGCGGCAAATGACGATTTCATCGTCTTTCGCATGGGTGGGGTGGTGCATCAGCTCATCATCGGCCAACTCAACGTTGTCAGGGACTTTTGCTCGGAGTCCTTCTCCCAATCTCCCGCCTACCTCGGTTTAATTACTGATTTCCATCCCCATGTCAACCTTCTCACCTTTTGGGTGGAAATCAGTAATGACACCGCTCCCTACACCCCAAAGAAATCCAAAGGAAGCCACCTCATTTCCCCCGCCTTGCGGATTCTCCACAACCTCCTCACCTTTACTCTTTCTACTCGCGGCGACAGCCATGGGGTGGTGACTCGGGCGCACTTACTATATTTATATATTATTTTTTACCGAGTCCCACTCAACCTTGGCTATTTGCTCGCAATTTTCTTTTGGCACAAAGCCGAAAATATGAGGTTGGGAGCAGTGCATGGCGGGAACTTCATCACTTTCCTCGCCAAGCAGCTCGGCCTTTGGGATACTCTTCCTCACCTCAGCTGCGTCCAGACGTCGCAGGTCATCCAGTTCCAGACCCTTCAATCCCTCTGCCTAGCGCGACGACGCGATGGTGAGTTTGAGGCTATACCCCCCCCCCCCCCCCCCCCCCCGCAGTCGGTGGTGGAGATCTTGATCTAGATTTCGGTGCCGGTCCCAGCGGCACTATTCCTTCTTCCCCCCATTCCACCACCACCGCAGGAGCCTTCTTCAGTGTCCGGTCCTCAAAACTATTGGGATCAACAATTTGGGTTGATTCACACTCGCCTAAATCAGATGGACACCAATTTTGGCAAACGCTTTACTTCTTTTGACGCTCGTTTTGCCGCACTGGAGCAGAGCCACGCTTCTTCCGTGGCGCATATTACACGTGAGTTCGCGGATCTGCGCACTCATTATCCGCCGCGAGGGGGTGATAGTGATGAGGATTAGGTTACTTTATTTTTCTTTGGGCTGTAATCCGTCATCTTGTATCTTTTCCTTTTTTTCTTTGAGCCTGCTCCATGGAAGTCTCCTTTTCTTTTTGTTCTTTACTTATTTTTCATTGGGGACAATGTATTGTTTAAGTATGGGGGGGATAGTTCTCAAGCAAAACATACAAACAAAAAATCTAACAAAATTTCCCATTTTCAAACTTTATTTTCTTTTTCTTCACAAACGAAAAAAAAAACAAAATTGCAAACAAAAAATAAAACAACCAAAAATTCAAAAAAAATTAGGGTTAATTTTTAAATTAGAGAAATCTTTATTTCTATATTTATTCACTTACGAAATCCTTAGTATTCAACTTTTACAGTGTTTAGAATATTTTGATGTTTAAATTCAAATTTGAATTTTGGAGTAAAACTATTGGCCATATTGTGTTTCTAGTCAAGTGCACGTGTAAGTAGAGTTTTATGTAGATCTAAATATTTAGCATATAATTAGATTTTCATTTGTCTAAATGCATGAAAATGTTTTATTTTACTTTGACTTTGAAAACCGGTAAAATCTAAAAACTTTAGGTGAGTAAGTAGAAGTTTACTAGAGAGATATTTCGCGGATCAAGAAAGAGATATTCTTTCTCGATGTCTAGAACTTGCCCTCTAACTATTCTCAAGACTTTGCATAAGTTAAACTCATTAGCATAGATATGATTTAGGCACATATTTTTGCCAGTTTGAGACTTTGCACCCTTACCTAAAATCTTATTTTTGTTAAGCCATTTTGAGCCTATTATCTTATCTTTTTGTTTTAGCTCCACCAAATATTTTACCAAAGCCTAAAAAGCAACCTAATTGCGCACCTAAGACCAAGCTTGCACATAGATATACAAACACGATTTGTGAGTGATTAGGAGTCTTTTTATTGTCGGTGGCTTTTTTCTTATTAAAAAAAGAGTTGATTTTCATTTTCTCTTCAAAATAAAAAGAAAAAAAAGTTGAAAAAAAAGAAAAAGAAAAAAATTACTGTAAAAATGAAGAGGTAGAAGAAAATTTTCGACATGATGTGAGAGTTGAAAAAATAAGAAAGAAAAAAAAGATTAGGATTTCGGCTGCGTTCTTAAAGTCATAGCAAATTTTTGTGTGCAAGCTTTCTCTAGGTTTTGGTGTGACTAGCCATCGTTTTTATCTTTGACCATCCTCACCAAAAACCTAAGCCTATGTTTCTACCTAATTAAGTCCTTCTGATTTATGTTTATAAGTTAAACTAGTGTCGTGGCAAGAGTGTGAAAGGGCAAGCCTATGGCCATCGACATTGATGGATTTCTTTAGAGGGTATCTTGTTCTTCGTTCGTACAATGTTATCTTAGAACACACGCTACACTCTCCCTGAATATAATTTTAAGATTTACTGAATTTTCATTTTAAAAGTAAAAATAATAATGGAAACACATTTTAAGAAAAATAAAAACCTAACTTGTATGCTAAGTGAGTTTTTCTACCAAAATAGCGACAAGCATAGGCATAAGACTTCGCATTTTACTCCTTAGGTTCAATTTTCTTTTCTAGAATTTAAAAGTTTTCTACTCCCTATAGGAAGTTGTTTGCTCGGGACTAGCAAACAGATAAGTATGGGGGTATTTGATAACTCTAATTATTTCTAACTTTTTATTTACTATTTTATATTAATTGTTAGATATTTTACATCTATTTTATAATATTAAGTTCTAATTAACTAGTTTCTATATTTTATATTTATTTATTCTAATAATATTATTTTCAATTTTGCAGGGCTGATCTATCAATTATTTGGAGCAAAAAGGAATTTTCTCCTTTTCGGCCTAGACACGTCCGGTGACACGCCCTCCATAGGCGTGACCATGGGCGTGACACTCACGTGCAAAGAAGGTCAGTGTAAATCGTGGACCTGCGACTGAAGAACGTCAATCGGCCTTTGACACGCCCATGTAGTTCAGTGACCCGCCCGTGTTACACTTACACGTGGCGTGACAGCCGGTGAAGGACTGCTAGACTGTGCCACGGCGGATTAAATTTACACACCTTGGTCATGGGCGTCACCAAGGGCGTGTCATGTGTGTTTTCCAGTCAATAAAGAGACGTGCATGCCGTTGCCGCCAGAATCCGTTGCAACCTGACACACCCATGATCACGGGCATGTCCATGGGGCATGATGCCTCCATCAAGACCAGTTTACTCCCGCCGTTTTCAGCTTCCCGCCGTTCTCCAGAAACAGCCTTGACACGCCCTAGGTCACGGGCGTGAACTAGGGGCGTGACCCATCAGTTAACAGATTTTGGTAGTTTCTCCTCCAACAATCCCGGTATTTCAAGACGACGGTTCCGAGACTGACACGCCCTAGGTCACGGGCATGACCTAGGGGCGTGACCAACCAGCAAGCTTGCCTATAAATTCCAGGCAATTCCAGAAGCTGAGGGGGAGATTTTTGGGAGCTTAGTTCTGTTTTATTTACTATTTTTCTTGCATTCTAATTTCATAGTGTACCTTTACTTTCAAGTCTATCTTTAATCATGTCTTTCTTTAAGCTTTCATGTAATTCTCCCATCATGATGAGTAGCTAATTTCCCAATTAGCACTTGATCATGATAAACTTTGGAATGGAATAAAATTCTTATTTTTGTCTCCAATTATAAAGCACTCTTTTTCAAATATACTTCGATTTATCTTGATTTTCACGCCTTCGAATTCATAAGTTGCCAATTATGTTTATTCGATTTTAAATATGTATCCTAGATTTACCGAGAGGTTGTGGATACAAGCAGATCGCTCAAGGATAAAGAGAGTTTCTTGCATTCCTCGAGAGAGGTAGGCAAAATTCTTCTGCATTGGAGTCAATTCCATTAGAGAGGTTCACCGCCTAAAGCAAGCTTAGGTTTTTCAACTAGGCCGAGAGGTCTTAATCGATCAACCTAAGGTTAGTCGAATGCGTATTCTCGAGAGAGGCGCTTTGTAGCTTTCGAACCTCCGTGGTCGAAGTTTTAATCTAGATGCTTGTGCTAATTCTCATTTCTTGGAATTTTATTCTAACCCAAAGGGATTCTAGATCAAGTGCTAGCTTTCCTATCATAGCATTTCTCCTCTTAAGTTTAACGTTTCCTTTTCCGCAAACCAACTTCCGGTCGATAAAATAGTAGCTCTTCCTTGTGAGTACAAGTACTCAACGGTCCTCGAGTTTAAATACGATATTTCTTATACTAAATTTCGATAGGTGCACTTGCCTAGTTTGAGATTTTAGTTTGGATATTTTCAAAACTTATAAAATCTCCATCAATTTCACTATGGAAGGGGGCTGATTTGGGGGCTCTTGATGGAGGTCGTGTTTTGGATAAGGGAGAGGATGGTGGTTCGGTTTGGGGTGTGGAAGTGAGGGTCGGCTTGAGAGTGGTGGCCGAATCTTGGGAGGTGGAGTTGAGGGGAAACTGAGGGGAGCAAAGGAGGAAAGGGGAGGAGGTAAGAGGAGGGAGGCCGAGCAAGAGGTGGGGAGAGGAAGGGCGGCCGGCGGCCAAGAGGAAGGGAGGAAGAAGGGGGCCTAATTTTGCCTAAGGGGGAAAAGAGAGGTGACGGGGAAATTCAAATTTTTAATTCAAGTTTTAATTTTTTCATTCTCTAAGTAAAACCATAAAAGTCCATGCCTATATATAGGCTTTACAAAATGCATAGGCTATGTGCAGCCCACTAAATAAAAATAAATCAACACCTAAAATACTTAAACATTTCATGATGAAAATAAAAATGCATATAGAAATAAACTAAATAATATTTAAAAGCCTTCATCTCATGTAGCTCCACATCATGTAGTCATCATCTTCAATATGTAGGAGAACGTCGTCGTCGTCGCCGTCATCATCTTCAACTTTAACATGTTAGGGGTTGCCGCCATCGCCGTCGCCGTCGCCGTCATCATCTCCACTTTAACTTGGGGGTTGCCGGCATCGCGGTTCGCTATCGCCGTCATCATCTTCAACTTTAACACGTTGGGGGTTGCCGCCATCAATCTCCTACAACTCAGCCTTTATAAATCAGGCTTACAACTCAGATCTTAAAAAGATCCTACAGAAAATAGATGTAAATCTGAAATTTACCACCACCCTGGTTGAGAGAGAAATGATGGACGGCTTCTTGATCAGTTTCTTGGAAGAATCTGATGTTAGAGATCAACATGTCTTAGCTTTCTTCAAAGCTTGTTGAATCTGAACACAGTAGGGTTGATCTCATTTGAAGTTGATCTTCAATCAGCTACTTTCTTGAAATTCAGAAATCAATCTGAATCCTTCTTGGCAGACTGGTTCAGAATTTGCACTTACGAGACTTGTTGATGTAATTCCCTTTCTTCAATTGAATAGATGGAGCTCTCTCTCTCCAAATTATTCTGAAGATTCTTCTGAATTCTTCTTTGAATTCTCTTGACAAACTCTGAGCAGATCACCACTTGAGAATGTCTTCTTAGATCTTCTGTTGAAAATCTTCTTCTATTTTTCGTGTTTTTTATCTCATCTATATCATGTATGTATATATCTCTTTGTTGATGGAGAATGTCTTTATATAGACTTCCTCCATTGTAACCGGCTGATCCGGTTTCTAAAGAACTTCTGACAGTTGCAGTATACCGGTTGGTTATGACATCTGTCAAGTCTTCCAGTCAGTTCTTGAAACTCTGTCTCTGTCAGCAAAGTGTCGAGACTGAACTTCATCATGTGTCGACACAAGTAGACTAAGTGTCGACACAAGACTTGGTGGTGTTGACACAGCTCCCTGGTGTTGACACTGCTTGTCGACACAGCTTCTGTATAATGTGTCGACACTAGTTCTGTGTGTCGACACAGTCACTTCTTCTCTTCCCAAAAAAAAACTTTGTTGAAACTATGCTATGTGTCGACACAAGTCCTTTGTGTCGACACAGTTGATGTCGACAAAGTCTTTTGTGTGTCGACACTACCTCTGTGTGTTGACACAGTTGATGTCGTCAAAGTTTTTTGTGTGTCGACACTGCCTCTGTGTGTCGACACAGTTTCTTCTGGTGTCGACACAGCCTTTCCAAGTCTCGACACAATTGACTCCAGGTGTCGACACATCTTTTCTCCAGTGTCGACACAAGCCTTCATAAGTGTCGACACAACTTCTTTTAGTGTCGACTTATGGACTTAGAAACTTTTCCTGCAATCCTGCATTTTCTTAACCTGCACATATAAACTCAAAACAACATCAAATACACCTTGATGCATATCATTGAGTAAGGTGAGGCTTCTTCAAATCTTGTACATATTTTCCAATGTACCCAACAATATCCCCCTATTTGGAGAAGTCATAACCCTTAGTCAATGATATACACCACTCATAATAAACACATATTATGATGTATAAAAACATTATATGACAGGGTAACTTATAAACAAAACATGTATAAAATGTCATCATAGAATATTGATGCAAACATAATGAGCATTAATCATTATTTTGTTTAAACTTTCAAAAGTTTCTGAACAATAGTTTACATAGATTTTTAAAACTAAAGATTACAATGTTGTAACATCTAGTTAATCTAATCTAAGGCTGATCAGGCTCCTTGAGGACTATGCCTTTGCCTGACTGGATCTTGGCTTGTACTAGAGCTTCAGTATCTTCAGCTGACTTCTTGCCCTTTAGATCATTCTTCTTTTGTTCTTCAGCCCTTATCCTTTGCCTTTCAAAATAGTGAAAAGGCTTTGGGAAGTACTTGTTAGGCTCCTGAGCATTAGGAGGTAGCTTCCCAGCTTTTGCCTTTCTTCTATATTGCAGAATGGCTTCCTGCCTAGCTTCATTCTTGTTCCATTCTTGCTCTGTGTACCATTTACCCCTATCATGGGTCTTGTCCTTTACATCTTTCCAAGCAGTCAAGATAATATTCCTGGAAGTAGGACTCCACTGCTCAAAATCAGGCTTCAACTCTGCCTGTTCTCTAAACCTTTTCTTTGAAAGTTGAGCTTCTTGCTCCTTATTCAAAGCTTCCTCTGACATTTCTACTTTCTCAATGATAACATTTTTAGTACCCTCTGGAGGGCTGTACAATGACTTTACTTCTTGCTGAATCATATCAAAATCTGCTGGAGTGTAAATGACCTGAGCAACTTGAGGTTGATCACCTTCAAAATAAGCAGGTTGCACACCAGACTCAGCTGCATTATCATAATCACATAGGGGTGGATATCCAAGCGTGGCTCTGATGCTATTAGATGTCCATTTAACATGATCTTAGCCTGCTTTGACTAACACTCTCTCCCCCTTTATGTCTTCTCTCTCAATATGAGCTCTGAGGTCATCTTTCTGAAATCTTACTTGTTCATCTAGATAATTAACAATATCTTTATAAAATGACCTTATTTTCAGTAGCTGATCATAAATGATCTTTTGAGAATTCTTAATAGCTGTTTGGACAACAACTAGTTCTTCCTGGAAGTGTTTATCAAAATCTGACTTCTCTTTAGCCCTTGCATCTATCAGTGCAGTTGTAGTATTCTTTAATTCTGTAACAATCACATTATGTGATTCAGTCCGATTGTCATTCATCCTTAGTTGATTTTCTAGGACATAGCCTTGCTTAACAGCAATATCATCAACTTGAGTTTTTATGCCTTCTTGTTGTTTTGCAAGATAGACTATAATATTGCCACCTTTGTGGAAGCAACCTGTCATTTCCTTCTTATTCTGATTTAATTCAAATCTTATGGATTTGATATCTTGAGCCAAGTAGAATTGCAGATCTTTATGTGTCTCATTGTAACACCCCAGATTTTGAGAGAGGGTCGATTTGCATTTCTGGCCAATTTTGGTTTTTGGCAGGGGGCACACGGCCCGGGACACGGGCGTGTCCCGGGCCGTGTTAGGCTGGAGTCGACGAATTGGCCGCGTAGTAGACACTTTGCGCTCGACGAACTATCGAGACAGGGCACATGGCCTGCGACACGGGCGTATCGCATGGCGTGTCGAGCCCTTGTCGACACTCGGCCCGCGGTGTCGACATTTTTGCTCGACAATGTGTCGAGACAAGGCACACGGCCTTGGACACGGGCGTGTACAAGGCCGTGTGGGTCGGTCGACGAACTTCAATTGACGTTGCTCACTCGACGAGTGTCGAGTGTCGAGTGTCGAGACTGGGGCACACGGCCTGTGACACGGGCGTGTCACGGGGCGTGTCCCGCTTGGTCGACGATCTTCGCTCGACGTTTTTCCACGGCGTCGACACAAAGGCTGTCGACGAGTGTCGAGACTTCGCACATTGCTTAGGACACGGGCGTGTCCCAAGCCGTGTCCCTCTCGGGTTGTTTTCGGAGATGTGTCAATGGAGGCACACGGTCGACCACACGGCGTGTCAGTTGGGACACGGGCGTGTGCCAGGCCGTGTTCGGCCCAGGTATTTTTTTTTCAGACAGATCGTGGCCATTCTTTCCCTTATTTTGGGATCTGATGGTCCAGAACTGCTATTGGGGAGTTAAGTCCGAGAATAGGGTTGGAAACCCTCATTCTTCTTCATGTTTTTCTCTTACTAAATTCTAGAGAGAAGGGAGAGCAAGGAAGAAGGTGAAGGAGGGTTTGGGCTGTAGGAGAAGCTTCGGTGCTCCAAATCGCGAGCCGAGTCCAGATCCGTGGAGGCTAGATCGTTGCGAAGGTTTTCATCCGGCTATTTTGCCATGTCAAGGAAGAGGAGTCGGAAGGTAACGACACTTCTCCTCTCGGTCTTAGGATGCATGTCTTAGCATCATTTCTTTTCTAGTTTTGGGCACCAAACACTCAAATGAGAGGGGTTTTGGGTCGCCAAGGTTCAAGAGGAACCTCCGGGTCGATTGAGTCCATCCCCGGCATGATTTGCATTAGAGATCCGCTCCGTTAGTAGATTAGGCATGGTGGGTGAAGCCGTAGTCGCGACCGTTAGTCCGACTCAGTGATGTTGCATACGAACTTTAAGGATTCGTAGAGTTTCCGTTGCGGCAAGATGTCGTTTGTGATGTGGTGATGTTTTTCCCTTTTTCTCGAGTGAGTACGTGTAGTCGGAACCGGACAAGGTTAGCTCCTCATGGAGGTAGATGGTTTCCTTGGTGGACAAGGTTAGCTCCGCATGAGTTGTACATGGTTTCCTTGGTGCGCGGGAACGCTGTAGTACAAATGAGGGACTAGGGTGGAATTGTCTTGGTTTGTGATGTGCCAAGGCGTGGCTGTGTCTCCTTGGTCGGTTGGCTATCCCGTGACATTCACGTCATGTGTGGAGAGTGTCCCGGCGAGACTAGTCCCCTTCTATGAGACTGACGAGAATGCCAAGCATGGGGGCACGCCCGGGCAATGAGGCCATGAGCGGGTGGGGTCCGACAAGGCTTCTTAGAATCGGTCAGTTAGTGTTTGTTGGAATCCTGACATGAGACGTCAGAGCTTGTAGGCAAGCCCGGGTCTAAGACCTTGAGCGGGTGGGGCCTTTGCAAGAGTTTCATTTGGCGGTATGTGTTCCGTTGGGGGGAATTGTGTTACCCCCATTGTTTGCGGCTTTATGCCAATGGGGAAACGATGAGTACCCATGTGATGTGATGATGTGCTAGATGCATATGAGATAGGGTGCCTTGGGTGAAGCTCGGGTTGTTGCATACATGTTGCATAAGTAGGCCCTTTCTATTATATGCTCAACCAGTAGAGAACATGTATGATGTATGTGACATCCAAGCCTGTTTCTGTAGCTGCTTTTTCTCGCTTATGAATATTGCATACGAAGTGCTAACTTGCAGGTTGGAGGAGTACCCCGGGGTCCGTTAGGGGCGGCCGGGAGGAGATGTGTTTGTTACACAGTTTGAGGTCAGCCTTTGCTGACCCCCGTTACTAATAAATTTTACAGGGCAAGGATCGCATGCAGGAGCTAGCTCGCTGGCCAGAAAGGCCTAAGCTTCATGAAGTGCTTCTCTCTTTTGTTGCTCTACTTATATGATGTTGTATGTTTGAGACAAATGTTGTCCGGCTTGCATGACGAGGTAGACTAGGAGTTCTATGCACTTTCTTGACTGATGTATTATTTCAGTTTGGACACTTGTTGTAAGGCCATAAGGCCATTGTTATTACTCTTTTAGTGGTGGATAACTTCTAGTCTTGTTTGTGTTTCCGCTGTTTTGTGCAAAGAGTTTTGAGTAGGGGTAGTTGTATCATCTTATAATACTAAACTTGTGGCGTCCGTATGTTGTGGGGCCCCGGCCAGACCCATATTATACGGTCATTACAGGGGAGGTGTTACAATTTGGTATCAAAGCGAGGTTAGATTCAAGGTCAATACGTAGAGAAGTTATCCACATAAGAGTAACGCGGGACCATCAGTGTACTTATGTTTAAGTCTTGAGATTAGAGACATATTCCTTGTTTCTTGTTTTCTTAAAGAGTGCAAGCAACGAGGCGGGTACGTCGAGAGCAAGAGAGGAACTCTCGGCGAGCGGTGCCACTACTCTAGGTCTTTTGGGAACGGGTGTAAACCCGACCGACTTCTTCCGCATGCTTGCAGAAGCGATGGTGGCAGCCCAAGCTGCAACAGCAGCTCAAGTAGCAACCCCTGCTACACCGGATACGGCGATGGCCGTGGCAGGAGGAGAAGCCAGGCGAGTGGAGCCTTTGGCGGAAAGGGTAGTTGTCGGACATGGAGACCGGCACTTGAAGTACTTACTGAGCTTCCATCCCCCATCTTTCAAGGGAGTTGGTACGCCAACGGATGCGGAGGATTGGTGGGTTTGCATTCAAGAGCTTTTGAGGGCGGCAGAGACGCCAGAAGAAAAGAAATCTGAATATGCGGCATTCATGTTGGAAGGAGACGCCAAGTTGTGGTGGGTGGGCCATAGCGGCCGCCAGTTCCCGGGACGCACCCCGTCGGTGGAGGAGTTTGGGGGTGCTTTTCTGAAGAGGTACATTCCCGTTTCTACACGGTTGGCACTTCGGAGGCAGTTCCTGCACTTAATGCAGCGGGACAAGACGGTGGATGAGTATGTGCAGGAATTCACCCGTTTGGGTCGTTACACGGGAACGACCATGGCAGATGATGTAGAGAGGGATAACCACTTCTACCAGGGGCTGAGGGAGAACCTGAGACAACCCTTCATTTCCATGAAGAGGGCTGGTTTTAATGAACTAGTTGAGGCTGCCAGGATATTGGAAATTGATCTGGAGCGAACCCAACGTCGTAAGGGTTTTACTCCCAGGCAAGGGGAAGGGAAGCCTTCCCAATCCCATGGAAAGTCTGAAGGGAGTAGGTGGAGGAATAAGCCTCACACATCCAGGTCCGGTGAGAAGATCAAGTGGACGCCTGGAGGTTCTCACTCTAGGGGACCGCCGACGTGTTACAACTGCGGTAAGGTGGGGCACATAGCTCGTGTTTGTCCCCAAGGAGGAGCGGGGCAAGAGGCAAGGCAGGAGCAGACTGTGCGCTCCGGCCCCAGTGCTACGGAGAAAGGGAAGATAGAGGAGTCGAGCGCTTCTCGGTTCCAACCGGTGCAACCAAGGGCTTACAACCTTGGACAGCAAGAAGCGATCCGCCAAACCGATGTGGTGACAGGTATGAAGAAAATTTAAGATGAAATTTTGTGCTTCATACTTTTAGACCCTTTTTGTGTGATGTCTATGTTGTAGGCTTCGTATTAGTTTCCGGATACCCCGCTATGGTATTCTTCGATACGGGAGCATCGCACTCTTTTCTTGCGGAGAGCTTCATCCGGAGAATATGAGTTGGGTCTTTCTCGGTGGACGCGGAGTTGAAAGTGCGCATGCCCAATGGGTCATCCATGACCACCGGGGCCAAAGGGCGCATCTGTTGGGAGCTAGACAGAGTTGTCTTTGTTTTGGTAGCATCGATTTTGCCATTGGTTGAGTTCGATGTCATTTTGGGCATGGACTGGCTTGCAGAGCAGCGCGCCAGTATTGATTTCCTATCTACGGTAGTGACCCTAAAGAGCAAAGGGCAAGCGGAGGTCAAATTTGAGGGCCTTTGTGGAGTGGCCTATTCCCTGATTTCGGCCATGCAATTGATGCGAGCGGTTAACCAGGGTGGTGTAGCGCTTGTAGCGTTATTGGAGGTTCGTCTCTCTCACCTATCTATTGAGGAAGTGCCCGTAGTGGCAGAGTTCAAGGATGTGTTTCCGGATGAACTTCCTGGAGCGCCTCCTCGGCGGGAGATCGATTTTTCGATCAAGTTAGTGCGGAGGCTAGGCCGGTGTCACGTCCTCCATTTAGGATGGCACCAAAGGAGTTGGCCGAACTCAAAGTATAGCTACAGGAACTGTTGGAGCAAGGTTATATTAGACCAAGTTCTTCACCATGGAGCGCGTCGGTGCTGTTTGTAAAGAAGAAAGACGGTAGCATGCGGCTATGCATAGACTACCGAGAGCTGAATAAATTGACCGTCAAGAATAAGTATCTGATTTCTCGGATAGATGACTTGTTCGACCAATTGGTGGGGTCAGTGGTGTATTCAAAATTGGACTTGAAGTCAGGCTATTATCAGCTGCGAATTCGGGATGAAGACATACCCAAGACTGCCTTAGGTACAAGGTATGGACACTTTGAGTTTACGATGATGCCGTTCGGACTGACGAACGCACCATCTGTGTTCATGGATCTTATGAATCGATTATTTCGGGAATACTTGGATTCTTTTGTGGTTGTCTTCATCGATGACATCTTGGTGTATTCCAAATCTGAAGTGGAGCATGAGACCCACTTGAGAGTGGTCTTACAAGTGTTGAGGGAGAATCAGTTGTATGCAAAGTTCTCCAAGTGCGAGTTCTGGTTAGAGAAGGTGGCAATTTTGGGCCACGTGATTAGTGGGGATGGGGTGGTAGTGGATCCAACAAAAGTGGAGGCCATCAGAGATTGGCCAGTCTTGAGGACTGTTGCGGAAGTCCGAAGTATTCTTGGACTAGCCAGGTACTATAGTAGATTCGTGGAAAATTTCTCACGGATAGCTCTACCCCTCACCTCACTCACTCGTAAAGATCATAAGTTTGTGTGGACTCAAGATTGTAGTCAAGCATTTGAGGCACTGAAGGAGAGACTGATGATGGCTCCAATCCTAAGTCTACCGCCAGGGACCGAGGGATTTCAGATCTTCAGTGACGCATCGGGATGCGGTTTGGGTTGCGTTTTGGTGCAACATGTCAAGGTGATAGCTTTTGGGTCTAGATAGCTGGAGCCTCATGAGAGGAAATACCCCGTCCATGACTTGGAGTTGGCGGAGGTAATTTTTGCATTGAAAATCTGGCGGCATTATGTGTACGGTACAAAGGTGGAGATCTTCACGGATCATAAAAGCCTGAAGTATCTCATGGATCAAAAGGACTTGAACATGCGGCAACGCAGGTGGGTTGAGTTTCTTGGAGACTATGAAGTGGCGATTCAGTATACGCAAGGTAAAGCCAATGTGGTGGCGGATGCCTTGAGAAGAAAGTACTCGGGGCAAGGGAATTGGATCGAAGCTCATGATGAGCGGTTGGTACGGGAATGGGAGTCCCTTGGCTTAGAATGTGTTGCGAGAGGCAAGTCCAGCGTGGCTCGGTTGAACTGGATTGAAGTGCAGAACGACTTGACCGATCGCATTCGAGAAGCGACTCGGTTGGATGTTGAGTTTCAACCTTTTGTGTTGGAGGCTCAAACGGGCGAGAGGAGCGCCTAGGAGATGATTGATGGGATTCTGAGGAAGGACGGAAGGGTTTGTATACCGCAGTTCGGCAAACTCTGTGAGGAGTTGATGGTTGAGGCTCACTTCACAAAGTACTCCATTCACCCAGGCAGTACAAAGATGTACTTGGATATGAAGAAATCCTTTTGGTGGTCGGGGCTGAAGCGGGACATAGCTTTGTATGTGAATCGTTGCCAGACTTGCGCCTTGGTGAAGGCCGAATGTCAAAAGCCGGGCGGGTTCCTGAAGCCCCTTCCAATCCCTGAGTGGAAATTTGATGACATCTCCATGGATTTTGTGCATGGTCTGCCTAGATCGCAGCAGGGTAATGATGCTATTTGGGTGATCGTGGACCACTTAACCAAGGTGTCCCACTTCATCCCAAATCGGAAAGAGGACAGCATGGAGAAGCTGGTGGAGTTGTATGTTCGCAACATTGTGCGACTGCATGGGATTCCAAAGAGTATAGTCAGCGATCGAGATGGACGGTTTACGTCCAAGGACTGGAGACTGGTTCAGAAGAGCTTGCGCACGAAGCTAAAGTTCAGTACGGCGTTCCATCCTCAAACTGACGGGCAAACCGAAAGAACGAACCGTACTATGGAGGATATGCTGAGAATGTGCATTCTTGACTTCGACAAGAGGTTGGAAGATCACCTCTTCATGGTGTAATTCGCGTACAATAATAGTTTTCAAGCAAGCATAAATATGGCGCCATACGAAGCTTTGTATGGGAGACAGTGTAGAACACCGATGTCTTGGGCAGAGGCGGGAGACACCAAAATTTTGGGAAAGGAGGCGGTGGTTGACAATTGTGAGTTGGTACGGACCATTCAAGAGCGTATGAAGGTGGCGCAAGACCAGCAAGCAAAATACTTTAATGCTCGTCACAGGAAGTTGGAGTTTGCGGTAGGTGAATGGGTCTATTTGAAGATCAAGCCGTTCAAGGGAGTCTCACGAATTCGCCGACTCAAGAAGTTGAGTCCAAGGTTTTTGGGGCCTTTTGAAGTTGTTGAACGGGTGGGAGAAGCAGCCTATCGGTTGGCATTGACCGCGGAGCTAAGTGGATTGCATGACGTCTTCCATGTCTCCGTCTTGAGGAAAGCCTTGGTGGAGGCTAGTGTGGGGATCGAGCCGACATCGGTGCCAATTGAGGAAGACTTGAGGATGCGAGTCCGTCCAATTGCTATAGAGGATTCGGAGACTCGGCAGTTGCGGAATAAAGAGGTTAAACTCGTGAGAGTCCGATGGGACAACTGCGGTCGTGAGGAGCAATCTTGGGAACGAGAGCAAGCCATGCTAGAAGAGTATCCAGAACTCGTCATTTCAGGTACCATTTAAGTGTGTTCCCTTTTGTTTTGTAATTTCGGGACGAAATTCTGTTAGGGGGGGGGAGAGTTGTAACACCCCAGATTTTGAGAGAGGGTCGATTTGCATTTCTGGCCAATTTTGGTTTCTGGCAGGGGGCACACAGCCCGGAACACGGGTGTGTCCCAGGCCGAGTCAGGCTGGAGTCGACGACTTGGCCGCATAGTCGACACTTTGTGCTCGGCGAAGTGTCGAGACAGGGCACACGACCTGCGACATGGGCGTGTCGCAGGGCGTGTCGAGCCCGTGTCGACACTCGGCCCGGGGTGTCGACAGTTTCGCTCGACAATGTGTCGAGACAAGGCACACGGCCTAGGACACGGGCATGTCCAAGGCCCTGTGGGTCGGTCGACGAACTTCAGTCGACGATGCTCACTCGACGAGTGTCGAGTGTCGAGTGTCGAGTGTCGAGACTGGGGCACACGGCCTGTGACACGGGCGTGTCACAGGGCGTGTCCTGCTTGGTCGATGATCTTCGCTCGACGTTTTTCCGCGGTGTCGACACAAAGGCTCTCGACGAGTGCCGAGACTTTGCACACGGCTTGGGACATGGGCGTGTCCCAGGCCGTGTCCTTTTCGGGTTTTTTTCGTGGCTGTGTCGATGGAGGCACACGGCCGACTACACGACTGTATCATTTGGGACACGGGCGTGTCGGGTCGAACACGGGCGTGTCTAATGCCCGTGTGCTGTTCCAGGCACGTCGATTTGTGACGGTGAATGGGGGACACGGCCCTGGACACGGGCGTGTGCCAGGCAGTGTTCGGCCCAGGTATTTTATTTTTCAGACGGATTGTGGCCATTCTTTCCCTTATTTTGGGATCTGATGGTCCAGAACTGCTCTTGGGGAGTTAAGTCCGAGAATAGGGTTGGAAACCCTCATTATTCTTCAAGCTTTTCTTTTACTAAATTCTAGAGAGAAGGGAGAGCAAGGAAGAATATGAAGGAGGGTTTGGGCTGTAGGAGAAGCTACGGTGCTCCAAATCGCGAGCCGAGTCCAGATCCGTGGAGGCTAGATCGTTGCGAAGGTTTTCATATGGCTATTTTGCCATGACAAGGAAGAGGAGTCGGAAGGTAACGACACTTCTCCTCTCGATCTTAGGATGCATTTCTTAGCATCATTTCTTTTCTAGTTTTGGGCACCAAACACTCAAATGAGAGGGGTTTTGGGTCGCCAAGGTTCAAGAGGAACCTCTGGGTCAATTGAGTCCGTCCCCGGTATGATTTGCATTAGAGATTCGCTTCATTAGTGGATTAGGCATGGTGGGTGAAGCCGTAGTCGCGATCGTTAGTCCGACTCGGTGATATTGCATACAAACTTTAAGGATTCGTAGAGTTTCCATTGCGACAAGATGTCGTTTGTGATGTGGTGATGTTTTCCCCTATTTCTCGAGTGAGTACGTGTAGTCGCAACCGGACAAGGTTAGCTCCTCGTGGAGGTAGATGGTTTCCTTGGTGGATAAGGTTAGCTCCGCATGAGTTGTAGATGGTTTCCTTGGTGCGCGGGAACGCTGCAGTACAAATGAGGGACTAGGGTGGAATAATCTTGTTTTGTGATGTGCGAAGGCGTGGCTGTGTCTCCGTGGTCGGCTGGCTATCCCGTGACATTCACGTCATGTGTGGAGAGTGTCCCGGCAAGACTAGTCCCCTTCTGTGAGACTGACGAGAATGCCAAGCATGGGGGCAAGCCCGGACAATGAGGCCATGAGCGGGTGGGGTCCGGCAAGGCTTCTTATAATCGGTCAGTTTGTGTTTGTTGGAATACTGATATGAGACGTCAGAGCTTGCAGGCAAGCCCGGGTCTAAGACCTTGAGCGGGTGGGGCCTTTGCAAGAGTTCCATTTGGCGGCTTGTTTGCGGTTGGGGGGAATTGTGTTACCCCCCTTTGTTTGCGGCTTTATGTCAATGAGGAAACGATGAGTACCCATGTGATGTGATGATTTGCTAGATGCATACGAGATAGGGTGCCTTGGGTGAAGGCCGGGTTGTTGCATACATGTTGCATAAGTAGGCCTTTTTTATTGTATGCTCAACCAGTAGAGAACATGTATGATGTGTGTGACATCCAAGCCTGTTTCTGTAGCTGCTTTTTCTCGCTTATGAATATTGCATACTAAGTGCTAACTTGCAGGTTGGAGGAGTACCCCGGTGTCCGTTAGGGGCGACTGGGAGAAGATGTGTTTGTTACACAGTTTGAGGTCAGCCTTTGCTGACCCACGTTACTAATAAATTTTACAGGGCAAGGATTGCATGCAGGAGCTAGCTCGCCGGCCAGAAAGGCGTAAGCTTCATGAAGTGCTTCCCTCTTTTGTAGCTCTACTTATATGATGTTGTATGTTTGAGACTCATGTTGTCCGGCTTGCATGCCGAGGTAGACTAGGAGTGTTATGCACTTTCTTGACTGATGTATTATTTGAGTTTGGACACTTGTTGTAAGGCCATAAGGCCATTGTTATTACTCTTTTAGTGGTGGATAACTTCTAGTCTTGTTTGTGTTTCCGCTGTTTTGTGCAAAGAGTTTTGAGTAGAGGTAGTTGTATCATCTTATAATACTAAAGCTGTGGCGTCCGTATGTTGTGGGGCCCCGACCAGACCCATATTATACGGTCATTACAGGGGAGGTGTTACACTCATCCATGTATTTATCCATGGCTATTCTTTGTTCATCTTACTTGACTTACAAGGATGCCAACAAAGAGCTATAATCAGTGGCTGGGGCAGGTTGTGGAGCAGTTTGCAATGCCCTTTTATAGCTTTGGCTTCTTCTTTTGAAAACCATCAGCTTTCTCTTCTTTGCTTAAATTTCTTCTTCATCTTCAGAAGCTAAGGTACTTTCTAGATTCACAGTGTCCTTTGGACTTGTGGGCAGCTCTTTGTCAGATCTAGGTAACTCCCCCTGAGTCCCTTGCTCCTCCCTCTCAGTCCTGACTTGCTCCCCCTCTTGTTCAGCTTGCTCCCCCTCAGTTCTTGATTGCTCCCCCTCAGTTCTTACCTGTTCTATATCAGGGAACAACTCTTCAAGGGTAAACTCTTGTTGAGGTTGGACTGGTGGCACTCTTAACTGTGGAGCATTAGCAGTTGTAGATGTATCCTCCATGATAACATCATGTGCTTGATTGTTGAGTTGAGTGGTCTGGTCAACATCAACCAAGGGCATAGTTAGTATTTCATCCTCATTATTGAAAATTAATTGATTTACTTCCTGGATTACCTCAAGAATACTTTGTGTAGCCATTTCACTGTCTAAGTGTGTTGGATCTTCCTCAAGATGAGGCTCCCCTGCACCTGAGCTCCATCTGTAATATCTTGTACAGGAGATTTTTCAGCAATCTCTGGCCTTTCTTCATCAGGCTTGTCCTTTGTTAGTACTCTATCCTATCTGGAGATTATCCTTATATCCATTCTTCTCATATGGTTGATCTAAGAACCAGTAGTCTGTTCCATTACTTCTGGAATTGTTCCAGCCAAGTATAGACTCATGATCCTTCCCAGATTTGGCTTCTTGATACCTTCCTTAATCTTTTCAAAGATTACTGCAGACCAATCTGTGTTTAGTCTGAAGATAATCCTGGTCATCAGGCTGAACATATAGGCTGAAACCCTATCATGTCCCCCTGGCTTGCAGAGAATGATCTTTCTAACCACTTCAGAAAGGAATTTTCCTTGCAGATTCATCCCTTTCCTGTTCATTGCAGATCCAATCTTCATGGTGGGATCCAATCCACGCCACTGAAGTGCTTCCCTGGTCTTGGTAGAGGTAACTACTTCTTCTTCTTGGGTTCTTGGAGTTGAAGAGTTTTCCTCAAGCTCTTCAAGGTAAGTTTAACTTTAGCTCCCTGAACTATAGATTTGATCTTAAGTTCAGTCGAATATAAAGTAGCTGCGTCATAGAATTCCAGTATTTTTTTCTTCCATATCTTTGTAGATTCGGATACCAGAAATTGCAAACCATTTTCTGCAATTAGGGTTACTACTGTTTTAATCTCGGTTTCCGCATTATCCAAAGCATTGCGAACTAGCTCATAGCCTTCGTTGACGTTATCTTCAAGCTTTGGCGTCATTGGTGTTGAGGGAAATCTTGGATTGAGAAGAGAGAATTTGTCGACACAAGGTTTTGTTCTCGAAAATATGGAGAGAGTGTCGACAGGGTTTGTTGTTGACCTATTTATACCCTTCTAAATAATGAAGTTCAAAAGGCACGTCAAAATTCTCTTAATGTGTCGACACAGTTGAAATGTGTCGACATAGACTTCTAATGTCTCGACAGAAGTGTTGACTTATATGTGTCGACACCAATTGATGATGTGTCAACACAGGCATACTTATCAGTTCGACAGAAATTCTGTCTCGACTCTAATTCTAAGTGTCGACACAACTTCTGGATGTGTAGACACAACTTCTCTGAAGTGTCGACACCAATTTTCTAGATGTGTCGACATCACTTTTCTGGAATGTCGACACCAACTACTATGTATCGACATAGACAACTTTTTGTGTCGACACAATTTTACTTAGCCAAATTTGTTAAACAAATTTATGTTCAACATTCCTAATTCAATTTTGAAATTATTGAATTTAGTTTCATCTAATGGCTTTGTGAGCATGTCAGCAATTTGTAAATTAGTGTTAACAAATTCTAAAGAAATATCTTCTTTTCCACATGATCTATAAGAAAATGGTATCCTATTTCTATATGCTTTGTTCTAGTATGAGAAATAGGATTATGAGCAATAGAAATAACACTAGTAGAATCACATAATAATGGAGTTCTACTTACCTGAATACCATAATCTTCTAACTGATGTTGTATCCACAACAGCTGTGCACAGCAACTTCCTGCAGCAACATACTCAGACTCAGCTGTGGAAATTGTCACACTAGTCTGCTTCTTACAGCTCCATGACACCAATCTTCCTCCTAGAAATTGACAGGTGCCTGTTGTGCTTTTCCTATCTACTTTGCATCCTGCAAAGTCTGCATCTGAATAGCCCATTAGTAGAAAATCTCTATTCCTAGGATACCAAAGGCCTAGATTAGGTGTGCCCTTAAGATATCTCAAAATCTTTTTGACAGAAGTATATTGAGATTCTTTAGGGAAGGATTGGTACCTAGCACAAACACATGTAGCATACATGATGTCTGGTCTACTAGTAGTCAGATATAGGTGGGAGCCAACAATCCCTCTATACGAAGACTCATCTACATGTTTCCCTACATCACCTTTGCTTAGAGATATACTTGTCCCCATTGGAGTTCTCATGGTAGTGGATGACTAGATACCATACTTCTTAATTAACTCCTGGGTGAACTTAGACCGAGATATGGACATGCCATCATCAGTCTGTCTTGTTTATTTTGCCCCTTGAGAATTTGTTCTCAATGAGGAAAGTAGACATGGTTTCATACCAAGCCCTTGGGGCTTGTTTCAACCCATATAAAACTTTCCTAAGTCTATAAACATAATTAGGTTTGAGTGGATCAACGAAACCTGAGGGATGTTCTACATAGACCTCCTCTTTTAACTCTCCATTTAAGAATGTTGACTTAACATCCATTTGGAACACTTTGAAGCCTTGATATGCTGCATAGTCAAGGAATAGCCTTATTGCTTCCAACCTTGCCACTGGAGCAAAAGTCTGATCAAAGTCAATGCCCTCTTCCTGCTTGTATCCTTTGGCAACTAGTCTTGCCTTGTTCTTCATTTTCCTCTTGAGTGTCTTGTACTCCCCCTGGACAGCAACTACCATTTTTCTCATCCTGCTTTGCAGTTGGATCTTCTCTGATAGTAAGCTGGTCCATCTTCTGTTGTATACCTGTGGAGCTACAAGAACTACTAGGCAACTCACTGTTAATAAGTCTAGATTCATCAAATATGACATGAACAGACTCTTCTATAACTTGAGTAACCAAATTGTAGACCCTATAAGCATTACTATTGTTGTTGTACCCAACAAATATCCCATCTTGGGATTTGGCAGCAAACTTAGTTAGGTGAGACTTGCAATTGTTAAGCACATAACACTTGCAACCAAAGATTCTAAAATAGGATAAGTTTGGTTTTCTACCTCTCATAACCTCATAGGGTGTCTTTTTGTGTCTTTTTGTGATGGAAGCCCTATTGAGCACATAACATGCAGTGTTTACTGCCTTAACCCAGAAATATTCTGTGAGAGTAGTGTCACTCAATAGTGTTCTTCCAGCCTCAATCAATGTCCTATTCTTTCTTTCAGCAATGCCATTTTGCAGAGGTGTTCTAGGTGAGCAGAATTCCTGATGAATCCCAAATTCTTCACACAATCTTGTCATACTTTCAGATTGGAATTCAGTTCCATGGTCACTTCTGATTTTGACCACTGAACTATCTAATTCATTCTGAATTTGTTTGACAATATTGCAGAAGACATTTGGGGTTTCATATTTCTGCCTCAGAAAGAATACCCATGAAAATCTAGAATAGTCATCTACAACCACAGAAGTGTAGACCTTTCTACCTAGACTATGAACTGGAATAGAACCAAATAAATCCATATGCAAGAGGTATAAGCACCTCACTGAGTCTTTGGTTTTTAGGCTATGAAAGGAGGATCTGGTCTGCTTGCCTTTTGACAAGCAGAGTATATTCCATCCTTTAAGCACTTAACTTGAGGATCATTCCTCACTAACTCTTTACTAAAGAGTTGGCAAATTGTCTTGTAGTTAATATGAGCTATCCTTTTGTCCCATTTAACACAATGAGAGGCTTTCTCATCAGCCACAAGACAGATAGGAGAATTTTTGTTCTCACTCTCAAAGTTTAGGCAATACACATTTCTAATTTTATAGCCAATCAATATGACTTTTTGATCACTAGACCTCTTGATATGACACCCATTCTTGATAAATGAAATGTCATATCCAAGATCACTCAGCTGGCTTATGCTTATTAGGTTGTGTTTCAAACCCTTCACATAAGCCACTTGAGTGATAGTGATTGAGTTGTTAGAGATGTTACCAAACCCTTTGATGACTCCTTTTTCAGAACCACCAAAGATTACTTTAGGCCCATTCAATATTGGTGAGTAGTCCTTCAACAATCCTCTTGTTCCAGTCATGTGCCTGGAACATCCACTGTCCAAGTACCATATAGGGGCATGGCAACTTGGACTCACCTGCAACAAAGATTACTTAACCTTAGAACCCAAATAACTTTTGGGTCCTTGATTCAAGTTAGCCTGAAACTTGACAAATCTGCCTGCAGCTCTTCTAAAAGGTAGACTACTATCCTTTCTAACACTGGTATTGTGCCAACAGTCTAAGGCATAATGGCCTATCTTGCCACAGCACCAGCACTCATACTTATTATACCTCTTTTTAGGTACAATCTTAGCTGTATTGTTTGCAGCAGATCTTTTGTTTTGTGTTGGGGCTTTGCCTTTATTATTGGACTGGGCAGCCCATGCAGTTCCCTTAAAGCCTAATCCTGTCTTACCCTTTTGAGACACAAAGTCATCAATTAGGGGTAGGGCAAATTTGTCTTAGAGAAACTAGCCTCTATTTCCTTCTCTTTCTGAAGTCTGTCTTCCAGACTTTTGATCTGATCATTTTTGAATGTGATTGTACCCAACTGAATAACAGTTATGTTTTTCATCTTGACAATCTCATTCAGCTTCTAATCCATCAGATTTTCTGAATCAGATACAGCCAACTTAAGAGCTGCAATTTCCTTAGCCTGATTTTTGGATAGTTTTTTGATTCTTTTGAGTGCCTGCAACAAATCCCCATATTCATCTATAAGATGATGAATATCTCCTTCATATTCAGACCCATCCACATCTATTGATACAGATGCATCTGATTCTGACCCAGTGTAGTAATCAGAATCTACAGATGAACTTTTTACCTTACTGGGACCAGGTTGATCCTGACACTGGTCTCCTTCAGACATAGCCATCAGTCCTTTGCACTGATAGTCTCCTTTCTCATTGATAGAGTCCAGTAATTTCAGGAACTCATCCTCTTCTTCTGTTGCAAACAGACCAATACAGGCCTCAGCCTTAGATTCAAACTCTGAAATTTATTGATCTGTCCTACTTTTCTCTTTATTAGCTACCAAGGATTTCTCCTTCTTGCTCTTGTGCTGAGACTTGTTTTTATCAGCAGACTCCTTCCTTTTGTCTGGATAGTCAGCCACAACATGTCCAGGTCTGTTGCAGCAATAGCAAATAATCTTTGATATAGTTGACTTGCTAGGATTTGTCCCACTCCTGTCCTTCTTGGATGATTTCCTCTTCTGATAATAGTCATCCTTGGACTGAGATCCTCTTCTGATAATAGTCATCCTTGGACTGAGATGAGGATGGCTTAGATTTCCACTACTTCTTCTTTAAGAATCTCTGAAAATGCCTTGTAAAAGCAGCAAAGTCTTCATCAAAATTACTGCTGTCTGAACTGTGATTATCAGAATTTTCTGAGATCACTTCTGCAGACTTCTTAGTAGAAGATGGAGACATCCTCCTATTCTTCCTTGTGGATTCTACCTTGAAGGCCACTGGCTTGTCTCTATATTCAACCTTTGTATTTTTCTCTTCCTCCTTTCTGGCCAAAAGCTGCATCTCATAAGACAGCAATTTACCAAACAGTGTTGGAGGTGAAATTTCTGATAGTCTGGCCACTTCCATTATGACACAGATCTTTGTATCTCAATCCTTAGTCAAAGACCTAATGAATTTTGTCATTCAGCTCATATGTACTGAAGACTCTTCCATAGCACATTAGTTCATGTACAATTCTGTAGAACTTCTTATAACATTCAGTTATACTATTAGAGTTAGCTTGTCTGAAACTCTCATATTATTGATTAAGAATAGAATTCTATCTTGTGTAACCTCTTCAGAACACTCCATGTAGACAACCAATGTGTCTCACATTTCCTTGGAGGTTTTGCAGTGAATCAGATTCTGGAATATTGAGTCATCTATGACACTCACTATAATATTCTGTGCTCTTTTATCCATTGTAGCCAAGATGATCTCATCCTTAGTCATTTCTGAAAAATCCTTAGGAGTCCTTTGATTTGCATCAAGAACAGAAACCTTCATTGGAATATATGGTCCTTCCTTAACTGTTATATAAATTCTAGGATCAGATGCCTCCATAAATAATCTGACCCTTTCCTTCCATATTCCAAAGATTTCCTTCCTGTAGATAGACAACTTCATTGAACCAAGTTATTTATGGTTTTCTCCTGGACCCATATTCTTTAACTTACTTCTGCCTTACAGATCTTACTCAGACTGTTAAGTCTTTTTTTGAGGAACCTGGCTCTGATACCACTTGAAAGAATTGGTTCCTAAACACATAGAGGGGGAGGTGAATAGGTGCAATTCTATTTTCCTTTTCAGGCATAATATTAATTTAGTTAATTAAAAGAAACAAATAGTTCTACAGCTATCACAACATAGAAATATTAATAACACACACAATCACAGATGACACACTGATTTATAGTGGTTCCCCAAGGTCTGGGTACATCCACTTTCCCCCTTCGCCTATCTAGCAGTGTGCTAGATTCAACCTAACTTCTTTCCTTCTCCTCAGATCCTCAGATCTTACAGCTCAGGACCCAAATAAGGCTCCTACAACTCAGAGTGAGTCCATACTCCTACAGCTCAGGCAATCTGCCCTACCTTAGCCTTCAACAAGGTCTACAACTCAGAGATCAAAATCTCCTACAACTCAGGCTCTCAGCTCTACCTCAGCGTACAACAAGGCCTACCACTCAGAGAACTTTATCTCCTACAACTCAGCCTTTATAAATCAGGCTTACAACTCAGATCTTAAAAAGATCCTACAGAAAATAGATGTAAATCTGGAATTTACCACCACCCTGATTGAGAGAGAAAGTATGGACAATTTCTTGATCAGTTCTTGGAAGAATCTGATGTTAGAGATCAACCTGTCTTAACTTTCTTCAAACCTTCTTGAATCTGAACACAATAGGGTTGATCACCTTTGAAGTTGATCTTCAATCAGCTACTTTCTTGAAATTCAGAAATCAATCTGAATCCTTCTTGGCAGACTAGTTCAGAATCTGCACTTAAGAGACTTGTTGATGTAAGTCCCTTTCTTCACTTGAATAGATGGAGCTCTCTCTCTCCAAATTCTTCTGAAGATTCTTCTGAATTCTTCTTTGAATTCACTTAACAAACTCTGAGTAGATCACCACTTGAGAATGTCTTCTTAGATTTTCTGTTGAAAATCTTCTTCTATTTTTCGTGTTTTTTATCTCATCTATATCATGTATGTATATATCTCTCTGTTGATAGAGAATGTCTTTATATAGACTTCCTCCATGGTAACCGGCTGATCCGGTTTCTAACGAACTTCTGACAGCTCTGACAGTTGCAGTAGACCGGTTGGTTATGGCAGCTGTCAAGTCTTCCAGTCACTTCTTGAAACTCTATCTCTGTCAGCAAAGTGTCGAGACTGAACTTCATCATGTGTCGACACAAGTAGACTAATTGTCGACACAAGGCTTGGTGGTGTTGACACAGCTCCCTTGGTGTTGACACTGCTTCTCGACACAGCTTCTATAGAATGTGTCGACACTAGTTCTGTGTGTCGACACAGTCACTTCTTCTCTTCACAAAAAAACAACTTTGTTGAAACTCTGTTATGTGTCGACACAAGTCCTGTGTGTCGACACCATTGATGTCGACAAAGTCTTCTGTGTGTCGACACTGCCTCTCTGTGTCGACATAGTTGATGTCGACAAAGTTTTTCTGTGTGTCGAAACTGCCTCTGTGTGTCGACACAGTTTCTTCTGGTGTCGACACAGCCATTCCAAGTGTCGACACAATTGACTCCAGGTGTCGACACATCTTTTCTCCAGTGTCGACACAAGCCTTCATAAGTGTAAACACAGCTTCTTCTGGTGATTACTTATGAACTTAGAAACTTTTCCTGCATTCCTGCATTTTCTTAACATGCACATATAAACTCAAAAAACATCAAATACACCTTGATGCATATCATTGAGTTAGGTTAGTCTTCTTCAAATCTGGTACACATTTTCCAATGTACCCAACACCAACCAACCCTACCTAGGTCTTCATACACCTAAGGTGAGGTCAATGGGTCACCAAAGAACCATTTGGGTCAACCTTAGAGGCTAAATTGACCCAAGTCAACCCTCGCCCTAAAGTGGTCAAAGTGTCCTAATTAAGGGGCAAGTGACCACCAAAGTGCTAAGTCAACCCTACACAACCCTTCCTAGACCTTAGGGGAAGCCAAGGGATCACTAAGGACCCCTTGTGGTCAACCCAAATGGTCATGTTGACCAAAGTCAACTCATGGGTCAAAGTGGTCAACTTATGTTAACCTACCCCAATTCAAGTGGGCTAAGCCCAAGTGGTGTGGCCCATTGATCTAAGGAAGTGGAGAGACACATTTTGGGCCCACCAGATTCAGAGAGTGATGACTAGGAGAGAGAGGGAGGAGGTTACCCCACTTGGGAGGAGAGAGAAAATGGGGGCTTAGTGGTCATCATGGCCATGGAGGTTTCATAACCCCTCACTATAATGGGGCTTTTACTCCTTGGAGGCAGGGGAAGAGTTTCCAGGAGGTGGCCGGCCAGTGGGATGGCTCAGCCCCCTCAATTTGGCTGAAACTGAAAATTAGGTTTAATGGCCATTAATGGTCCTTTGATGAATTGGGGAGTTACAGGCCTCGTCTCCCCAATTCCTTCTTTAAGAACCTTCACCAAGATCATAGCAGCGTTTCCCCCGATTACATCTCAATTCCCTTGCTGTTGGTGTAGAAGTTGTAGGGGAGCAAAAGCTTGGTGGCCAAAAATGGCAAGGAGGCACATCACCCGCTCTTAGGCCGCAACTCAGGTCCTCCATTGCTCCTTCATCCATTGGTAGATCGTAGAAATCCTTTAGGATGAGAATCGGGCTCAATTGAGCCCAATCAAACGGATGATTTTCCTCGTTTTTCCGAGAAAAATGTGTTTACGCGATCGCCAGAATCCGCCCCACCGGCGGCTGTGCCGCCGCCTGGCGATAGCCACCACCTCGACGGAGGTGGTTGTCGCGGTGGCCGGCCAGGGAGGTGGTCGGGTGGCCAGGAAATATTGTTGGAAGATACTCCATGTCGAGTAAATCTCACCCGTCGGCTGGAGGAAGAAGATAACCAGTAATCGTCGGATTTGCGTCAAGATCTGTGCAAGATCAAGTTATATATATTATTATATTTAATGTATTTTATGCCCTTAAAAATTAGTCATCTTAGGAATTAATTTAAAAATACGTAGAGGCTTAATCAGAGAAAATGGTCAAAATGAAAATTGTAGCTCTAAGGTCTATTTTAAGTTAAAATTTGTTTCAACCCATTTGGGTAAGTTGTTTGACCAGAGCACTCATTTTGGTGAGTACTATCCCCAGGATAGACCAGAGACTATTTTGAGTCCCCCCATCAATCCAGCCATTCAAATGATTTGAAATTTTGGATTGTTGTCACTATTACCTATACCTAGGACATATCCAAAAATGAGAATTGTTTGAAAACATTTTCCTAAAGTTTTTGTAAAAAAGTAATAATTCATGTATGAATTGTTTAAAGGGACTAATGACCTCTAAACCCTCCCAAATTTTGGTGAGTGGTCCGTGGGATCAAAATAAGGATCTGTATAAACTTTCATCCCATTTGGAGATGATTTAGTTTGGAAATAAGATAACCCTAAGTTGGACCAATAAAGGGTATTTAGGTCAAAGTGTTCCTTGTGGGTTTAAGTAGTCAAATCACCTCAACAGAGGCTGAAACTTAGGCCACTGGTTTGTTATGATACTAGACACCCTCACATGTAATTTGGGGTGGATTGGGGTGGATTTGCCCTAGGATCCAAGTTCAAACCCTAAGGTTGAACTTTGGGGATTTGTGAAGGGTATGAGGTGATATGCCCTTGTGTGGACTTGATGTTTAGTCCATCTGATCCTAGGGTGGTGAAAAGCCCTAGGGAGAGATATGGTGGGATTTGGACACATGCACACAACTTAAACCACTGGGTAAGTTTTTGGGTCCATACACCTTAGGGAATGTCTAGTGGCTCATATGACTTTGGAACTGCATGACATTTTGGAAGAGGTCATTTTCTTAATCATATTAACCACTGAAATATACTACATAATGTTTGGAGAAGTTTACTAGTGGGTTCCTTTGAAAAGTGCACTATCATAAGTTGTCTCGAAGAATTTTATTATGTGACTTCCTAACCTTGGGTTTGGAAGATATTTAGTCAAGCTATGTTTTAAGACTATAACAAGCCCTAGAAATTTTTAATATGAATTTTTTATCATTATATGGGGTACTTCATTCACAACCCATCAAATTGCACCTTCTGCTTAGAAATTTCTTATGAACAAAACACTCAATGGAATTTTATGAAATCTGGTAAGAAGACCTTTATTGATATTTTAAAGCTCTGTGAATTTTTATGGAATTTTTGGAAGTCTATCTGTAGGGGTTGGTTCACAAGGTGCTGTTTTCTAAGTAAAAGTAATTGAATTTATTTTGATACTTATTAAGCTTGATAAAATGTGATTTTTGGTTAGAGAAACTTTTTGGTCATCCTTGAGTTTCAGTAATTTTTCTACAATTTTCTGATAATTAGATTTAGTACTTTCTTCTTTACCCATACCTAATGGCTTATTATTAGATTAATTAATTAGAGGCCAAACCATTTATGGAAAATCATGAAATTTGGTATTTTCTGTTATTCCTCTGTTATCTTGTATTCATAATTTTTGGGTAGCCATTATTTGAGAATATATTGTACTTCATGTTCAAATTACCCATGGCCTAACTTTGGAGAAAAGTATTTAAATAACAAATTAATTAGGAAAATTAAAAGTTTCTAGAGATAGGCTTATCATGTCATGATAGGCCACCATTACATATCTTAAGGCTTGTGGATGAAAATTTGGAGTAAGTCCTATCATGTACAACATATAGTATAGGTTGGTCTGCATATAGTAAAACTGTAGAAAATGTCATAGCTTTTGAATTGGGCATATGGGTTGGGGTTAATAGTTAGCTGGTTTGGGTAAAATGAGATTGAGTTCATCATTGGAAGTTGTGATGAGGAAAATGCGGGGTAGACAAGGATTGGGGGGTGCTCGAGATCGACGAAAGATGGTGTTGGGTACATTGGTCAAATGTACCTGATTTGAAGGAGCCTCACCTAACTCAATGATATACATCATAATGTATTTGATGTGTGTTTGAGTTACTTGTGCAGGTTAGGTATTCACTAGACTGAAGCTAAAAGTTTCTAAGTCCATGTGTCGACACCCAGAGGGAAAGTGTCGACACTTGAGAAAGCTTGTGTCGACACCCAGACAAGCAGTGTCGACACTTGGAGTAATTGTGTCGACACCTGAGAAGAAGAGTCGACACCAGACAGAAAGTGTCGACACTTGGAGCTGTGTCGACACTCAGTGAAGAAGTATGCAGAAAAGCTGTGTCGACACTTAGCAGAAGTGTCGACACCTAGAAGAGCTAAGTCTACACCAGAAAGTGTCGACACTTGAAGATGTGTCGACACTCAGCAAAAGTCTGCAGAGTCTAAGTACAAGTGTCGACACTCAACACAATGTGTCGACACTATGCAGAAGAGTCAGCATTTGAGGAATGTGTCGACACTCAGCACAATGTGTCGACACACAACCAGAAGAGTCAACACTTGAAGTAAGTGTCGACACTCAGCACAATGTGTCGACACTTAGCTAAAGACTCTACATTTGAAGAAGAAGTGTCGACACAAGGAGCTGTGTCGACACTTGGCAAAGAACAGAGAAGTTTATAAAATATTCTAAGTACAAGTGTCGACACTAAGGGAATGTGTCGACACTCAGCTGAAGAAACAAAATTGAAGACTTGTGTCGACACCAAGAAGCAGTGTCGACACTTGACAGTTTCGACACTTAGAAGAATACAGTTAAAGAATGAAGTACAAGTACTTGTGTCGACACTCAATTTCAGTGTCGACACATGCAGAAGAATCTGTGTCGAGACATACAAGGAATTGTGTCGACACCTTGTAGACTTGTGTCGACACTTACACAACATGTGTCAACACTTAGTCTATAAGTGTCGACACTTAAGAACAGAAAGTCTCGACACTATCTGACAGTTAGAGAATTTCAAGAAGTGACTGGTTGACAAGACAGCTGCCGATCCAGCCGGTCTACATCAACTGTCAGAGAAATCAGAAGTCTGTTATGAACCGGACCAGCCGGTTACCATGAAGGAAGCCTATAAATAGGCACTCATAGATTACAGAAAGGGATTGATTGTTGTTGTTACAACTTGTGAGAATATTCAAAGTGGTTGATCAGATTAAATCAAGAAGTGATACACAGAGGATCAACACAAGAAGGTCTGTCAGTTCAACTGCAGATCTAAGAAGTTGGAGAGAGAGAACTCCAATCAAGAATTCAGTCTTTGGAACTTAGGCTGAGAAGAAGGATTCAGAATCTTCTGGATCTCAAGAAGCAGAGGTCAAGGATCAACTGCAGAGGATTCAGACTAATTCAGTTCTAACTCAAGAAGCTTTGAAGGAAGCTAAGTCAGTTTGGATCTAACTGAGTTCTTCCAAGAACTCTTCAAATAATTCTCAACTCCTCTCCTATTTTCTGAGTTGTAGAGTTAGCTATTGTATTTCTATTTTAACTTGTAGGATCCATTGGATCTGAGAGAATTGTAAGCCTATATTATAAAGGCTGAGGGTAGGGCTTGGTTGCCTGAGTGTAGGAGTTGAAGAACTCTGAGTGTAGGCCTTAATTGGCTGAGTGTAGGCCTGGGTGGCTGAGTGTAGGCCTTAGTGGCTGAGTGTAAGGCTTTGGGCCTGAGGTGTAGGAACCTTGTTGGGTTCTGAGATAGTGGAGAAGGTTGGCCGAATCTAGTACACTGCTAGATAGGCGAAGGGGGACAGTGGATGTACCCAAAGATTGGGGAACCACTATAAATTAGTGTGTCTGCTGTGCTGTGCTGTGCTGTGGATTAACTGTTTATATTCTGTAATTGTTGTTAGCTGTAGAATTCTTTAAAATAACTGTTGTGCTGTCAACAAAGTTCTAAAAAGGTTTAGGTCACCTATTCACCCCCCCCCCCTCTAGGTGTTTAGGTACCATATCTTTCAAGTGGTATCAAAGCGAGGTTCCTCAAAAAGGACTAACTGTCTGAGGAGATCCAGTTTGGCAGATTTAGGATAAGTCAGAACACAGTTTCAAGAAAATCAAGAAACATGGGTTCTTCAGAGAATCACAAGGAATTGGGTTCAATGAAACTGCCCATATGCAGAAAAGAGATTTTTGGAATCTGGAAAGAAAGGGTAAGGCTGTTCATGGAAGCCTCTGACCCTAGGATCTACATCACAGTCAAAGAGGGGCCCTATGTGCCCATGAAGATCTCAGTATTGGATGCAAATCAGAGGACTCCTAAGGATTTCTCTGAGATGACCAAGGATGAAATTGTCCTAGCCACTATGGACAAAAGGGCACAAAACATAATAGTAAGTGCCATTGATGATGCAACTTTTCAGAACTTAATTCACTGTAAGACAGCAAAAGAGATGTGGGACACTCTTATAGTGTATATGGAAGGATCTGAAGAAGTTAGGCAAGATAGGAAGTCCTTGCTTAATCAAGAGTATGAGAGCTTTAGGCAAGGAAGAGGAGATAGCATCACTGAATGCTACAAGAAATTCTACAGAATTGTTAATGAACTTATGTCCTATGGAAGAGAGTTCACTAACTATGAATTGAATGATAAGTTCTTAAGGTCCCTAACCAAAGATTGGGACACCAAGATCTGTGCCATCAGAGAAATGGCAAAGTTGGGAGAAATTCCTCCTCCCACACTATTTGGCAAGTTGTTGTCTTATGAGATGCAGCTGTCTGTGAGAAAAGAGGAGGAAAAATCAACAAGGACTGAGCACAGAGAAAGGACTGTTGCTTTCAAGACAGAAGTACCTAGAAAGGGGAGGACTAAGTCATCAACACCTCCTCCAGAGATAGTTGAATCTGAATCTGATGAGTCTGTTAGCACAAAGTCTACAAGCAGTGAAAGTGATGAAGACTTTGCTGCATTCACCAGACATTTTCAGAAATTCCTGAAGAAGAAACAGTGGAGGTCCAGACCTTCATTTTCCAAAGGGAAAGAAGTTCAGTATCAGGAGAAGAAGCCTTCAAAAAGGACAAGAAAAAGACAAAGACTAGCAAGGCAACTGGGTCTAAGATAGTATGTTACTGCTGCAATAGACAGGGGCATGCTATTGCAGATTGTCCTGAGAGAAGAAAAGAATCCAGTGAAAAAAAAGAAGACTCACTTCAAAGGAAAGAAGGAGAAGTCCTTTGTTGCAAAGAATGAGAAGACTCTTTCAGACATTTCTTCTTCAGACACTGAGACAGATGCTGAAGCCTACATAGGGCTATTTGCTGAAGAAGAAGAGAGTTTATGCAGATCATGGAATCAATCCATGAACAAGAAGAGTGTCAGTGCCAAGGACTGATGGCATTGACTGAAAGTACCAAAATCCTGGAGCAGCCAGGACCTAGTCAGGTACAAAGTCCAACTCAAAGTTCAGATTTCAGTTCTAGTTCAGAGTCAGATTCATCTTCATCAAGTGATGAAAGTGTTTCTGAATCTGAGGGAGATATTCATCAGCTCTTAGATGAATATAAAGTACTGTTGCAAGCCTATAAGAAAAGCAAGTCCCTTGCCAAAAGTCAGGCAAAGGAAATTGCTGATCTAAAGGCAGCTGCAACAGACTTTGAGAAGGAATTTGATCAAAAGCTCAATGAGGTAGCCAGGCTGAAACACATTACTGTGATTCAGATGGGAACTATCACTTATAAAAATGATCAAATTAAGTTACTAGAGATTAATCTCCAGAAGGAAAGAGAGCTAGTTGCTAGGTTTTCAAAACCTAAATCAGTGCTACCCTTGATTGATGAATTTGTTCATCATAAAGGAAAGGCTGGATTGGGTTTTATTAAACCAGCTAGGACTGTTCAGGATCAGTCCAAGTCCAAGGGCAAAGCCCCAACATTCAACAAGCCTGCTGCAGTCAAAACAGCAAAGGTTGTACCTAAGCAAAGGTACAACAAGTTTGAATGCTGGTGTTGTGGCAAGGTTGGCCACTTTGCCTTGGATTGTTGGCACAATGCCAGTGCCAAGTTGAGTAGCAAGTTACCTGGTGGAAAGCCAGCAGGTAGCTATGTCAAATTGCAAACTAACAATCACCAAGGACCCAAGTTTACTTTGGGTTCTAAGGTTCATTAATTTGTTTTGCAGGTGAATCCAAGTGGCCATACCCCAACATGGTACTTGGATAGTGGATGTTCCAGACACATGACTGGAACTAGGGGACTACTGAAGGACTACATTCCAATCAAAAATGGTCCAAAGGTGACCTTTGGTGGTTCAGAAAAAGGAATCATCAAAGGGTTTGGTAACATTTCTTCAAACCTTGTTACCATTACTCAAGTGGCTTATGTTAAAGGGTTGAAACACAACCTCATTAGTATAAGTCAGTTAAGTGATGTAGGGTATGACATCTCATTTGTTAAAAATGGTTGTCATATCAAGAGGTCAAGTGATCAAGAGATCATTTTGACTGGATATAGAAAGAGGAATGTCTACTGCTTAGACATTATGATTGAGAACAATGGTTCTCCTGTGTGTCTTGTAGCTGATGAGACAGTCTCTCAATGTGTCAAATGGCACAAGAGGCTTGCCCATCTTAACTACAAGACTATTAGCAAACTCTTTAGTAAAGAGTTAGTGAGGAATGGTCCTCAAGTTAAGTGTGTTAAAGATGGCATTTGCTCAGCTTGTCAAAAGGGCAAGCAGACTAAATCCACCTTTAGAAGCTTAGACAACAAAGATGCTGTGAGGTGTTTATACCTTTTGCATATGGATCTATTTGGTCCAATGCCAGTTCACAGCTTAGGTAGGAAGGTCTATACCTTTGTAGTTGTTGATGACTACTCAAGGTTTTCCTGGGTGTTCTTCTTAAAGCAGAAATCTGAAACACCTAGTGTCTTCTATAGTTTTGTTAAGCAAATTCAGAATGAATTGAACTGTACAGTGGTCAAAATTAGAAGTGACCATGGTACTGAGTTTCAGTCTGAAAGCATGACAAAGCTGTGTGAAGACTATGGGATATTTCAAGAATTCTCTTCACCTAGAACACCTCAGCAAAATGGCATTGCTGAAAGGAAAAATAGGACCTTGATAGAGGCTGGTAGAACCCTATTAAGTGATTCATCACTGCCAGAGTATTTCTGGGCTGAAGCAGTTAACACTGCATGCCATGTGATAAATAGGGCTACCATCACTAAAAGGTTAAACAAGACCCCCTATGAAGTTGTGAAAGGCAGGAAACCAAACCTATCCTATTTCAGGATTTTTGGTTGCAAATGCTTCATACTAAACAATGGAAAGTCTTACTTAACTAAGTTTGCTGCCAAGTCCCAAGAGGGAGTGTTTGTTGGGTACAGCAATAATAGTAAGGCTTATAGAGTCTACAACTTGACTACACAAGTTGTAGAGGAGTCTGTGCATGTAGTTTTTGATGAGACACAACTAATTAACAATGAGTTGTCTAGCAATGTATGCAGCCCCACAGTTCTTACTAAGAAGATGGACAAGCTAGCCATAGAAGATGTACCTGCTGCAAGACAGCAAGTAGAAGAAGATGGCTTATGTCCAGGGGGAGAACTACATGTACCAGGAGCTGAAGAAGTACAAGGAACTCAGCATGATGAAGATGCTGTAGAAGTACAACCAGAAGTAAGGATGCCTCCAGCCAACAGGCATCTAAGAGATCATCCAGTAGAGCTGATAATTGGAGATCCAAGACAAGGTGTTCAGACAAGGAGCAGAAATCAGAATGCTGTAGTATATTCAAGTTTTCTGTCTCAAATAGAACCAAAGAAATTTGAAGAAGCAATACAAGATCCACAGTGGACTGAAGCAATGCAGGAAGAGCTTAATCAGTTCAAAAGGTGCAAGGTTTGGGACTTGGTTCCTAAACCTAAAGATCACAATGTGATAGGAACAAAGTGGATCTATAGGAATAAGTTAGATGAACAAGGAGTCATCATTAAGAATAAAGCAAGACTGGTTGCAAAAGGATATAGGCAAGAAGAAGGTATTGATTTTGATCAAACCTTTGCTCCAGTAGCCAGACTGGAAGCCATAAGGATGTTCTTGGCCTATGCAACCTATCAAGGATTCAAGGTATACCAAATGGATGTGAAGTCAGCATTCCTAAATGGTAACTTGAAAGAAGAAGTCTATGTGGAGCAGCCTGCAGGTTTTGTTGATCCAACTCTACCTCAATATGTCTATAGACTTAGGAAAGCATTATATGGGTTAAAACAAGCACCTAGAGCTTGGTATGAAACCCTATCTAGTTTCCTCATTGAGAACAAGTTCTCAAGGGGGAAAATAGATAAGACTCTATTCCTTAGGGAATCTAGAGGCAAAGTCATACTTGTCCAAATATATGTAGATGACATTATATTTGGATCTACTGAAAGTAGCCTTTGCAAAAAGTTTGCAAAGCTTATGCAAAGTCAATTTGAGATGAGTAGTATGGGAGAACTGAAGTTTTTCTTGGGTCTCCAAGTTAAACAGACTGGAAGTGGTCTATCCATATGTCAGTCTAAGTTCACCCTAGAACTCATAAGGAAGTATGGTATGGATTCATCCAGTACCATGAAGACTCCTATGGGGTCAAGTATGTCTCTAAGCAAGGATGATGCAGGGAAACCTGTAGATGAAACCTTGTATAGAGGGATAGTTGGCTCCCTACTATACTTGACTGCAAGTAGGCCTGACATTATGTATGCTACATGTGTTTGTGCCAGGTATCAAGCCTGCCCTAAAGAGTCTCACTTGACTGCAGTCAAGAGAATCTTGAGATATCTAAAGGGCACACCTTATCTAGGCCTCTGGTACCCTAGGAATGGAGATTTTGATCTAACAGGCTATTCAGATGCAGACTTTGCAGGATGCAAAGAAGATAGAAAGAGCACTACTGGATCCTGTCAATTCCTAGGTGGAAGACTCATTTCATGGAGCAGTAAGAAGCAAACCAGTGTGGCTATTTCCACAGCTGAGTCAGAATATGTAGCTGCAGGAAGTTGCTGTGCTCAACTTCTGTGGATTCAACATCAGTTAGAAGACTATGGATTTCAGGTAAGTAGAACTCCACTTTACTGTGATTCTACAAGTGCTATTTCAATAGCTAACAATCCTGTATCACATAGTAGAACTAAACATATTGAGATTAAATATCACTTTCTTAGGGAGCATGTAGAAAGAAATGATATTGCACTTGAATATGTTAAAACTGATAATCAAATAGCAGATATGTTTACTAAGCCCTTAGAAGAAGCTAAGTTCAATAGGTTCAAAATTGAACTAGGTATGATAAACTTAGACTAAGTTTACAGAACTAAAAATTGGCTAAGTAAAAAGGTGTCGACACATAGACAAGTCTATGTCGACACAGAATAGTAAGTGTCGACACTTCAGGAAAATGGTGTCGACACATCTAGGAAGCTGGTGTCGACACTTCAGAATGTTAGTGTCGACACATGTCGAGTAGGTGTCGACACATCCAATAAGGTGTCGACACTTAAGTTTTACTCAGAATTTTCTAAGTAAAGTCTCGACTACATGTCGAGTAGTGTGGTGTCGACACTTAACCAAGTATCGACACATAAAATCTGTTGACTCACACTTGTGTCGACACATGAGTGTCGAGACATTATAAGTCTGTGTCGACACTTATTAACAGTGTCGACACATCTTTAGAAATCCATCCCGCCTGTTCGTCTTCAAACAAGAAAGGTATAAATAGGGTTCTGTCTTTGTTTGTCGACACGCTTTCAAAAGTTTCGAGACCAAAACTCTTGTGTCGACATTTCTCTTCTCTAAAGACTAATTCTCCAAACCCTAATGGCTCCCAAGCTGGAAGAGAACGTTAACGAAGGCTATGAACTGGTGCGTGGCGCATTCGACGACGGTGATAAAGAAATCAAATCGGTGATAACCCTAGTCACCAATTCAGGATTGGAGTTCTTGGTTTCAGAACCAACCAAGATATGGAAGAAGGAAGTTATAGAATTTCTTACTGGAGCGTCTGTAGATGACTCAGGCTACAGAATCAAATCAAGGGTGCATGGCACCAAGGTCAAGATTTCACCCAAGTCTCTGAGAAAGGTACTTCAGCTACCTAAAGTCCAGGAAGAAGAGGAAGTAACAACATCTAAGACCAAAGAAGCACTTGCCTGGTGTGGTCTAGATTCTAAGATGAAAATAGGTTCTGTCTTCAACAGGAAAGGAATGAATACCCAAGGAAAATTTCTGTCAGAAATTGTGGGTAAAGTACTACTCAGCAAGACTGGAGGGCATGACAGGGTGTCAGCCTCCATGTTCAGTGTTATGACTAGAATCATCTTCAACCTCAAAACAGACTGGTCCATGGTTGTGTTTGAGAAAGTAAAGGAAAGTCTGAAGAAGCCCAATCTGGGCAGGATACTTAGTCTCTACCTGGCTGGTACAATACCAGAGGTAATGAGCAATGCTGCTGGTGCTAAAATCAACCACATGAGAAGGATGGACATGAGGATCTTCTCCAGGTGGGAAAGGGTGCTGTCGAAGGAACTGACCACCCCTGAGAAACAAGTTTCTAAGAAGGATTCCCCTCCAAAGAAGAAGAGGAAAATAGCTGTTGTGACTCAGGAGTCCTCCAGCAGCTCAGGTAGTGAAGAACATGTGGTTTTCACTCCTGATAGTCAAATAGATGTGGCTGCAGAGAAGTCACCTGCTCCTCAAAAGCCAGCTGAAATCCAGGGGGAGCCTCCAGCTGTAGATCAACCCTCTACACTGGAGAGTGAGCAAGCTTCACTCATTATCCTAGAGGTACTTTCTGACCTCAATACTTTAGATTTTTTGTAATAGATTCTGATTTGTCTGATGTCCCTCAGCAAACTCAGCAAGCAAACCAAGAACCAGATGTTGTTCTTCCAGACACATCTGTAGTGATTCCTGATAAAGTGGTTGATGAACCCAGTACATCTCCTGCACAGTCTCCTCCTGAATACACAATGGAAGATCTATTTCTGAATCTAGAACAAGAGGATTTTGACATGAACAAGACTGCTGCTGATGCAGAGAAGGGTGCTGCTGTTGAGGGGGAGAACTTGGATGTTCAGGAAGAGCCTATAAGGCTGAACACTGAGAAGGCACAAGATGTGCAAGCTGAAAAACCATCAAGCCCTAAGGATAGGGTGAATATAGCAAGTACATCAGAGTCTGAGGATGATGAAACTGAGCAAGCTAAGAAGAAGCAATTCTTTGTTTTCAAAAGAAGGAGTCAGAGCTACAAGAAGGCTCTACAAACTGTTGCTCAACACTCTCTAGTCCAACAAGCTCCATCAACTGATTATAGTGCTCTACTGATTGCACTACAAATCAAGCTGGATGAACAAAGGAAGGCTATAGAAACTTATGTTGATGAAGGGCACAAGGCCCTACAATCTGATCTGGCACAGGAAATCAAGTCAATAAGGTTCGAAATGAACCTTAATAAAAAGGAGATGACTGACTGTTTTACAAAGGGTGCTAATGCAGTGGTTTATCTGGCAACCCACCAAGAGAAAATAAAGTCTCAAGTAGATGATATAGCACTGAAGCAAGGTTATGTGCTGGAGAATCAATTGAGGATGAATGATAATTTGACTGCATCCCACAATGCAATAGTCACTGAACTAAAGAATAAGTCTGATGAACCTTCAACCTCCTCTGCTGCTGCCAAGGCTGAATTTGATAAAGTATTTCAGGAAGAAATTGCTGCTGTAAAGACTGCAATTAAAGATTCACAGCAGGTCATTTCTGAACAGCTTACAAAGCTTAGACCTTTCTTTAAGGATGGCATAAGGTATTTGGACAGTCAGATCAGATTCCAAAAAGATGATGTAAGAGATCATGTTGAACAAGAAGTCATAAAGGGGGAGAGGGTGTTAGTCAAAGCCAGTTCTGAACATGCAAAATGGATATCAAATTCCATCAGGGCTACACTTGGATATCCTCCCCTGTGTGATGACAATGAAGTTGCTGAATCTGGACTGAACCCTGCCTATTTTGGAGGTGAGCCACAAGAAGTAGCTCAAGTCATTTATCCACCTCCCGATTTTGAAATGATTCATGCAGAGGTGAGCACTATGTATAGCCCATCTGGGGGCAAGGACAATGTCCATTTAGAAAAGGTTGTTCAACCTATTACAGCAGCTATGCAAGAGGCTATGGACAAAGAAGAAGAGACAAGGCTGTCAAAGAAGAAGTTCAGGGAACTGGCTGAGCAAAAACCAGATTTTGAACAATGGAGCCCTACTTCTAGGAACATCATTCTCACAGCCTGGAAAGCAGCCAAGGACAATGCTCATGAAAGGAATAAATGGTTCTCAGAAGCAGAATGGAGGAAGCATGAGATCAGGCAGGAAGCCATTGTCCAGTATAGAAGGAAGGCTAAGATGGGAAAGCTAGCTCCTACAGCTGTGGAGCCTAGCAAGTACTTTCCTAAGCCCTATCATTATTTTGAGAGACAAAAAATCAAGGCTGAAGAACTAAAGAAGAAGGACTCCAAAGGCAAGAAGCCTGCTGATGCTGAGCCTGCTACTACTGCTGCTGTCAAAGCTCAAGTTAAAGCTGGAAAGGGAATAGTTATCAAAGAACCTGATCTGAAATAGATTAGGAATTTAACTTGAAGCTTGTTGTAAACTTTTAAATGAAAAACATTTTTGTACAACATTGAAAATGTATAAGGAACTATGTTAGAACAATATATGATAAATATATTATGATTGTTCTGAAATATGTCTGTTTCTTATTTGTTCTGGAATGTTGAATGTGTATATGTGTGAAGTTTTACATGTTCAATGTAACCCTGCTGATTATAATTTGCTTTTCATCATTTTATAATTTTTTAATTATGAATGGTGTATATCATTGACTAAGGGTTATGACTTCTCCAAATAGGGGGAGATTGTTGGGTACATTGGTCAAATGTACCTGATTTGAAGGAGCCTCACCTAACTCAATGATATACATCATAATGTATTTGATGTGTGTTTGAGTTACTTGTGCAGGTTAGGTATTCACTAGACTGAAGCTAAAAGTTTCTAAGTCCATGTGTCGACACCCAGAGGGAAAGTGTCGACACTTGAGAAAGCTTGTGTCGACACCCAGACAAGCAGTGTCGACACTTGGAGTAATTGTGTCGACACCTGAGAAGAAGAGTCGACACCAGACAGAAAGTGTCGACACTTGGAGCTGTGTCGACACTCAGTGAAGAAGTATGCAGAAAAGCTGTGTCGACACTTAGCAGAAGTGTCGACACCTAGAAGAGCTAAGTCTACACCAGAAAGTGTCGACACTTGAAGATGTGTCGACACTCAGCAAAAGTCTGCAGAGTCTAAGTACAAGTGTCGACACTCAACACAATGTGTCGACACTATGCAGAAGAGTCAGCATTTGAGGAATGTGTCGACACTCAGCACAATGTGTCGACACACAACCAGAAGAGTCAACACTTGAAGTAAGTGTCGACACTCAGCACAATGTGTCGACACTTAGCTAAAGACTCTACATTTGAAGAAGAAGTGTCGACACAAGGAGCTGTGTCGACACTTGGCAAAGAACAGAGAAGTTTATAAAATATTCTAAGTACAAGTGTCGACACTAAGGGAATGTGTCGACACTCAGCTGAAGAAACAAAATTGAAGACTTGTGTCGACACCAAGAAGCAGTGTCGACACTTGACAGTTTCGACACTTAGAAGAATACAGTTAAAGAATGAAGTACAAGTACTTGTGTCGACACTCAATTTCAGTGTCGACACATGCAGAAGAATCTGTGTCGAGACATACAAGGAATTGTGTCGACACCTTGTAGACTTGTGTCGACACTTACACAACATGTGTCAACACTTAGTCTATAAGTGTCGACACTTAAGAACAGAAAGTCTCGACACTATCTGACAGTTAGAGAATTTCAAGAAGTGACTGGTTGACAAGACAGCTGCCGATCCAGCCGGTCTACATCAACTGTCAGAGAAATCAGAAGTCTGTTATGAACCGGACCAGCCGGTTACCATGAAGGAAGCCTATAAATAGGCACTCATAGATTACAGAAAGGGATTGATTGTTGTTGTTACAACTTGTGAGAATATTCAAAGTGGTTGATCAGATTAAATCAAGAAGTGATACACAGAGGATCAACATAAGAAGGTCTGTCAGTTCAACTGCAGATCTAAGAAGTTGGAGAGAGAGAACTCCAATCAAGAATTCAGTCTTTGGAACTTAGGCTGAGAAGAAGGATTCAGAATCTTCTGGATCTCAAGAAGCAGAGGTCAAGGATCAACTGCAGAGGATTCAGACTAATTCAGTTCTAACTCAAGAAGCTTTGAAGGAAGCTAAGTCAGTTTGGATCTAACTGAGTTCTTCCAAGAACTCTTCAAATAATTCTCAACTCCTCTCCTATTTTCTGAGTTGTAGAGTTAGCTATTGTATTTCTATTTTAACTTGTAGGATCCATTGGATCTGAGAGAATTGTAAGCCTATATTATAAAGGCTGAGGGTAGGGCTTGGTTGCCTGAGTGTAGGAGTTGAAGAACTCTGAGTGTAGGCCTTAATTGGCTGAGTGTAGGCCTGGGTGGCTGAGTGTAGGCCTTAGTGGCTGAGTGTAAGGCTTTGGGCCTGAGGTGTAGGAACCTTGTTGGGTTCTGAGATAGTGGAGAAGGTTGGCCGAATCTAGTACACTGCTAGATAGGCGAAGGGGGAGAGTGGATGTACCCAAAGATTGGGGAACCACTATAAATTAGTGTGTCTGCTGTGCTATGCTGTGCTGTGGATTAACTGTTTATATTCTGTAATTGCTGTTAGCTGTAGAATTCTTTAAAATAACTGTTGTGCTGCCAACAAAGTTCTAAAAAGGTTTAGGTCACCTATTCACCCCCCCCCCTCTAGGTGTTTTGGTACCATATCTTTCAGATGGTCTTTCCTGTGGAGAGAGAGAGAGAGAGGGTCAAAACACACTATGGTTAGATCCAGAGTAATATTAAAAAATATTGGGAATCAGGTATTAACCAATAACAGTAGGTGCCTTGCCAAAGGGAGCTTTGGGCTTCAGCCCATCGTAGTTCCTAGTGCCCTGTGAGAGCCCTTCACTGGCAATACCTTAGGCAGTCCTGGGCTAACCTAAACCATAAGAAAAATCATGTTTAAGAGAAACTAGTATAACTAGGGGTCCACTTTCACACACCCCGTTGTCTCGGGTAGTTAGGTTGGCTCACACGGGTGGTAGGCTCAGTGGTTTTGGTGATGGGCAGGTTAGCCCGGCGAGCCGATTGCTCGACAGATCATTGTGACGGACAGGATAGTCCGGGGAGCTTTTGCTCGGTTGTTGGTTGTGAGGGACGTGTTAGTCCGGGGAGCCTTGGCTCGGTGGTTGATGCATCAAGATTGCATGTGCATAAATTCTAAGGTGGTGTGTCTTCGGTGTTGGAGGGTCGATGCACCGACGCAAAAATGTTGACTCGGCAAGTGTGTTTTAGCACGTCACCAATTTAAGTCCGGTGGACCAGCCGGCAAAGAGTACGCAGGAGCTCCGGTTAGTGCACCAGTGTTGAGGCATACGATATGTCTGACTGGTAGTGAAATTACCGATTTAGAGGTGGGAGAGGCCCAACTCACTGCTTCCGTTTGCCACTACGGAGGTATCCTGGGAGGTTAGACTTCAGAAAGGGGAACTAGTGGTCTGTGTGCACAGAGTTGGGTGGGAGTGTTGCACTTGCGTGATTCATGGCATAACATAGTATAGCATATATCATTGCATTTAAACCTGACACCCATTGTATAAATTGGTATGAGACATTTTATACTATAGACCCTGTAAAATGACCCCTTAGTTTATAAGCTTGCGTGAGTGTGCTTATAAGCTAAGGTTATTATTCTATGGATATATAACCCCAACATATAAATCAGTATGAGACTTTTTACACGATGGGAGCCTTGTAAAAGATCTTTAACTTATAAGTTTGTATGGGCATTCATATAAGTTAAGGTTACTTGTTTCTTAGTTTACCTTTCATATGCTTACTGCTCTGCTTTACTTTCCACCTTACTGCTAGCTTGTACCTTCCTTTATTAGTTGTAAATACATTATAAATAACTGTTAGAATAGTTCCACCGTCATCTGCTTTGTTTATTCTCCACCTTAATTACCTTTCCTTTCCTTCTCCCCGCTCGGTGCCTAGGAGCCATGGGGGAGGTGTAGGGGATGATAGGACTTAGTCTTTTAGACTAACAGTTTTCGGACCAAATCATTTTAGGGGATCGTGGAACCCATCTTGGAGGTGCAGCCCCGGAGGTCGGCATGCTTGGAGACGGGACAGTCTAGCACCGAAGTTTAGACAGCTGGGATAGTGAGTCTCGCTTGCTAGTAGTTGTTATAGATTTGCTTCCGCGATGAGTGACTTGTAGTGAGAATTGATGTATCGGGCATGAGCCCTATTTCCAGTAGTTTTATTATTATTGCTGTGTACTCTCCCTTTGTGGTGGATTATTACTATATATGTGATTATTGTGGACATGTGTTAGAGTTCTAATTTCATGTACTCTCATACTTTTTCTACTATTCTATGATTGATATGGCCGGAAGGATCAGTGTTTTGTAGTGACGACCTTCCAGAGCGTGATGGTGTCACCACAAAGAGATAGTTCTGGGCCTAAGTCCCCGTGGTTTAAAAATAAAAAAAAATGGGGTCTTACAGGGCTGTCCTCCCAGAATGAGTGCAGGGATTAACATCCTGAGGTTGGTGGTCTGCTGACCACGGAGTTGTAGGCCCTTGTGGATGAGAAGTTTGTATTGAAGGAGACTTAGAGATCCGAAGGGATCTGAGGTATAGGCTCTTTGTTGCAAGTTTTGGAGAAGTGCCTAGTCCAACAAGATAGTTGGATATGTGGGGTGGAAAGTGGATGTACCCTAGTTAGGGGAACCACTATAAATTATTGTGTGCTTTTCTGTGTTGTTTTTCTTGTGCAGGTTCTTTAGATCTTAAAAGCATAAAACAATTGAAAGCCAAAGCTCTTAAAGAAGAAATATTTAAGAAACTCAAAAAGAGACCAATAACCTATTCACCCCGCCCCCTAGGTGATTTAGCTATCCTTGTATTAAAGACTTTCAGCAGGAAGTACTGGGTATGCTCCAAAAAAATATCCAAAAAATACCACAGTTTGCATAACAGTTGGGTATCATCGGGCGACAACGAGTATATTTGGAAATAGATCTTGGTTAGCTGTGATTACTATGAAAGACCAGTTTTCTGGCACTGCATGATACTATAGTGTGTTCGCTGAACGGATGTTCCTGTTATGACTGAGTCTGCAGACAGATGAGAGTTATGTCGCTAATGCCATGTGATAGTGGCTATCACAGGCGATAGCTTCCAGATAGCTTTGAACTTGTTTGGCCTGTCTCATGGAGACTGAAGGGCTAGCAGGCGAGCTATGAGCCTAGGTGCCCAGCTATGGCCATGAGTGCCATTATATGTCGATTGCAGGCTCTGGTCCTGCGGACCTGGGGGCGGGAGTCGAGGGAAGGCCAGAGAGCCGAACGGTAAAGGAGAGGTTGACCCGCGTCATGTTGTTCTCCATGATGGCTGGGACCATCGGCGTTGACCTGGCGATTTGAGCAACAGGAAAGAGCTGAACTATACCCGCATTATGTCGTTCGTGCTAGATTGCCTAAAGTAATTGTCTTGTGTTGTTGGCATAATGAAAGTCCTATGACCCATGTCGGAAAGACTAGAATGCTCCAGTATACCATCAAGTCCGGGACCGTGGATGGTGGTAGGACCCGAAGAAGTGCCCTAATTGCATGGAATGTTTGGTCGTTGAGGCATTCGTTTGTGATATATTGATTGGCGATTAAGTGCACCTCCTTGTGATATATTTGTTGTAATAATTTTATGCCTTCAGAGAAGGAATAACATTGCCCTGGGTATGGGGTAGGGTCGTTATAAATTGGTTGGCTGACAACTGACCATTGCCTTATATGCCACACTTGTGGTGAATTGTCCATGTACAGGTGTTGGAGAGCCGAATAGAAAATAGCGGGTTGTGTCCCTTGTTGCTATGTCGTCCCTTGAAGGCTAAGCAAAGTTTTATTGCTTTCATGTGTGGTCGGCCTGCGTGTCGATCTCTGTAATCCACACCTATAAAGAATAAATGTAAGGCCTTAATTCCAGAACAGTTTTAAAGTACTGTTAACTATAGTAGGGAGACTGTGATTATCGTCAATGATAGTGACTTTTGTGTATTATGTTGTAACATTCCTGAGTTTTTATATAGTGGACATTAGTATGTACTTGAGTTCGTATGTTAACCCCTGAAACGTACGCTAGAATGCTCTGAGTTAGGATGCGTGTAGTTTATGATATTAACATGTAACTCAGCCAACTCTCTGTGGAATATGGTGTGGGGCCCCGGCCGAACCCTCTGTTATATTTCTTGTGACGAATGGAGGTGTTACAATTTTGGTATCAACTTGTTTTGGTTATCTTCCTGCGAATTCGTGGTCGAATTCTTTTGACGGGTAGCAAGCACGTGTTGTGCTTACCGTTATAATAAAAATGAACTCAAGAATGTCCACTTAAGAATGAAAGTACACATGTTTGAGGAACCTGTGTATTCCTATTGATTGTTGTTTGTCTTTCAATTAGTCAATAAATTGTGTATTTTACATGTATATGTGACTAGAAGTGGTGCGGGGAAATCTGAACCCCAACGTTCTGTAGAGAGTGTGACACCAGCTGAGGTGTCCACACCTTCTCCTTCTGCGGAAACAGTGCGCTTAGTTGCTGAGGCAGTGTTTGCAATGATTAATGCACAGCCGACTGGGCAGGTGTTGTTGCATCCCTAGTTTGGATTTTGGCTAGGTTCACGATTAGGTTGTTGACCCTTCAATGTATAGCCTAGGGTCATTTTGTTATTTCTAAGGTGTAGGTCAGTCTGACTAGGTTAGCCAATCTTTGATCCAGTCCTCAGAAGAAATCAGAGTTCCAGACTTAGAAAAATGACAGTTTTTAAGAGTTTAGAGAATCAGTTCGAAGTTCTTCAAACTCAGCTCGACGATCATCAATCGTAGCTCGACGAACTCAGAGTCCCTACTCTGAGTTGAGCTCGACGAACATAGAGCTCAGGCCGACGAACTTCTCTCTTCTCTCATGTTCTCAGCTCGACGAACTTTTATCTCTGGTTGACGAACTTGGAGCCCAGGTTTAACAGTTTATTTCTCCAGATCAACTTTCTCCGATCTCTGCTCGACGAAGACGATTTCTTAGCTTGACAAACTTGGAGTTCAGGTCTGTGAAATTTGTTCTAAGCTCGACGATTTCTGTCAGTTCTTTATTTCTCCTCTATGTAGTTAATTTCTGGTTTGACCACGGCTTATATAATATATTATTGCCTATATTGCTCTGAGTAGCTAATTGCATATATTCTAGTGAATATAGCCGTTCATTGGCAGCATTAATTACTAGATTTCACAGAGTTAATATTCTGCTTAATAACAGGGACAGTTAAGGAATCAATTTATTGACCTTCTAGCTGTTTGTCCAAGTTCCAAGATTTCAGCAATTAATCATGAAGAAGAATTCAAATTCATAGATAAAATTTCTGCAAGAAGATAAAAGGATTGTTTTTAGAATAACATTAGAAGAATAAGGAAGAGAAGAGACATTGAGATTACACAAAGATACAACAGTTGATACAAGTCTCACAGAGAATCTCATAGAGCTCGTCATCATCAGCTTCAGAGTTTTTCACGGGACAACTATTTAATATTAGTCCAAAAGCTTCTGAAGATCTTCAAAAGATTGAAGGCCCACACCCTGCAAAGCTTCCAGCAATTCCTGAACCATAATCATCTCACGGGGAGCTTTGACAATATCAAATCCGCTAGTCTTCTCAGTTAATTTTGAGAAAGAGAAGACAATATAAATTTTCTTATTCTCACTATACACAGGGTTTTAACTCCCTTCAAAAGTTAACCACCTGGTTCTTAAGTCTCCTTATCAAAATACTTGTCTTGGTTTTTGGGTACCTGATCAAAATCCTAAATGGTTGTGAGATCTCCTTTCAAATAGATCTTGTGGTGATAGGACACCTGAGCAAAAACCTGTTGGTGACAGGGCACCCGATCAAAAATCTGTAGTGGATTCCTACCAGGGAGGTAGAAGAGTGGATGTACCCATGTTTAGGGGAATCACTATAAATTTCTTGTGTCGTCTAGATTGCTTTCTGTTTTCTTATTGATGTGTGTTGTGTTAGTTAGTTTTTCTTTCTTGCACTCTCTTAAGGTATATTTATCACTATTTTAATTATGCTATAAAAACTAATTAAGAATTTAAAATACTCTATTCACCCCCCTCTGGAGTTAAATAGATCTATCCCCTCAGGTGGTAAAGCTCTTACCATCCTTCAATCGGTATCAGAGGGTTATGGTTGCTTTGGTTTCACAGACTTACATCTGAATGAAGATCCTTTGATAGATCTTTTTCTCACTAGCCTCTTGTGTACAACATGGCACAGAATAAGGAATATTCTAGCATCAGACCTCCTATGTGCAACTTGAATATATTTGCACTCTGAAAGGCAAGAATCAAACTCTATATGAATTCTATTGATGAGGCCATTTTCAACTCTATTTTGACAGGTCCCCCTCAACCTACAACTGCTACTTCAACAAGTACTTCAGCATTTCTACCACCTGTGTGGAGTGATGCACAAAAGGAAGCCAATATGGCTAATGCTAAAGCAATGAATATTCTGACACAGACAATGTCAGATGACATCTTCCAGAAGGTGGCTGAGTGCACCTCTACAAAGGCTATTTGGGACTCACTGAACCAAATAGTTACTGGTTCATCTGATGAAAGAAAAGACAGGAGATCCCTCCTCATATCACAGTATAAAAATTACAAAAAGGAGGAATCAGAGACTGTTGCTGAGATGTATAACAGACTTAGTGTCATCATAAATGAACTGAGAACCCTGGACAAGAACATCTCATTAACTGAGATAAATGACAAAATTCTAATGTGCTTCCCCAGCACTTGGGATTCCAAGATATGACCAATTAAGGAGGCCAAGATTTTAAATGATATTTCTACAGAGTCTCTCCTTGGCAAGATCAAGTCTTATGAGCAATTGATCAAGACAAGGGAGGCTGCTGAACAGAAGTCTTCCACATCTTCAAGGAAGGAGCACAGCATTGCTTTCAAAGCAAGAGAAGAATCAGAAACTCTTCGAGCTAATGAAGAATTACTGAGCTTGTTGGCAAAAAGATTTTATAAAATGGCCAAGAAAGCCTATAGAAGAAGGTCATCTAAGAATGATGACAAGCCAAGATATGACAAGACTCCTACAAAGGAGATTGTTTATTTTGGATGCAGAAAACCTGGGCACAATCTACTTGAATGCCCAGAGGCACAAAAGAAAGACTGAAGAAAAGGAAAAGGGAATAAAAGGCCTTTAAGCAAGCACTCCTCTAGCAAACGCAAGATAAAGGAGAATGGTTTCATTGCTGAGACCTGGAGTGACACAGATGAATAATCCTCATCTTTCAGCTCTAGTGAAGATGAAGAGGAGGAAAAGGCAAGGGAAGTTTGTCTTATGGCTATTAATGCCTGCAGCAGAAAATCTGATGCTAAGGAACAAGATGAAGAATCAGAAGAGGAATCTGAATCTGAAGAAGATCAGATAATCTCTTCATTTGATTTTAATTCAGAAGATTTTAAAATTGAATTTAAATCCTTATGAAATGATTTAATTAAGTCATAAAAGGAAATAAAAATTCTTAAAGATAAACAGTTTGAATTTGATAACCTATTTACTGAAAATATCAAACTGAAAAATGATTTAGACTTATCTAATGAACAAATTATTTCACTAAAAACTGAATTATGTGAGGCAAAAAAACTTGAGGAATCTCTCAATGGGAGAAGCCTTAAGCTGATGGACATCACAAGTACAGTCAATGTCAGATTAAATGGCAAGCTGGGCTCAAGTGCTTCTTCAAGCTTACCCCCATATTAAAGAAAAATATTCTTTCAACTCCAATTAAATTTATCTCTGAAAAGGCAAAGAGAAAATATGAGAAACTACTCAACCAAATATCTCTTAGAAATTTGCAAATGAGAAGAAAAAAATAAGAATTTGAATAAAAACTATGTTCAACAGAATTCGTCAAACTCAGATCGACGAAATCTGTATAGTTCGTCGAACCCAGATCGACGATCTATAAACGCCTATTATAACTATAATAATTCATCTTACTACAATCGACGAACTGTATATGGTTCTTCGAGCAGCGATTGATGAACGTGGGGCACAGAAAATGTCTATGTTCATTCTCTGAGCAGAGTTCGACGAACTCATCCCTATTCGTCGAACGTAGATCGACGAACTTATAAAAATTCGTTGAACCCAGTCAGGTTTAATAAAAATTTTAACTCTGTTAAAAACTTCAATCAATTCAGAGAATTTACTAATCCTTTTACTCAATGGGAAATACCACCTAGAAGATACCATCCCTTAGGACATAAAAATCAACCAGAATTTTCTATTATTTCTAGTTTCTCTTATCAAAAGAAACAAGGACCCAATGTTACCTGTGTCAAGAACACCTAATCCCTTTTTATGCAGGTGAAGCACTGTCCAGTCTTTAATCAACAATGGTATGTAGACAATGGATGCTCAAAGCATATGACTGACTGTAAGGACAATCTAACAAACTATAAGTCCAAGCTAAGTCCAAAGGTGATCTTTGGTGACTCCAACTGTGGCCAAACTAAATTCTATAGAGATGTTAAAGTTGGAACAGTCACCTTCAGGAAAGTTGCTTATGTGAGTGGCTTAAAGCATAACCTAATATCCGCAAGTCAATTATGTGATGAATGTTATCAGGTATCTTTTAACTCATCTTACTGTATTATTTTCTGTAAAGAAAACAAACTTGTTTTAACTGGACTTAGACAAGATAATATATATGTAGTAAATTTTCAATCAGCTAGTTCAGAACTTTATTTATTTAATCATGATAACAATCAAAATGAACTTTGACATAAGAGATTAGGACATGTAAATCTTAAGAATATTGCTAAGTTATCTAGGGACAACCCTGTTAGAGGATTGCCTTCTGGCCCCTACAAGAAGGAAGGCCTCTGCAGGGCTTGTAAGTTAGGCAAGCAAACTAAAAATAGTTTTAAATCTGTAAATAAAAGTGATTCACCTAGAATATTGTACTTGCTACACATAGACCTTTTTGGCCCTACTGTTGTACAAAGTCTAGGAGGGAAATCTTATACTTTAGTGATTTTAGATGAATTCTCAAGATTCACTTGAGTATTCTTTCTGAGATCTAGGTCAGATAACTTCAAGGTTCGTACAGATTTTCTCAAGAACATACAGATTGAGTACTGTACTCCAGTTACATTGATCAGAAGTGATCATGGTACTGAGTTTGAGTCTTTTCTTATGCAAGAGTTCTGTGAGAAGGAAGGTATCAGACACTGCTTCTCAGCTCCTAGAACTCCTCAATAAAATGGGGTTGCTGAAAGCAAAAATAAAACCCTAATTGAATCTGCAGGCACATTACTTGCAGATGCTTACATGCCCCTATATTTTTGGTCAGAGGTTGTAAGCATAACAAACTATGTACTGAACAGATGTCTGATACACAAGCTTAAGAATAAGACTCCTTATGAGCTACTTAAAGGGAAGAAACCTAAAATCACCTATTTTAAAGCATTTGGATGCTTATGTTATATTCACAATAATGATAAGAAATACACTAGAAAGTTTGAAGCAAAAGCTGCAGAGAGAAATTTTCTAGGATATTCCTAAGTCAGCATAGCTTATAGGGTGTTTAATAAATCTACTTTAAAAATTGAGGAATCTGTTCATGTTACATTTGATGAGGCTAACATGTTTTATAAGGAGAAAATAGTTTCTACCAATAACATTATGCAAGTACCTCACTTGTGCGAGAGATTGGATGATCTAAACCTCACCCAAGAGGTTCCATCACATCCTTCTCCATAAGTTGAAGAAGAAAGTGAAGAAGATAGTTTGGAAGTGGTTGAAATTCCTCCAACAGCTAATATAATTCCACAAGAGGAATTAATCCCACAAGCTGTTGCTCAACCAACTCCTCCCACTGATCTTGTCACACTTAGAGAACATCATATATCTTAAGTGATTGGAGACATTTCAATTGGTGTGCAAACAAGGCATCAACTCAATAAAGATGTGATGCATACTTGTTTCATTTCTCAACTTGAGCCCCACTCCATCAAAGATGCAGAGCAAGATCCCCATTGGATCATTGCAATGCAAGAGGAGCTCAATCAGTTTGAGAGGTGTAGAGTTTGGAATTTGGTTCCTAGACCCAAAGACTATCCAGTCATTGGAATCAAATGGTTCTTCAGAAACAAACTAGATGCTGAAGGAACTATTATAAGGAACAAAGCAAGGCTAGTATCCCAAGGCTATTCACAGGAGGAAGGATTGGACTATGATCAGACCTTTGCTCCAGTTGCAAGGCTTGAGGCTATAAGGATTTTCTTAGCCTTTGCAGCCTATAAAAGATTCAAAGTCTACCAGATGGATGTAAAGAGTACTTTCCTAAATGGAGATATAAAAGAGGAAGTGTATGTGGAGCAACCACCAGGTTTTATCTCTCCAACTCATCCTTTTTATGTCTGTAGATTGCATAAAGCTCTTTATGGTTTAAAGCAAGCTCCAAGAGCTTGGTATTGAGACCTTAGCTTGCTTTCTTACAGAGCATAAGTTTTTTAGGGGCATAGTAGATAGGACTCTTTTTATTAGACATTATAAAAATAAAGTTTTGTTAGTACAAATATATGTAGATGATATAATTTTTGGCTTTACTGACCCCAACCATGCAAAAGATTTTCTGATCTAATGCATTCAAAGTTTGAGATAAGTAGCATGGGTGAACTTTCATACTTCCTTGGTGTCCAAGTGAAGCAATCACCTGATGGTATCTTCATCTCCCAATCCAAGTATGCTAAGGAGCTCATTAAAAGGTTTGGGATGTGTGATGCCTCAGCAATGAAAACACCTATGGTTGCTAATATTGTGATTGATTCTGATGAACATGGCAGGCCTATTGATCAAAAATCTTATAGAGTAATTGTTGGGTCTCTATTATATCTCACTGCAAGTAGGCCTTACATAATGTCTGCCACATGTATTTATGCTAGGTTCCAAGTGAACCCTAAATAATCTCACTATATTTTATTAAAAATGATTTTGAGATATATAAAGGGCTGTCCAAATCTAGGACTCCTATATCCATCAGAGTCAGAATTTGATTTAACTGGATTTTATGATAATGTCTATGCTGGATGTAGAGTGGACAAGAAGAGCACATCAGGAACTTGCCAGTTTCTTGGTGATATACTTGTGTCCTGGTTTTATAAGAAGCAAACCTCTGTGTCCACATCAACTTCTGAAGCTGAATACGTAGCTGCAGGCAGCTGCTGTTCACAGATTTTATGGATTCAAAATCAATTACTGGATTATGCTATCAACTTAAATAATTCAACTATATTTTGTGATAGAACCAGTACAATATCTATTGTACAAAATCCAGTGCATCATAGTAGAACCAAGCATATAGAAATAATAGATCATTTCATTAGAGATTGTACATACAAAAAGAAAAATAATCTTATTTTTATCTCTAATGATTTACAAAGAGCAGACATCTTCACCAAGCCATTGGATGAGAAGAAACATTTATTCTTCTTAAATCAGCTAGGTATGATAAATGAGGCAGATTCAACTTAATTTTTGTCAATGGTCGACGATTTGGCACAGTTCGCCGAACGAAGATCGATGATCTGTGAACTCTTCGTGAAGAGTTCGTCGAACGGAGATCGACGAACACTTCTTAGTGAAACAGATTTTGTCGAGCGGAGATCGATGATTTTGCTTCAGAAAAATTTTCATCGACCTGAGAACGATGAAAAGTTTTCCCACTTCCGACTGAGATCGACGATATTATTTCTTCATAGAATTTTTCGTCGACCTGAGAACGAAGATTGTTTATTTTTCGCAGGACAGAGCTTGATGCTTCATATTCTGAATACCTTATAACTAGGTTTTCGTTGTGCTCTATCCCGCGCTATCTATTCTCTTGCCCTTGCTCTCTCTTTTGCTTTTGCAGGAAAATGTATGGAGATTTCAGCGCTCTCTCTCTCAAGTATGAAGTTCAACACTGGCTTTGACATTGATTTTGATTCATTCTCCCACACTGATCAAATATTCATAGACATTCTCAAGCTGTGTGAAGACCAGCATCTGAAGAATTTCATTGCAACAAGGATCAAGATACCCGGAAATTAAATCCGAGAATGTGTTTTTACTTCAATAGCTCCTGATGCAAATACCATGATTGGCACCATCAGCGACAACCAGGTCATTCTAAATCCTACAATTTTAACTGAAATTTTTGATTTGGCTACTGGAGAAGATGATATTGAATTAGATAATGATGAGTATGAGAATATGCAGAGTATAATGGGTCACTCTGAAGGAAACCCCAATAAGTTATTGCAAAATAATTTATCTGTTCAATATAAATTTCTGGCAGACATTGTTGGCAAAATTTTATTGGGCAAGCATACAGCCTATGTCTATATTACCAGGCACCAGTTTCTGGTGATGTGTGCTCTCGTTGATAAGAAATCAGTTTATTGGGGATAGATTTTGTTTGACTTGATAAAGAAGAAAAACACTAAGAAAGAGGTGTGCTTCGGGAGGATTTTAGGAATTTTCCTCCAGGAAAAGGAACTAGAATTTTTGGTTTCACAGCCAATATTCATCAATGCCTCAAAGTGGATCACCTCTACCTTATTTGGCAGATGGGAGAGAACCATTCCAAAGCCCTCCAGGGCTTCCTCTTCCTCCAGAACTTCTGAGGACACAAGGGCAGTTACAGCCTCTCCTCCTCCTCTAGAATAAATTCCTCTTCCACCAACATTCCTTCTCCTCCTCAACAAAAACAACAACCACTTTCACCTCTTCCTCAACAACCACATTCTTCCACCATCATTCATGAGGATATTCTATCTCCACCTCCTCAATCCCCACCTCAAACTCATGTTTCTAAAATTCCCTCTACCTCCTCTCAGCCTACTTTAAATCTGCTGTCTCCTCCACCACCATCTCCACATCACTCTCCAGTTCAGGAACCCACCTCCACACCCACAACCACAGTTCCTACTTCTATAGTTGACATTCCATCCATTCCCCCTTCCACATTTCCAGAATACACCCACACAGACCTCGCTCATGCCTTCTCTGTGTTCAAACTATGGACATCACACCCCTTACACCTCCTCTACTCCTGAACCCCCCTACCTCAATTTCTATGATATTGCAAAAGATCTTCTTTCTTTCATCTCACCAACTCTTGAGCAACTTATAGCAACTGCTATTTCTCCTCTCTCTGCTTCCATCATCTCTCTCTCTTCTAGAATTATTGCTCTCTCTTCAGTTGCTTCTTCTGGAGGACTGGCTTCAGGACCCTCTGAACCCAGCCACGGGGAGATGTTCTGTGAAGAAGCTCCAGTTCTTCCTCGTGCAGTAGCAGCCGCAGTAGTAGATTCAGAGATGTTTGATGATTCAGCAAATGCAACCCCTCCAACAGAACTAATAGATTTAATTGATTCTGATACTGACTTGCCTGAGACAGCTGTAGAAATAATCATTGCTGGTGATTTCTTTTTGAATTCCATAGTCAATTTAGTTTCTTTACTGCATTCTTTTGATTCAGTGTACAGAAATATTCTGCCAAGTTTTGATGTACAATATTCTAAAGCTATTGTAGTTTATAGTGCTCCTATAAGTCCTGAAGTTGTAGAACAACTAAAGGCAAGTTTTATTGTTGAAGATATTGCTGAGCCAGTTTCTGAGCACAAAGCATTCTCTCCACGAACCTTTGGCTGGTGTGAGTCTCCTATTCCATATCTGGATGACATTCTGTTTGCTGACATTGAAGAAGAAGTGGGAAATATTCAGACTGCTATAGATATCTTTGCAGAGCCTACAAGCATAACACAGCCACAGATTCTTAGAATCTCGGCTGATTTGCTAAAGCAGCTAGATGATCTTTATGACAATCCTGAACATTCTTCTCAAGCTGATGATGTTGATAATGAGTCAGATGACTCAGATAATAGAAGTTCAAAGAAAAGGAAGGCTCCTGCAAAATCTGCTCCTCCAAAGGATGTTCCTGAGCCAAATCCTTCTACTGATATTCTATACTACATCCTGCATAATATTACACTCACTCCAGATACTCCAAACTGGATGATGTATTCTAAGAATGAGCAAAAAGCCAGGAAGAAGAGGAGGAGGTACTCTCCACATCCTAAATTCAGGAGAGGTCCTCCTCCTCGTCCTTCTGCAGCAGGATCCTCTGGAAATATTTCTCAGGTTCAAATGCTACATCTTCTCATCAGTCAAAATCCTCCAACAGCAGACAACGGCAACATTCTTCAAGCAAAAGCAGGCAGCAACAACAATACCAGAAGCATAGCAGGCAACAGAAAGTATCTGAAGATGATCAATCTGATAAAGCATTTCCTGAAATACCTTACTCTCCACCAGTTCCTTTTGTTGAGCCAGAATAGGAAAACATCTCTAGAATGGCTAGATTTCAAGAGCTGGTTGGACTCCCTCAGATAAATAAAGCTAAAGAAGAAGGCAAAGATGTTTCTTAATATACAACAATGTCTTCTTATAGAAGAGAAGAATTAAAAAGGTATGACAAGGCTAAACACTTTTTCAATGTTGATGCTTATATGAGCTTACATCTAGAGGCAGTTGTTCTAAGAGAAACTTCTGGCAACATCATTGGAGCAGCTGACATGACTATGTCTAAAAGGGAAGCAGCAAATCCCAACAGGGAAATCATTTTCAGGAAGACATTAGAGAAAGACAAGTCTAAGAAGTCTAAATAATTTTCTGATTAGCTTATTTTCGCTCTGAACTATTTCTTTTGATTAATCTGCCACAAAGCACTTGATGTATATATATCTGGTAGACTTTTCCTTCAGCCAGATATTTATTGTTATGTTTTGTGATTGTATTTTATTGTTTTTAATGCATTGTACATATTGACCTCACCCAAATAGGGAGAGATTGTTGGATCCCTAGTTTGGATTTGGGCTAGGTTCACTATTAGGTTGTTGAACCTTCAATGTATAGCCTAGGGTCATTTTGTTAGTTCTAAGGTGTAGGTCAGTCTGACTAGATTAGTCAATCTTTGATCCAGTCGTCAGAAGAAATCAGAGTTCCAGACTTAGAAGAATGATAGTTTTTAAGAGTTCAGAGATTCAGTTCGAAGTTCTTCGAACTCAGCTCGACGATCGTCGACCGCAGCTCGACGAACTCAGAGTCACTACTCTGAGTTGAGCTCGATGAACTTAGAGCTCAGGCCGACGATCTTCTCTCTTCTCTCATGTTCTCAGCTCGATGAACTTTTATCTCTGGTTGACGAACTTGGAGCCCAGCTTTAAGAGTTTATTTCTCCAGATCAACTTTCTCTGATCTCAGCTCGACGAAGTTGATTTCTCAGCTCGACGAACTTGGAGTTCAGGTTGACAAAATCTGTTCTAAGCTCGGCGATTTCTATCAGTACTTTATTTCTCTTCTGTGCAGTTAATTTCTAGTTTGACCAAGGCTTATATAATATATTATTGCCTATATTGCTCTGAGTAATTAATTCCATATATTCTTATCAATATAGTCGTTCATTGACTGCATTAATTACAGGATTTCACTGAGTTAATATTCAGCTTAATAACTGGGACAGTTAAGGAATCAGTTTATTGCCCTTCTAGCCATTTGTCCAAGTTCCAAGATTTCAGCAATTAATCATGAAGAAAAATTCAAATTCAGATATAGAATTTCTGTAGGAGGATAAAAGGACTGTTTTTTAGAAGAACATGAGAAGAATAAGGAAAAGAATAGATATAGAGATTACGCAGAGACACAACAGCTGATACAAGTCTCACAGAGAATCTCACAGAGCTCTTCATCATCTGCTTCAGAGCTTTTCAAGGGACAACTATTTAATATCAGTCCAAAAGCTTTTGAAGATCTTCAAAAGACTGAAGCACTACACCCTGCAAAGCTTCTAACAATTCCTGAACCGTAATCATCTCTGGGGGAGCTTTGACAAGATCAAATGCACTAGTCTTCTCAATTGCTTTTGAGAAAAAGAAGATAACATCAATTTTCTTATTCCCACTGTACATAGGGTTTTAACTCCCTTCAAAAGTTAACCAGCTGATTCTTAAGTCTCCTTATCAAAAGACTTAGCTTGGTTTTTGGGCACCTGATCAAAAGCCTAAAGGGTTGTGAGATCTCCCTTCAAATAGATCTTGTGCTGATAGGGCACCTGAGCAAAAACATGTTAGTGACAAGGTACCTGGTCAAAACCCTATAGTGGATTCCTACAAGGGTGGTAGAGTAGTGGATGTACCCAAGTTTAGGGGAACCACTATAAATTTCTTGTGTAGTCTGGATTGCTTTTTATTTTCTTATTGCTGTGTGGTGTGTGTTGTGTTAGTTAGTTTTTATTTCCTGCAATCTCTTAAGGTATATTTATCACTATTTTAATTCCACTATAAAAACTAATTAAGATTTTAAAATACTCTATTCACCCCCCTCTAGAGTTAAATAGATCTATCGCCTCAGGTGGTAAAGCTCTTACCATCCTTCAGGTGCGTCTGACAATGGTGCCAGTACAGGTTAGTGTCATCGAGCCTATAGCTGCTAGGAAAGTGCCTGGTGAGGTTTTGGTTGAGAAGCGAGTGACTGAATGGCAGATGAAGCACTTTATGAGCTTTAGTCCGCCTATGTTTATGGGTGCAGGATCCCTAATACAAGCAGAGGAATGGCTTTTGCACGTCAAGAGGATATTGCCGGAGATTGATGTAGAGGAGGGACAAAAGGTCACCTTTACCACTTTCCTGTTGGAAGGAGAGGCTCGGCTTTGGTGTGATGAGTTGGAGTTACACCACTTCGCGGGCAGGCGACTACCTAGAGGTCTCAATGGAGGAGTTTTCGAGACTATTCTTGGCAAAGCATCTGCATTCGTCATAATGGAATATTATGGAAAATGAGTTCCAGCGTTTGACTCAGGGCGAGGGTAGTGTGGATGACTACCTTCCTGAGTTTACCAGGTTGGGATGTTATGTGGGGTCTACATTTACTGATGAAGAGCGTAAGACCAGCAGGTTCTATGAGGGACTGCGAGATTAACTGAGGTTTTTGCTCTCGGTTACGATGAACCAAAGTTTCTAAGTGTTGGTGAATACGACTTAATCATTAAAAAAAGGCATGAAGAGGGTGCAGGGAAAGAGGGACTTGCTGTGATAAAGCTAGAGTTCAAAACGCCGCATCCTGGAAAGTCTGACTACCACAAGAGATGGAGTAAGAAGTCCAAGTCTTCTGGACAGGCTCCTTATGCTGGCACTTCTGGAGTAACTTTAGGGCGAGGCCTGCTAACATGTTACACTTGTGGCAAGCCAGGGCATTTTTCCCGTGATTGTACCAGTGGCCTTCCAAGGAAGGATAAGAAGGCAAGAGCATCATATGCTGAAAAGGGAAAGGCGGTGGTGTCCATTGCATCCCAATATGCTCCAGCTCAGCCACGAGTGTACAATCTTGGCCAACAGGAGGCCATGAAACAGGCTAATGTTGTCACAGGTACAAGTAATATATAGTTTTCATGCTTTATATACTTTATGCCTTGTGAATTCCATGTGTATAACTTGATAAGTATAGTCTTTGATCTTATTCTGGACCATCCGACGATGGCACTGTTCGATACAGGTGCTTCGCATTCGTTTCTATCTGAGGACTCCGTATCGTGGATCAGAGTGCCTACTCTTATGTCGACAGATGGAGTAAAGGTGTTGTTAGCTAACAGATGTGTGATGCGTGCGAATAAGTCTTGTTGTCTTGAAGTGCGGATTGGAAGTCGAGATTTTGGAGTGGAGGCATCTGTGCTGCCGATATCTGAGTTCAATGTAATTTTTGTTATGGACTGGCTTGCGGAGCAGCATGCCCGTATATATTACAACTCTACGGAAGTCACACTACTGGAGAATGCCGAACGAGAGACTAAGTTCGCTACTATGTGAGGATCGGGCAAGATATTCATGTCTGCTCTCCAGGTAGTAAAATCTGTTCGGAAGGGCGCAAATTTATTCTTCACGTTGTTGGAGTCTATTAAGCCCAAGCCCAGTTTGAGTGACATTCTTGTTGTGTCGGAGTACGCAGATTTTTTTCCTAAGGATCTCCCTGGGTTACCACCCCAGCGGGAGATTGACTTCACTATAGAGTTGGTGCCAGGTGATAGACTTTTGTCCTGCTTGTCGTACCGTGTTGCGCCAAAGGAGATGACAGAATTGAAAGTTCAACTGCAAAAATTGCTAGAGCAAGACTATATACATCCAATTATGTCACCTTGGAGTACCCCAATTCTTTTTGTGAAAAAGAAGAACGGAAGCTTGCTGCTATATATTGATTATCGAGAGCTGAATAAGCTGACAGAGAAGAACAAGTTTCTGATTCCATGGATTGATGACTTGTTCGATCAGCAGGTGGGATCAACTGTTTACTCGAAGCTGGATGTAAAGTCTCGCTATTATCAGTTGAGGATTCGGGAAGATGATATTTCCAAGACAGCATTTGGTACATGTTACGGCCATTACGAGTTCACTGTAATGTCGTTTGGGCTAACAAATGCGCCATGGGTATTCATGAACTTGATGCATCGAACATTTATAGTGTACTTAGACCTATTTGTGATTATCTTTATTGACGATATCCTGGTGTACTCTCAGTCCGAAGAAGATCATGCAAATAATTTTCGGATGGTTTTGCACACCCTGAGGATAAACAAGCTTTATGTCAAATTCTCAAAGTGCGAGTTTTGGCTGTCGTTAGTGGGTTTTCTTGGCAATGTCACTAGTGGTGAAGGTATTGTGGTGGATCCGGCGAAGATAGTTGCGATACGGGAGTGGCCTTTGTCATCTTCTGTAGCAGAAGTCAAGTCTTTCCTAGGACTTGCTGGCTACTACAGGCTCTTCGTAAAGAACTTTGCACAGATAGCCTTACCTCTCACTATGCTGACGAGGAAAGATCAGAAGTTCATTTGGACGTCTGTGTGCGCGCGAGCTTTTGAGGAGCTAAAAAGTCATTTCCCATGACACCTATCTTGAGTTTGCCATGTGGTGCAGACGGCTATGAGATCTATATTGATGCTTCAGGGAGTGGCTTAGGCTGCGTTCTTCTTCAGTTCGGAAAGGTTATAACTTATGGTTCATGCTAGTTGAAAGTGCATGAGCGGAATTATCCAGTCCACGACTTGGAGTTGGTGGTTGTTATTTTTGCATTGAAACTGTGGCGTCACTATTTATATGGCATGAAAGTTGACATCTTCACGGACCATAAAGCCAGAAATAATTAGTAGATCAGGAGGATCTAAATTTATGACAATGGAGGTGGATGGAGTTCCTCGGGGACTGCACCTTCGAGATACACTAAACTCCTGGGAAGGGAAATGCAGTCGTAGATGCCTCGAGTCATCGGACTCCGGTATGGGAAAGTTTGTTGCAGATGCACGATGAACATCTGATCCAGGAGTTGGAGGTCTTAGAGATTTCTTGTGTTGACAAGAATTCTACTGCGAATGTGTGCCTGAACTAGATGAAGTTATAGTATGACCTTGCGTATAGGGTTCGCCGGGCAACGGAACTCGATGAGAGCATAAAATGCTATGCAGTGGATAGGTCAAGTTCCTAATTCTCAATGGAAGACGGCCTTTTGAGAAAAGATGGTTGTTTGCGCGTCCTGAATGTGTGTCAACTACGGGAGGAATTGATGTATGAGGAACACTTTACGAAGTACTCAATTCACCCAGGGAGCACAAAGATATACAAGGACATGAAAAACATGTTGTGGTGACTGGGTTTGAAGAAAGACATAGCATTTTAAGTGGCAAAGTACCAAACTTGTGCCTTAGTGAAAGCAGAATGTCAAAAGCCTGGAGGTTTCCTGAAGTCGTTATCAATTCTTATATGGAAGTTCGATGATATCTCTATGGATTTCGTGCATGGACTGCCGAGATCATAGTGCGAAAACAATATCGTGTGGGTGATTGTTGACTGATTGACAAACGTATCGCACTTCATATCGAACAAGAAGAACGATTCAGTGAAAAATTGGCTATGTTGTATGTGGACAATATAGTACGATTGCACTGTGTGCCCTGTAACATCATCAGTGGCCGAGACGGGCGCTTTACTTCTAATGATTGGAGGCTAATCCACCAGTTATTGGTTATGAAACTACAGTTCAGTACGACCTTTCATCCGCAGATGGACGGTCAGACCGAAAGAACCAACAGAATAATGGAGAATATGCTCCAGGTGTGCCCCTTGTATTTCAGGAAGAGGAGGGAGGACCATCTCTATATGATCTAGTTTGCCTATAGTAATAGCTATCAAGCTAGTATTCAGATGGCGCCCTTTGATGCTTTATACGGTAGGAAGTGTCATACTCCTTTAGCTTGGGAGGAAACAAACGAATCAAAGTTCTATAAGCGGAATGAAGTTGAAGATGCAAATTCGACTATCTTCTTGATACGTGAGCGGCTATTGGTAGCCCAAGATAGGCAGGCAAAATACTACAATGGTAAACACCAAAATATGGAGTTTGTGGTTGGCGATTGAGTATATTTAAAGGTCAAACCATTCAAAGGCGTGTCTAGGGTTCAGCGCTTGAAAAAGTTGAGTCTGAGGTATCTTGGTCCATTTGAAGTCGTTGAGCGAGTTGGAGAAGCCAGCTATCGGTTAGCTCTTTCGGTAGATCTAAGTGGCTTGCACAATGTGTTTCACATATCGATGATACGAAAAGCTTTGAAAGAGCCAACTCAAGTGATTGCGGATGATGAAATACCGGTCGACCGTGGGCTGACAATGAAGGTTAGGATCATTCAGATCAATGATACAGAAATCAAGCAGCTACAGAGACAATCGGGATGGTCAAAGTTCGTTGGGATAATTGTGGCTCAGAAGAACTGACATGGGAGCGTGAGCAAACCATGTGTGATGAGTTTCCCAATTTGTTCGTAAATTAATGTTGTAGCATTGTTTTGTGAAAGAACAATATGGTGTAACATATTAGTGGTTGTTTTTATTACCTATAGATGAGTAAATTAAGGGACAAAATTTTTGTAAGGAAGGGAGGTTTGTAACAACCCAAAATTGAAAAGAAATTTTGGTAGGTATCGCTGGGTGACAGTGGGTATCGCTGGCGATAATAATAGAACTCAACGCTTTCAACGAAGCGTTGAGTAGACTCAACGCACTCGGTGCTTTTGACAAATCGTCGAGTGAGCTATCACCTGGAGATAGTACGGAATAGACATGTTGTGTGAAACCCATGTAGACAGGTTGGTCTGGATTGGTGATATTTTATTTTGTATGCTGGAGAAGACTCCGAGTATAAACGAGTAGTTTACGGGGTCTGTGTGTTGTGCCTGTGAAATGAGAGTATCAGGATGTACTGGGGGTATGCTATAGAAAAATACCCAGAAAATACCAGAGTTTGCATATCTGTTGGATATCGTCGGGCGACATTGAGTATCACTAGCGATAGTTCTTGGTGAGTTGTTATTACAGTGAAAGACCAATTTTATGGCATTGCAGGATGCTGCAGGGTGTTGGCTGGATGGATTTTACAGTTGTGGATAAATCTAGAGATAGATGATAGTTATGTCGCTAACGTTAGACGATAGTGGCTATCATTGGCGATAGCTTCCATATAGCTTTGAACTTCCAGGGCCTGTCTCACGGAGACTGAAGGGATAGCAAGTGAGTTGTGAGCCTTGGTGCCCAACTATGGCCGTGAGTGCCATTGTGTATCGATTGCAGGCTCTGGTCCTGGGGACCTAGGGGGCGGCAGTCAAGGAAAGTCCAGAGAGCCGAATGGGAAAGGGGAGGCTGATCTGCGTCTTGTCGTTTGCCACGATGCTGGGACCATCGGCGTTGACCTGGCGATTTGAGCAATGAGAAAGAGCGGAATTCTACCCATGTTATGTCATTCGGGCTAGATTGCTTAAAGTAATTAGCTTGGGCCTTTAGCATAATGAGATTCTTAGGCCCGTGTCGGAAAGACTAGAATGCTTGAGTATACCATCAATTCAGGGACTGTGGGTGGTGGTGGGACCCGGAGAAGTACGGTACACCGAGAATGTGCCCTGACTGCACGGAACGTTTGGTCGTTGAGGTATTCGTTTGTGATATATTGATTGGCGCTTAAGTGTACCTCCTTGTGATATATCTATTGTAATAATGCTATGTCTACAGGGAAGGAATATCGCTGCCCCGGCTATGGGGTAGTGTCGTTATAAATTGGTCAGCTGACAGCTGACCGTTGTCTTGTTTTCAACCTTGTAGTGGATTGTTCCTATGCAGTTGCTGGAGTGCCGAGCGGGAAATAGTGATGAAAGAGAAGGGATAGATCGCACTAACTCTAAAGGGGGTGAATAGAGTTTTAAAAGCTTTTGATTAATTTTTATAGCGGAATTAAAATAAGTGATATCTATATGTATAGAGAGAAATAAAAACAAAGACAATCACAACACAACAAATAAAAAGTAGAGCAACCAAGACGACACAAAGAATTTATAGTGGTTCCCCTAAACATGGGTACATCCACTCTTCTACCACCCTGGTAGGAATCCACTACAGGTTTTTGATCAGGTTGTCTACCATCATAATATATATTTTCTAAGGGAGATATAGCAACCCTTTGAGCTTTTGACCAGGTGCCCAAAAACCAAATCAAGTCTTTTGATCAGGAGACATGACAACCAAAAAGAATAACATTTGAAGGGAGTTAAGAAACCCTTTGTACAGTGGTGAAAGAAAATAAAAGATGATGTCTTCTCTGTCTATAGTCAGAGAGAAGACTTATGAATATGGCCGTTGTCAAAGCTCCCCCTGAGATGACGAATAGTTTAGGAGAAAAAAAAAGCTTTGCTCATTGTATAGGTCTTCAAATTGATGATTGATCTTCAGGAAACTTTTTTGACTAATGAAGTTTTTCTGTCTCTTGAAATTTCTGAAGGAAAAATGAAGAAGACTGAAGATGTAATGTTGTTGTATTCTTATATCAGTTTTCTGTATATGATGTGTGTGTCTGGTATTGTATCTGTATATCTCCTTGTTATTGAAGAAGAAGAAAACCTTATATATCCTTTTTTTAGAAAATAATCTTTTGAATTTTGAATCTTAACCTTGATTTACTGCCAAAATCCTGGGAGTTGAAAGGCTAGAAAATGCCATTAATTTGTTTCCTCAACAGTCCCAGTAAATAATCTAATTACTCTGTGAATACCATAATTAATGCTGCCTTGGAATAGATATATTCTAGAGAATATGTATCATTAATTATCAGAGCATTATATGCATATAAGATTAAATTTGAAATCAAACTGCCTTAGTCAATACTGGTGTACAACCACGTATCCGGCGAGCGCGGTGAACCAGCCGGCTCAGATCATCCAGGCGCCAGGCGAGCTCCGCAGAGAAACCCGAGCCTGAGCTCGGCGTTCGTCGACCGCGAGCTCGGCATTCGCCGAGCTAAGCCAAGATTTGTCGAGCTGAGGTCGACTAATGGAGGCCGGCCGATAGGCGAGCTCACCGTCCCAATTCGCGCTCGCGCAAAGGAGCTCGGCAACAGCGGGTGACCAGGATCTGTCGAGGTGGTCGGGCTCCCCAGCTCGCTCAGATCTACGAGGTACTTTTTACTGTTTTTCCCCCGCTGGTCTGCCCATAGCCCTTCGAAATAGCGGAGTTTGGCTGTTGGCAGACCCAGCCAAGGGTATTTTGGTAATTTCAGGTCAGTTCAGTTTGGTTATTGGCAGTTCAAATTCTGAAACCTATAAATAGGACCCAAGAGGTACCTCAGAAAGCATGCTTCCTGTGCTCTCTTGCTCCAGCTTTCACGTGCTTTCAAAGGGTACCTTAGCACGGTTTTTGGCTAAGGAGGGGAAGCGCTCTCATATCTTCCGGGTGTGTGGTGGGTCCTCCACGCCGAGCCCTTGGGTCAGTTCATTCTTGTTTTCCCTTGTTATTTTTCTTGTAGGAGCGAAATAGGTGCGCTATCACCCCTTCCCTAAGAGTGAACTCCACAAGAGACCGTTTTTCTGTTTCAACAACTAGAAAACTGCATAGAAGAATAATCGAACTGAATCTACCATAGAATAGTCGAACTCTACAATTCCGTCTACCTGAGATCCACTATCGTCGAGCTGAATAAGGCAGACAAGCAGTAGAAAAATCGTCAAACAGAACACCAAGTTCGTCGAGCTGAGTTCCACTATCATCGAACGCATTTTCTGACTTGGAAAAACTGCTTCTCTCTGAAAGGTTCTTCTATCTCTAAGTCTTCTTAAGGTTGATCCAACCAAACTAAGTTTGTTGACCTGACCTAGGCCTAGATAGAGACTTATGACCCTAGACTATACATGTTGGTCATCAGAGAAACCTAATAGTGAACCTTGCCCAAATCAACCGTAAATAAGGTGGGGTTCTAACAATCTCCCCCTATTTGGGCGAGGTCACTATGAACAACACTAAAAGAAAAATCACAAGTCAGAAAAATAATATCTGGCAAAATTATAAAGTTTCAGCTGATATAAACAAGATTGCCTTGTGACATATTAACAACAAATAAAAGTTAAGTACAAAAATAGAAAAAAATTGTCAAACTCTTTTGTATTTATCTGAAAAGTCCCAGTTGAAGGTTTGGTGAAGATGATTTCTCTGTTGGGATCAATAGCTTGCTACTTTTACATCTTCATATCTTCTGCTCCAAGAATTGTAACTGAAGCGGCTCTAGGTACAATTTCTTCAGGATACAAAGACTTATATGTATCAACATTAAAGAGATTTTGTGTCTGATATGTTTCAAGCACTTTCTTCCTGTAAGAAGTCATAGTAGTATATTAAGAAATATCTTGAACCCGGGCATCCTAAAAATAGGATCCATCTCTGGATCACACACCAGAGATAAAGGCCTTTCAGGACTGGATTTCTGAATATCTTGAACTTTTTGCTGGCTACTTAAACTGAGAGATTGTTGCTGCTACTGTTGCTTTCTACTAGACTGAGTGTGAGATCTAGAGGGCTTGTCTCTGCTGCTTTGAGTTGATCTGTATTCCTGGGAGTGAGAAGTAGATCTTTGACCTTAAGAAACATTTCTTGAGGATCCAGCAGCTAGAGGAGGAGGAGGACCTCTCCGGAATTGAGGTGCAGGAGAGTATCTCCTGCTCTTCTTCCTGGCCTTCAGTTCTTTTTTAGAATATCTCATCCAGTATGTGGTATCTGGAGTGAGAGTTATGTTATGTAGAATATAATAAGGAGTATTAGCAGTTGGATTTGGCTTTAGAGCAGCCTTTAGAGGAGCCTTCTTCTTTGCTTTTCTCTTCTTGGAACTAGTGCCCTCAGAGTCATCAGAATCTTCTTCATCATCATCAGAATCAGTTGTCAGATTATCACAGAGAGCATGGATTTGTTTCAGCATATCATCAGTGAACATAAGGTGAGCCTGAGGCTGTTTAGCTTGAACTTTTGATTTTTGAATATCTGATTCTAAAATATCTTGAGCCTGAGAACTGGTAATCTCTGGTTCCATATCTGTAAACATGATGTCATCATGATCTGGCATGGGAGATTTACACCGGCCATGGCGGAGAAAATGCTTTTGGATCTGAAGGAATTGTTCTCCCTATACTATTTTCTTGAACTGCAAAGCTAGTCCTTATTTATTGCAAAACTTCGGGGCTAATAGGAGTTGTATACTTGACTATAGCTGTAGAGTAATTTGCAGAAACAGGAGAAATGCTATTATAGACTGTATCAAGAGAATGCAATAGAGAAAGAAAATCAACTGTGAGATTTATGATGAAATCACCAACAGTGATTATTTCTATATCAACTGAATCTTCTTCAGAACAGATCATTTCAGTATCTTCATGATGAGAAATTTTTTAAGTTTTAAAAAATAATACAAACTAAAATCTCAAATAGGCATGTGTACCTATCAAAATATAGTATAAGAAATTATCGTATTAGACTCGGGGCACATTGAGTACTTCTACTCATGCAAATTAGTATTATTTTATCGAAAAAATAAAAAAAGTGAATTTAAACTATAACTAGAAAATAAATTAAAAGAAATCACTTGATCTAGACTCACTTTAAAATAAACCTTTCATAAAAAATAACTTCTAAAGTACCTACTTCGACCGTGGAGGTTCCTAAATTACAAAAGAAACTATCTCGAGGATATGCTCTCGACTAAACTTCGGTTGATCGATTAAGACCTCTCGGCCAGTCGAAACTCCTAAGCTTGCCTTATGCGGTGAACCTCGCTATTGGATTTGACTCCAATCCGAAAGATCCGTGTCATCCTCTCTCGAGGAGTGCATGCGGCTACTTCTACCTTTGAGTGATCTACTTGTATCCACAACCTCTCGGTAAATCTAGGATATAGATCTAAAATCGGAATCGAAGCATTTAAAACAAAGATAGATCGAATCGATAAAAATAGAGTTGACAAAAAAGAAGATTAATTTATTCTAAAGCTTGACAAGATCAAGTGCTAATAAAATTAGCTACTCATTATCATAAAAGAAGGATACATGAAAAGAAAAACAAAGATATTCTTAAAATAAAAATGCTAGAAATAAAGGTTAACTGACTATGAAATTGAAAAGTACATAAAGGAAATGCATAAAAATAAAAAACTAAGCTACTAAACAACTCCTAGATTTGGTTCCCTAGATTCTCCCTCAGCTCCTGGCTTTCTATGGAATTATAGTAAATTTCTAGAAGGCCACGCCCTAGGTCACGCCAGTGACATAGGGCGAGTAAGGCCCGAAAACTGCTATCTTGAAAGCCCGGGAACGTTGGATAAAAACCACCAAAAGTCACCGTTCTTCGGGTCACTCCCCTAGGTCACGCCCGTGACCTAGGGCCTGTCAAGTCTGTTACTAGAAATGGCAGGAAGGAGAAACGGCGGGAAATAAATTCTGGCTGTTGTGGGAAGTCACGCCCCTAGGTTACGCATGTGACCTAGGGCGTGTAAGCCGAAAATGGATGGATCAGAAAACTATCTTCATAACACACGACAAGCCTAGATGTCATGTCTGAAGGCCACGCCTGTGACCTGATGGTCATGCCCGTGACCTCGGCCTGTAGCTTAAAAAATTCCTGGAATCGAAACTGACGCTCGTTGTTGGTCACACTTGCTGGTCATACCTGTGACCAATAGGTCACACCTGTGCCCGGGCCGTGTAACTTTAATCTGACATGGCAGGTACTCTAGAGCACCTTTATGGGTCACGACCACATGTCACGCCCGTGACCAGAGAGTCATGCCCGTGTCCTGGCCGTGAAAAGTTGATTTTTCGAGCAATCTTCATTTTCATCTCCTGGTCAGTCCTGTAAGCTCCAATTTGATATTGGCAGCCCAGATTGATCTGAAATAAGAAAACAAAGCATTTTAATACAAATATTAAAATAAAGTAAATAAAATATTAATATTTATTAAATAAAATCTATATATAAATAACTATAAAACATGACTTATCAAATATCCCCATACTTAAGATTTTGCTATTTCAGAGCAAAACTATGAGAGCACTTATAAGAAATTAATATAATTTTTTAATTAAACTAAAAAATTGTTAAATCAAAAGAAAGTTAAAAATTAACTTTAGGGATTCAAATTTTTAAGTCGTAAAATATGAAAGTAAAATGTGAAGAGCTAAATATTTAGCAAAGTTTTCTCTAGTAAAATAATTAGAACTCAAAATTAAGTATTTAGTAAACAAAGTTAGATTAAAAATTATAAACACTTTTTTCACTAAAAAGAAACTTCAAGGAAAATTCAAACTACTACTTATGCTCTCTTAGCATTTTAATTTAATTCTAAAGCAATTATATTGGCTATTGGGTTTGGAAAAAGGAAATTGAAGAGATCTTAGATTGTGGGTGATGAATTTTATACTCTCACCTCGCACAATTTTTTTTTCTTTTTGATGTTTTTTTCTCTTCAAACAAAATTGCTCAAGAGTAATGAATTATATCCTCTTACTCTTTCTTTTGGGATTGTATATGTGTACCAAGGAATACTTGATTCCCATGACATATGATCTAACCAAAAAGTAAAAATTGCATGTGTACCAGGGGATAATGAATTTTATCCTCTTATCCCCATGACATATGATCTAACAAGAAAGTTAAAAACAAGGAAATGGCTTAACAAAATTTAGATTAAATTTCAAAAACTAAGAGATCAACTATAGTGAATTAAGCTTTCCTAAGAATATTAAAGAATAAAGTAAAGATAATTAAAATCTAAAAATTGTTAATCTAAGTACTACAAAATTGAAACTAATTAGAATAAACGAGAAAAATGGCTAAATAGTTCACTTTAAACAATTTTAATTCATAAAATATTTCTTAAAATCAAATCACCTAAAAATTAAATTCAACTAACTATGATAAAATAAAAGATTAGAAAATCAAAAATTATAGAAATTCTTATAAATTAACTCAAAATAAATTTATGAAAAGTCACAAAAATTTAAGCAGGGGTTTATTATTTTTTTGTATTTTCTTTTTTTCTATTTTTTTGTTGTTTTTGATAATAAAAAGAAAATAATTTTTTTAAATTATTAAAGATTTTTATTTTTTTTAAATTTTTAAAGATTTTGTTTTTCATTTTTTTTGAATTTTTAAATAAAAACAAGAAATAAGAATTCACCCCCACACTTAAAAATAAACATTATCCCCAATGTTTATACGTCAAATAGGAGGGGGGAAAGAAAAATAATTTGTGAAAATTTATAAAAAAAATTCATAAGAATTAAAAGATAAGCAAGGGGTGATTTGAATCTACCCTCACACTTTTTGCTTTTCTTTTTCTCGTCTTTAAGTTAGACTGTTTTGGTTAAGAAAATGAAAAATAAAAATGTAAATGAAGGGGCAACTCCCTTAATTCGCTCTTGGGTGAATACGCCGAAGATGCTCGCCTAGCTACTCCTCCTCTTGCTTCTTGATTTTTCTTCTTTGAATGGTTGACTTGAGAATGTAGATTCAAATCACCTATCCATACCTGAGGTGATTTGATTCTTTATAGAAGAGCGGCAAACGGATCAGGGACAACATTTGATTGCAACGGCTCATCTTCCTGAAATTTGTTAGTTAAAGAGAAATAAAAAAGAAGCGCGTCAGAAAAATCTTCGCAAGGAGGAGGTTCTTGCGAAGTTATATGATTATGCTCCGGTTGTTTATTTTCTAAAATAAAATTTTTAACTAAAAATTCATTTGAAGAAATATTATCGGACACCTCATTTTTCTGAATTTGAAATTCTAAATAATTAGAAGTGGTGCTTGAAAATTCATGAAAATAAGAATCGGGTGTAGTAGGAGAACAAACATGTTCTTCTAATTCACCCGGTGTGCCCATAATTTTAAAATATTCTTGAAATAATAATTCTTCTTCCTCTTCTGAATAAGACACTATGGGGACACACAAAGTGTAACGCCCCAAAACTCGAAAGAGGGACGGACAATGTTCAGAGCAAAGTTTGGGTCTTTTTAAGGGTCACACGGCCTGTGACATGGGCGTGTCCAAGTCCGTGTCTTGCTCGGGTTCGACGTAGAACTCGGGTGGCCGACAAACTGTGCTCGACGAATTTTCGAGACAGTGAACACGGCCTAGGACACGGGCGTGTCCATGGCCGTGTCGTGTTCGTGTTCGACGATTTTCACGTGGTCGACAAAAATGCGGTCGACGATCGTCGAAGAGGATGAACACGGCCTGAGACACGGGTGTGTCCTAGGCCATGTCCTAGTCGGGGTGTTAGCCAGGCCGTGTGAGGAGATAAACACAGCCTGTAGCCCAGGCGTATTCGTGTATGGCACGAGAGTGATAAATGTGACACGGGCGTGTTGAGTACCCGTGTTCTCCTCGGGTTGTGTTCGGTGCTGTGTCGATGGAGGAACACACCCAGGCACACGGGCGTGTACTGAGTGACACGGGCGTGTCAACTTTGACATGGGCATGTTCAGAGCCCGTGTCCTGTTCTGGGTCCGACGTTTTCAGCGTCTATTGAGGCACACGGCCTTGGATACGGGCGTGTCTCAAGCCGTGTTCGGCCCAGGAGTTTTGTTTTTAAGTGTGAATCATGGCCGTTTGTTTCCTTCTTTTAGGATTTGATGGTTCATGGATGTCTTGGCGGAGTTATGTCCGGGAATAGGGTTTGAAACCCTCATTCTTCTTCAAGTTTCTCTTTCTAAGGTTTTAGAGAGAAGGGAGAGCAAGGAAGAAGGTGAAGGAGAGATCCGGATGCCGGAGAAGCGTTGGAGCCCTAAATCGTGAGCCAATTCTAGATCCACGGAGGCAAATCCATTGCGGTAGTTTTCATCCGGCTAAGTTCCCATGACTAGGAAGAGGGGTCGTAAGGTAACGACACTTCTTCTCTTGGTTTTAGGATGCGTGCTTAGCATTTTTTTCTTTCAAGCTTTTGGGCACCAAACTCTCAAATGAGAGGGGTTTGGGTCGCCATGGTTCAAGAGGAACCTCCGGGTCGATTGAGTCCGTCCCCGACATGATTTTGCATAAGAGATCCGCTCCGTAAGTGGATTAGGTATTGTGGGTGAAGCCGTAGTCGCGACCGTTAGTCCGACTCGGTGATTTTGCATAGCGAGCCTTAAGGATTTTGTAGAAATCTGTTACGGCAAGATGTCGTCTGTGATGTTTCTGTTTTCCCCATTTTCTCGAGTGAGTACGTGTATCCGGAACATGACAAGGTTAGCTCCACAATTGCGGTAGATGGTTTCCTTGGTGGACAAGGTTAGCTCCGCATTGGCGGTAGATGGTTTCCTTAGTGCGCGTGGACGTTGCAGTACAAATGATGGATTAGGGTGGGAATGATTATGGATTGTGATGTGCTAAGGCGCGTCTTTGTCTCTGTGGTCGGCTGGCTATCCCGTGATGTGCAAGTCATGTGGGGAGAGTATCCCGGCGAGGCTAGTCCCCTTCTATGAGACTGACGAGAACGCCAAGCATGGGGCAAGCCCGGGCAACGAGGCCACGAGCGGGTGAGGTCCAGCAAGGGTTCTTAGAATCAGTCAGTGTATGAGACGGAATCCTAACGCGAGAAGTCAGAGCTTGCATGCAAGCCCGAGTCTAAGAACCATAAGCGGGTGGGGCCTTAGCAAGAGTTCCGTGTGGCGGCTTGTATGCTGTTAGGGGAATTGCAGTACCCATTTGTTTGTGGCTTAACACCAATGTGGAAATTGGAAGTACCCAGATGTGATGATGATATGCTAGTTGCATACGCAATAATGTGCCTTGGGTGAAACTCGTGTTTTGCATACATGCTGCATAGTAGGCCCCTTTTTATTATATGCACAACATAGAAAACGTGTTTGTTGTTTGAGACATCCAAACCTGTTCTTTTAGAGCTTTACTCATTATTGTATATGATATACGAAGTGCTAACTTGCAGGTTGGAGGGGTACCCCGGGTGCGTTAGGGGCGGCCGGGAGGAGATGTGTTTGTTACACAGTTTGAGGTCAGCCTTTGTTGACCCACATTACCACCAAATTTTACAGGGCAAGGATCGCAAGCAGGAGCCATCTCCCTGGCCAAAAAGTCCTAAGCCTCATGAAGTGTTTCAAGTTTTGTACTAGCTCTATTTTGTGGCAATATATGTTTGATGCTCTTGTTTCGAGCTTGCATGCCGAGGTAATCTAGGAGCGCTTATGTGCATTGATGGTGGATGTTATCTTTTGAGTTTTGGACTCTCTATTGTTGTAAGGCTATAAGGCCATTTCGATACTCTTGTGTATGTGGATAACTTCTAGTCCTTTTTCTGCTGCTGTTTAGTTTTGATTTTTGAGATTGGGTAGTTCATATCATCTTTTAATGCTAAAGCTGTGGCGTCTGTATGTTGTGGGGCACCGGCCGGACCCATATTATACGGTCATTACCTGGGAGGTGTTACAATTTGGTATCAGAGCGAGGTTTCGTCCAAGGTCAATGCGTATAGAAGTTATCCACATAGGAGTAATGCGGGACCATGAGTGTCCTTATGTTTGAGTCTTGTGATTAAAGACTTATTCCTTGTTTTCTTGCTTTTGTTAAGTGCAAGCAAAAAGGCAGGTACGTCGAGACCTAGATAAGCGCTTTCAGCGAGCAGCGCTACTGCTCAGGGTCCTTTGGGCATGGGTGTAAACCCGAACGATTTTTGTCGCATGCTTGCAGAAGCGATGGTGGCAGCCCGAGCTACAGCGACAGCTCAAGTAGCAACCCATGTTGCTCAGGTAGTAACTCCTGCTACCTCGGATACGGCGACGACTATGTTGGGCGGAGAAGCCAGACGAGCAGAGCCGTTGGCCGAAAGGTTGGTTGTCGGGCATGGAGACCGACAGACGAAGTATTTTCTGAGCTTCCATCCTCCAACATTTAAGGGAGTTGGTACGCCGACTGATGAGGAGGATTGGTGGGCACGGATGCAAGAGCTTCTAAGGGCGGCAGAGATGCCAGAGGAGAAGAAATATGAGTTTGCGGCCATCATGTTGGAGGGAGACGCGAAGTTGTGGTGGGTGAGCCATAGTGGCCGCCAGTTTCCCGGACGCACCCCATCCATGGAAGAGTTTGGGAATGTTTTCCTAAAGAAGTACATTCCTGTTTCGACAAGGTTGTCCTCCAAAGGTAGTTTCTGCACTTTGTGCAGCGTGATAAGACAGTGGACGAGTATGTACAGGAGTTCACTCGGTTGGGTCGTTATGCAGGAAAGACAATGACAGACGATAAGGAGAGGGATAACCTCTTCTACCAGGGGCTGAGGGAGAATCTAAGATAACCCCTCATTGCCATGAAGAGAGCTGGTTTCAACGAGCTAGTTGAGGTTGCCAGGACGTTGGAGAGTGATCTTGAGCGAAGCCAACGTCGTAAGGGTTTCACACCTAAGCAAGGGGAAGGGAAGCCTTCTCAATCCCAAGGAAAGTCAGAAGGGAATAGGTGGAAGAAAAAGCCTCACCCATTCAAGTCTGGTGAGAAAAGCAAATGGACGTCCGGAGGGTCTCACTCTAAGGGACCACCGACATGCTTCAATTATGGCAAGGTGGGGCACATTGCTCGTTTTTGTAATCAAGGAGGTGCGGAGTAGGAGCCAAGGCAGGAGCAGACTGTGCGCTCTGGCCCCAGTGCCGCAGAGAAAGGAAAGATAGCGGAGTCTAGCGCTTCTCGTTTCCAACCGGTGCAACCAAGGGCCTACAACCTTGGACAGTAGGAAGCGATCCGACAACCCGACGTGGTGACAGATATGTGGAAGTTTAAATTTAATCTCATACTTCTTACTTTCAAACCATTTATGTTTGATGCCTCTATTTTTAGGCTTTGTGTTATTTTCCGGATACCCCGCTAGGGTATTGTTTAATACGGGAGCGTCACACTCTTTTCTTGCGGAAAGCTTCATCTGGAGAATTGGAGTTGAGTCGTTCTCGGCGGACGCAGAGCTGAAGGTGCTCATGCCCAACGGGTCGTCCATGACCACTGGGTCAAAAGGGCTCATTTGATGGAAGCTAGGCGGAGTTGACTACATGTTGATAGCAGCGGTCCTACCGTTAGTTGAGTTTGATGTGATTTTGGGAATGGTCTGGCTAGCAGAGCAGCATGCCAGTATTGACTGCCTATCCAAGGTGGTGACCCTGAGAAGCGAAGGGCAGACAGAAGTTAAGTTTGAGGGCCTTAATGGAGTGGCTTGTTCACTGATTTCGGCCATGCAGTTGGTGCAGGCAATTAACTAGGGGGGCGTAGCTCTTGTAGCATTATTGGAGGTTCGCCTTTTCAAGTTATCACTTGGGGAAGTTCCCGTAGTGGCAGAGTTTAAGGATGTTTTTCCGGATGAACTTCCTGGAGCACCTCCTCGACGGGAGATTGATTTCTCGATTGAGTTAGTGTCAGAGGCTAGACCGGTGTCACGTCCTCCTTTTAGGATGACACCAAAGAGTTGGCCGAACTCAAGATTCAGTTGCAGGAACTGTTGGAGCAGGGGTATATCAGACCCAGTTCTTCACCGTGGAGCGCGCCTGTGTTGTTCGTGAAGAAGAAAGACGATAGTATGCAGCTGTGCATAGACTACCAAGAGTTGAATAAATTGACTGTCAAGAATAAGTATCTGATTCCTTGGATAGACGACTTGTTCGACCATTTGGTGGGGTCGGTGGTGTATTCAAAGTTGGACTTGAAGTCAGGATACTATCAGTTGCGAATTCGAGACGAGGACATACCCAAGACAACGTTTGGTACGAGGTATGGTCACTTTGAGTTCTCGGTGATGCCGTTCGGGCTGATGAACGCACCATCCATATTCATGGATTTGCGGAATCGAGTATTTCGGGAATGGTTGGACTCTTTTGTAGTTGTCTTTATTGATGACATTCTGGTGTACTCCAAATTGTAGGTGGAGTATGGGACTCACTTAAGAGTAGTCTTGCAAGTGTTGAGAGAGAACCAGCTTTATGTAATGTTCTCGAAGTGCGAGCTCTGGTTAGAGAAGGTGGCATTTTTGGGCCATGTGATTAGTGGGGATGGGGTGGCGGTAGATCCAACAAAAGTGGAAGCCATTAGATATTGGCCTACTTTGAGAACCGTGGTGGAAGTCCGAAGTTTTCTTGGACTAGCCGGGTACTATAGAAGATTCGTAGAAAACTTTTCACGGATATCTCTACCCCTCACATCACTAACTCGTAAGGATCAGAAGTTTGTGTGGACTCAGGAGTGCAGTCAGGCATTTGAAACACTGAAGGAAAGGCTAATGACAGCTCCAATCCTAAGTCTACCGAAAGGGACCGAAGGATTTCAAATTTTCAGTGATGCATCGGGATGCAGTTTGGGTTGCGTTTTAGTGCAACATGGCAGTGTGATAGCCATTGGGTCTAGGAAGCTGAAGCCTTATGAGAGAAATTACCGCGTCCATGACTTGGAATTGACGGCGATAATTTTCGCGTTAAAATTGTGGCGGCACTATGTTTATGGTTCGAAGGTTGAGATCTTCACAGATCACAAAATCCTGAAGTATCTCCTAGATCAGAAGGACCTAAATATGCGGCAGCGCAGATGGATCGAGTTCCTTGGAGACTACGAGGTGGCAATTCAGAATACGCCAGGCAAAGCCAATGTGGTGGCAGATGCCTTGAGTAGAAAATACTCTGGGAAATTGGATCGAAGCTCATGATGAGCGGTTGGTGCTGGACTGGGAGTCCCTCGGCTTGCAGTGCTTAGCAAGGGGCGAGTCTAGCATGGCTCGGTTGAACTGGATTGAAATGTAGAACGATTTGTCTGATCGTATTCGGGAAGCGACTCGTTTGGATGAGGAGTTTCAGCCTTACGTGGCGGAAGCTCAAACGGGCGAGAGCAGCGCCTGGGGGATAGTTGATGGGATTTTGAGGAAGGATAGAAGGATTTGTGTACCGCAGTTCGGCAAGCTCCGTAAGGAGTTAATGTTTGAGGCTCACTTCACAAAGTACTCCATTAACCCGGGCATTACAAAGATGTACCTGGATATGAAGAAATCCTTTTGGTGTCTTGGACTGAAGCGGGACGTAGCTTTGTCCGTGAATCGATGCCAAACTTATGCCTTGGTGAAGGCCGAGTGTCAGAAGCCGCGTGGGTTCCTGAAGCCTATTCCAATCCCCGAGTGTAAATTCGATGACATCTCCATGAACTTTGTGCATGAGTTACCTGGATCGCAGCAGGGTAACGACACAATTTGGGTGATCGTGGATTGCTTAACCAAAGTGGCTCACTTTATCCCAAATCGGAAGGAGGACAGCGTGGAAAAGCTGGTAGAATTGTATATTCGCAACATTGTGCGACTACATGAGATTCCTAAGAGTATAGTTAGTGATCGCGATGGACGTTTCACGTCCAAGGACTGGAGGTTGGTTCAGAAGAGTCTGGGCACGAAGTTCAAGTTCAGTACAGCTTTCCATCCTCAAACTGACGGGTAAACCGAAAGAACGAACTGTACTATGGAGGATATGCTGAGAATGTGCATTCTTGACTTTGGCAAGAAGTGAGAGGATCACCTCTTCATGGTAGAGTTTGCTTATAACAACAGTTACCAAGCAAGTATAAAGATGGTGCCATACGAAGCTTTGTATGGGAGGCGGTGTTGAACACCGATGTCCTGGACAGAGGCGAGAGACACCAAACTTTTGGGAAAAGAAGTGGTAGCTGATGCATGCGAGCTGGTGCGAACTATTCAAGAGAGTATGAAGGTTGCTCAAGATCGGCAAGCAAAATATTTTAATGCTCGCCACAGGAAGATGGAGTTCGTGGTAGGCGACTGGGTCTATCTAAAGATCAAGCCGTTCAAAGGTGTTTCACGCATTCGCCGACTCAAGAAGTTGAGTCTGAGGTTTTTGGGACCTTTCAAGATTATAGAATGGGTGGGAGAAGTAGCGTATCGGTTGGCGTTGTCCGCGGAGCTGGGAGGATTGCACAACGTCTTCCATGTCTCTGTCTTGAGGAAAGCCTTAGTAGAGGCGAGTGTGGTGATCGAATCGGCATCAGTACCGATAGAAGAGGACTTGAGGGCGCGAGTTCGTCCAGTTGCTATTGAGGATTCAGAATTTCGGCAATTGCGGAACAAAGCGGTCAATCTCGTAAAAGTCTAATGGTACAACTATGGTCGTGAGGAGCTCTTGGGAGTGAGAACAGACCATGCTGGAGGAGTATCCAGAGTTATTCTTTTCAGGTATCATTTAAGTTTTGTGTACCTTTTTCTTTCTGTAATTTCGGGACGAAATTCTTTTAAGGGGAGAGAGTTGTAACGCCCCATAATTCGAAAGAGGGACGGACAGCGTTCAGATCCAAGTTTGGGTCTTGGTAAGGGTCACACAGCCTGGGACACGGGCGTGTCCAAGGCCGTGTCCTGCTCGGCTTCGACGTAGAACTCGGGTTGTCGATAAACTGCGCTCGACGAAGTGTCGAGATAGTGAACACGGCCTAGGACACGAGCGTATCCATGGACTTGTCGTGTTCGGGTTCGATGATTTTCGCTTGGTCGACGAAAATGCGGTCGACGATCGTCGAATAGGACGAACACGGCCTGAGACACAGGCATGTCCCAGGCCGTGTCCTGCTCGGGGTGTTAGCCGGGCCGTGTGAGGGGATAAACACGGCCTGGAGCCCAGGCGTGTTCGTGTATGATACGGGCGTGACAAATGTGACACGGGCGTGTCGAGTACCCATGTTCTCCTCAGGTTGTGTTTGGTCCTGTGTCGATGGAGGAACACGCCCAAGCACACGGGCGTGTACTGAGTGATACGGGAGTGTCAACTTTGACACGGGCGTGTTCAAAGCCCGTGTCTTGTTCTGGGTGTGACGGTTTCGGCGTCGATTGAGGCACACGGCCTTAGACACGTGCCTGTCTCAAGCCTTGTTCGGCCCAGGAGTTTTGGTTTTAAGTGCGAATCATGGCCGTACGTTTCCTTCTTTTAGGATCTGTTGGTTCAGGGCTATCTTGGCTGAGTTATATCCGGGAATAGGGTTTGAAACCCTCATTCTTCTTCAAGTTTCTCTTTCTAAGGTTTTAGAGAGAAGGGAGAGCAAGTAAGAAGGTGAAGGAGAGATCCGGCTGCCGGAGAAGCCTCGGAGCCCTAAATCGCGAGCCAAGTCCAGATCCGCAGAGAAAAATCCGTTGCGGTAGTTTTCATCCGGCTAAGTTCCCATGGCTAGGAAGAGGGGCCGTAAGGTAACGACAGTTCTCCTCTTGGTTTTTAGGATGCGTGCTTAGTATCTTTTCTTTCAAGCTTTTGGGCACCAAACTCTCAAATGAGAGGTGTTTGGGTCGCCATGGTCCAAGAGGAACCTCCCGGTCGATTGAGTCCGTCCCTGGCATGATTTTGCATTAGAGATCCACTCCGTTAGTGGATTATGCATTGTGGGTGAAGCCATAGTCGCGACCGTTAGTCTAACTCGGTGATGTTGCATAGCGAGCCTTAAGGATTTTGTAGAAATCTGCTGTGGAAAGATGTCGTCTGTGATGTTTGTGTTTTCCTCCTTTTCTCGAGTGAGTACGTGTAGCCGGAACCGGACAAGGTTAGCTCCGTAATGGTGGTAGATGGTGTCGTTGGTGGACAAGGTTAGCTTCGCATTGGAGGTAGGTGGTTTCCTTGGTGAGCGGGGATGTTGTAGTACAAATGATGGATTAGGGTGGGAATGATTATGGATTGTGATGTGCTAAGGCGCGGCTTTATCTCCGTGATTGGCTGGCTATCCCGTGACGTGCAAGTCATGTGGGTAGAGTGTCCCGGGTTGACTAGTCCCCTTATGTGAGACTGACGAGAACGCCAAGCATGGGGCAAGCCCGGGCAACGAGGCCACGAGCGGGTGGGGTCCAGCAAGGGTTCTTAGAATCAGTCAGTGTGTGAGAAGGAATCCTGATGCGAGAAGTCAGAGTTTGCAGGCAGGCCCGGGTATAATAACAATGAGCGGGTGGGGCCTTGGCAAGAGTTCTGTGTGGAGGCTTGTATGCCGTTAGCGGAATTACAGTACCCTTTTGTTTGTGGCTTAACGCCAAAGGTGAAATTGGAAGTACCCAGATATGATGATGATTTGCTAGTTGCATACGCAATAGGGTGCCTTTGGTGAAGCCTGGGTTTTGCATACATACTGCATAGCAGACCCCTTTTTATTTATAGCTCAACATAGAAAATGTGTTTGTTGTTTGAGACATCCAAACCTATTCTTTTAGAGCTTTACTTATTATTGTATATTGTATACGAAGTGCTGACTTACAGGTTGGAGGGGTACCCCAGGGTCCGTTAGGGGCGGCCGAGAGGAGATGTGTTTGTTACACAGTTTGAGGTCAGCCTTTGCTGACCCACGTAACCAAAAAATTTTATAGGGCAAGGATCGCAAGCAGGAGCCAGCTTGCCGACCAAAAAGGCCTAAGCCTCATGAAGTGTTTCAAGTTTCGTACTAGCTATTTTTTGTGGCATTGTATGTTTGATGCTCTTGTTTCCGGCTTGCTTGCCAAGGTAGTCTAGAAGCGCTTATGTGTATTGATGGTCGATGTTATCTTTTGAGTTTTGAACTCTCTATTGTTGTAAGGCCATAAGGCCATTTCGATACTCTTGTGTATGTGGATAACTTCTAGTACTGTTTCCGTTGTTATTTTGTTTTGAATTTTGAGATTGGGTAGTTCATATCATCTTTTAATCCTAAAGTTGTGGCATCTGTATGTTGTGGGGCCCCGGCCGGACCCATATTATATGATCATTATAGGGGAGGTGTTACACAAAGATTCATGTTCCTCCCTTGGTGAAATATTCGAAGTTGGAGAAGTATTATTAGGAAAATTAATAATTTCTTCTAAATTTTGGGAAGGAGGATCAACTAAAAATTGTGTAAAGTCCTCAAAATTAGAAGAAGAAGCGTGCTTTGTGATAAAAGAAGAATAAAAATTCTGATCTAAATAAGTATTCTCATAACTCGAGGAAATTTCCGGTTGACCTTGTGAACAAGAAAAATTGATATCCGAGGTGGAAGAAAGATTATTTAGATTTGAAAAAGTATTCTTGTTAAGACTTGTAAAAGTATTCTCATAAATATCAGTTAAATCGGAAAAATTATTTTCATGAAAATATGAAGATGAATTAGTATCAAAGTGAGAATAATTATTAATTACAAAATTATTTTCTTAACAAAATTTTTGATAATAATAATAATAACCATTATCACTTTGATGAGGAGCATCACAATAAGAACAAGAATTTGGCGCTGTCTTGCTGCTTGCAAAAGATTAAATTTATGTGTTAGCTCGACAACCTTAGCGGCCAATTGAGATAGCATTTTTTTGTATAAAGGAAAATAAAACAACGGTTGCTTAATAGAATGGAATTCGAAAAAAAATGAAAACGTGAAGAGGGGCAGAGAAAGAGAATGATAAAATAAACATAATTCGAGCTTTCAAAATATCAACAACAATTGTCCCCGGCAATGGCGCCAAAAACTTGATCAGAAATTTTAATAAGTTTTAAAAAATAATCCAAACTAAAATCCCAAATAGGCAAGTGTACGTATCGAAATATAGTATAGGAAATTATGGTATTAGACTCGGGGACTGCTGAGTACTTCTACTCACACAAATTAGTATTATTTTATCGGAAAATAAAAAGAGTGAATTTAAACTATAACTAGAAAACAAACTAAAACAAAACACTTGATCTAGACTCACTTTAAAATAAACCTTTTATAAAAGATAACTTCTAAATTACCTACTTCGACCTCGGAGGTTCCTAAATTACAAAAGTGCTTCTCTCGATAATACGCTCTCGACTAAACTTAGGTCGATCGATTAAGATCTCTCGGCCAGTCGAAACCCCTAAGTTTGCCTTATGCGGTGAACCCCGCTATTGGATTTGACTCCAATCTGAAAGATCCGTGTCATCCTCTCTCGAGGAGTGCATGCGGCTCCTTCTACATTTGAATGATCTACTCGTATCCACAACATCTCGGTAAATCTAGGATACGAATCTAAAATTGGAAACGAAGCATTTAAATCAAAGATAGATCGAATCGATAAAAATAGAGTTGGCAAAAAAAGAATATTAATTTATTCTAAATCTTGACAAGATCAAGTGCTAATAAAATTAGCAACTCATAATCATAAAAGAAGGATACATGAAAAAAAACAAAGACATTCTTAAAATAAAAGTGCTAGAAACAAAGGTTAACTAACTATGAAATTGAAAAATACCTAAAAGAAATGCATAAAAACAAAAAACTAAGCTACCGAACTACTCCTAGATTTGGCTCCCTAGATTCTCCCTCAGCTCCTGGGTTTCTCTGGAATTTATAGTAAACTTTCTGTAAGGTCACGCCCTAGGTCACGCCCGTGACCTAGGGCGTGTAAGCTGAAAACCGATGGATTTGTCTTCATAACACAGCACACCTAGATGTCACGCCTGAAGGCCACGCCCGTGACATGATGGTCACGGCCATGACTTGGGCGTGTAGCTTCCAAACTGCCTGGAATCGAAAATGACGCCCGTCTGCTGGTCACGCTTGCTGGTCACACCCGTGACCAATAGGTCACGCCCGTTCCTGGGGCGTGTAACTTTAATGTGACGTGGCAGGTACTCTGGAGCTCCTTTATTGGTCACGGCAACATGTCACGCCCGTGACCAGAGAGTCACGCCCGTGACAAGAGAGTCACGCCCGTATCCTGGCCTTGAAATGTTGATTTTTCTGGCAATCTTCAGTTTCATCTCCTAGTTAGTCCTGTAAACTCCAATTTGATATTGGTAGCCCAGATTGACCTGAAAAAAGAAAACAAAGCATTTTAATACAAATATTAAAATAAACTAATTAAAATATTATTATTTATTAAATAAAATCTATATCTAAATAACTATAAAAACATGACTTATCACTTCATCAAGAATTTCAATAATCTCTGCTGTAATTTCTGCTTCTAGAACTACTGCTGCTGGAGGAGCTGGAGCTGTTGCTGCTCGAACTTCTTCCCAAAACATCTCCCCCTGCCTGGTTTCAGAAGGCCCTGAACCCAGGCCCCTAGAAGAAGGTATAGAGGAGGAGGTAGCAAACTGAGCAGATAGAAGGGAGATAGATGCAGAAAGAGAGGAAACAACCTTAGTTATGAGTTATTCTAGAGTTGGAGAAATTAATTTTAGAAGATCATTAGCAATATCAGAGAAATTCAGATACAGTTGTTCTGGATTAGTAGTGGTATAAGGGGAAGTATATCCACAGTTTGGACATATAGAGAATCCTGAGGGGATGTCTGTAAGTGGAATACTGGGTTAATGTAATGGTGTATCTGATGGAGGGATGTCATGTATATGTGAATGATGTGGACAGTGTGTTGGATATGATAGGAGTGGTTCTTGATGAGTAGTAGTGGATGGAATAACATCAATATGAGATGGAAGTGGAGATTAAGGAGGTGGAGATGGTGGAGTATCCACATGGATATGAACTGGTGATTGTGATTGAGATTGTGATTGTGTTGGTGAGACTGGAGGAATGAAGGTAGAAGGTTGTTGAAGTGGAGTTGATGAAGGAAATATTGAATGAGGTGGTGATGGAGGATGAATAGTAGAGGGAAGAGCAGGAGCTTCTTCATAAGTTGGGGAAGTGGCTGAATCATCCCTGGTGTTCTCAGAAGCTAACCTGGAAGAGGAGGCCCTGGAGGGCTTGGGGATTACCCTCCCCCATCTGCCAAAGAGTGCAGAAGTAAGCCTTTTTGAGGCATTGATAAAAATGGTGTGGGAGACCAATAAATCTGGAACCTTGGCTTGAAGAAATATTCCCATAATCCTTCAAAGACACACTTTCTTCTTACTGATTTTCCTTTTTATCAAATCAAACAAAATTTCTCCCCAGTTTATTGATTTATTATTAACCAATGCACACATCAGATGGAACTGGTGCCTGGTAATATGAGCATGTGCAGAATGTTTCCCTAACAATACTTTGCCAACTACATCAGCCAATAATCTATATTCTATGGATAAATTCTTCTTGAGGAGATGGTTAGGGTTTCCTCCAGAATGACCTAACCTTTCTAGCATCTCATCAAATTCACAGCTAGATAAGTCTATTTCATCTTCTCCGTTAACAAAACCAAAAACCTCAGTTAAAATTTTTGGAGAGAGAGGAATCTGGTTACCAGAGTTTGAACCGATAAGAACTTGAGAATCTTGATTCTATGCAATGAAAACCCATTCATTAATCTCTGTTACTGGTAGCTTGAACCTGGTTGTCATGAGAAATTGCAGATTTGAACCTTCCAATAATTTCAAAATTTCTTGAAATATCTGATCTGAATGAGAAAATGAGTATATGTCATTATCAAATCCTGCGTCGAACTTCATGGTGGCGAGAAGTGCTGCAGAATTTACCATTGCTCTACAAAAAATAGCAAAAGATCAAGTGCAAAAGAGGAACAAGAAAGCGCGGGATTGATTTCGATGAAAACACTTTTATAAGTTTTAAGAAGGTGAAACGACGAACTCAGTCCAACACAAAAGAACAACTTCGAACTCAGTTCGACGAGATTTCTCAAAAAAGAGATTAAAGTCGTTGACCTAAGCTAGAAGAGCGGGAAAACATTTCGTCGATCTCCGTTCGACGAAATATCTTCAGAAATAAATTCGTCGATCTCCGTTCGACGAAGGAATTTCACAAGAGATTGCGTCGATCTCCGTTCGACGAAAAACTCTAGAAGAGTTCACAGATCGTCGATCTCCGTTCGACGAAATGTGATCAGTTCTTCAACCTATAACAGAAATCAAATTAAACTTCTCCATTAATCATACCTAGCTGATTCAAGAAGAGCAGATGTTTCTTTTCATCTAATGGTTTAGTGAAAATGTCTGCTCTTTGTAAATCAGTAGAGATAAAGACAAGGTTAATTTTGTTTTTGTCCACACAATCTCTAATGAAATTATGTCTAATCTTTATATGCTTAGTTCTACTATGCAGTACTGGATTTTGTGTAATAGAAATTACACTGGTACTATCACAAAATATAGTTGAATTAATTAAGTTGAGATCATAATCCAGGAGTTGATTTTGAATCCATAATATTTGTGAACAACAACTATCAGCTGCAATGTATTCAGCTTCTGCAGTTGAAGTTGACACAGATGTCTGCTTCTTATAAAACCAAGACACAAGCCTATCACCAAGGAACTGACATGTTCTTGATGTGCTTTTTTTGTCCACTCTACATCCAGCATAGTCAGAATCTGAGAATCCAGTTAACTCAAATTTTGACTCTGTTGGATACCAAAGTCCTAGATTTGTACAACCCTTTATATATCTTAAAATCTTTTTTAAGAAAATAAGGTGAGATTCTTTAGGGTTCACTTGGAACCTAGCACAAAAACATGTAGCAAATATTATATCTGGCCTACTAGCTGTAATATATAACAAGGGCCCAACAATAGCCCTATATGTTTTCTGATCAACTAGCTTGCCCTGTTCATCATAATCAATCACAACATTGGAAGTCATGGGTGTTTTCATAGCTGAGGCATTAGACATCCCAAATCTTTTAATTAGCTCCTTAGCATATTTAGATTGGGAGATGAAGATGCCATCAGGGGATTGCTTCACTTGAAGACTAAGGAATTATGAAAGCTCACTCATGCTATTCATTTCAAACTTGAAATGCATCAGGTCAGAAAATATTTTGCATAGTTTGGAATAAGTAGAGCCAAAAATGATGTCATCTACATATATTTGTACTAACAAAATTTTATCTTCATGATGCCTAATAAATAAAGTCTTATCTACAATTCCCCTAGTGAACTTATGCTCTAAAAGAAAGCTAGCTAAGGTCTCATACCAAGCTCTTGGAGCTTGCTTTAAACCATAGAGAGCTTTATGAAATTTGAAAACAAAAGAGGGATGTGTTGGAGATATAAACCTGGTGATTGTTCCACATAAACTTCCTCTTTAAGTTCACCATTTAGGAAAGAACGCTTGACATCCATCTGGTAGACTTTGAACTTCTTATAGGCTGCATAAAAAGGAATATTCTGATAGCCTCCAACCTTGCAACCGGGGCAAATGTTTGATCATAGTCAATTCCTTCCTCCTGAGAATAGCCTTGAGCTACCAATCTTGCTTTGTTCCTTACTATAGCTCCTTGTGCACCCATTTTGTTTCTAAATACCCATTTAGTTCCAATGACTGGGTAGTCTTTGGGTTTTGGAACTAAATCTCAAACTCTACATCTCTCAAACTGATTGAGATCCTCTTGTATTGCAATAATCCTGTGGGGATCTTGCTCTGCATCTTTTTTGGATTGGGGCTCAAGTTGAGATATGATGCAAGCATGCATCAAATCTTAGTTGATTTGATGTCTTGTTTACACACCAACTAATATGTCTCCAATCACTTGAGATATGAGATGATCTCTAAGTGTGACAAGATCAGTAGGAGGAGTTTGAACAGCAAAAACATTTGGAATTAATTCCTCTTGTGGAATTATGTTGGCTGTTGTAGGGTCAACAATCATTTCAATGAAATCTTCTTCACTATCTTCAGCAATAATTTGTTGAGAATGATGTGATATATCATCTTGTGTTAGGATTAAGTCATCCATTTTCTCACATAAATTTGGTACATGTAAATTTTCTATGGTAGAAGAATCCTTCTCCTTGTAAAATATATTAGCTTCATCAAATGAAACATGTACAGATTCTCCAATTTTTAAAGTAGATTTATTAAATACCCTATAAGCCTTTCTGACTTGGGAATATCCAAGAAAAATTCCTTATATAGCTTTGGCTTCAAACTTTCTAAGATGTTTCTTATTATTATTGTGAATAAAACATCTACAACCAAATACTTTAAAATAGTTAACTTTACGTTGCTTTTCTTTGAGCAATTTATAGGGAGTCTTGCCCTTAAGTTAATGTATTAAACTCCTGTTCAGCACATAGTTTGTTGTGCTTACAACCGCTGCCCAAAAGGAGAGGGGCAAGTAAGCATCTACAAGCAATGTCCCTGCAGATTCAATAAGGGTTCTATTTTTCCTTTCTGCAACCCCATTTTGTTGAGGAGTTCTAGGAGCAGAGAAGCAATGCATGATACCATCCTTCTCACAGAATTCTTGCATGAGAAGAGAATCAAACTCAGTGTCATGATCACTTCTGATCAATCCAACTATTGTAGAGTACTCAATCTGAATGCTCTTAAGAAAATCTATAAGAACTTTGAAGTTATCTGACTTGTTTCTCAAAAAGAACACCCAAGTGAACCTTGAGAAGTCATCTACAATAACTAAGGTATAAGATTTCTCTCCCAAGCCCTGTACAACAATGGGTCCAAAAAGATCTATATGTAGCAAGTACAGAATCCTTGGTGAATCACGCTTATTAATACATTTAAAACTATTTTTAGTTTGCTTGCCTAATTGATAAGCCCTGCAGAGGCTTTCATTCTTGTAAGGGCCACTCACAAGGTTGTCCCTAGATAATTTAGCAATGTTTTTAAAGTTAACATGTTCTAATCTTTTATTCCATAAATTATTATTATTATTAATTTGATTGAACAAACAAATCTCTGAACTAGCTGACTTGAAATTAACTACATAAATGTTTTTTGTCTAAGTCCAGTTAAAACAGTTTTGTTATCTACTAAAGTAATAATACAGGAAGATTGGTTAAAAGTTACCTGATAACCTTCATTACATAACTGGCTTATGGATATTAGGTTATGATTTAGGCCACTCACATATGCTACCTTCCTGAAGGTGACATCTCCAACACTGACATTCTCATAGCCTTCCGTTTGACCATAGTTGGAATCTCCAAATATCACCTTTGCTCCAAGCTTTGACTTGTAGTTGGTTAAGTTGTCCTTGCTTCCTGTCATGTGCTTTGAACACCCACTATCCAGGTACTATTGTTCCTCTATGGTAGGATAGTTCTTCACCTGTAAAATTAATAGATTAGGTGTTCTTGACCCAGGTAAATTTGGGTACTTGATTCTTTTCAAAGTTAAAACTAGAAATATAAGAAAACTCTGGTTGAATCTTATATCCTAGAGGATGAAATTTCCTAGGTGGGATTATCTATTTGGTAAAGGGATTAATATATGATTTAGGATAAATAATTTTTTTGGAAAAATTTAAATTTCTATTGAAATTTTCTAAGTTCGATGAATGCCAAAAAGTTCGTAGATCTGCATTCGACGAATAGGGATGAGTTCGTCGAACTCTGCTCAGAGAATGATAGTGCTCATTTCCTGTCCCCCAACTTCATCGATCGCGGTTCAACGATCTAATAGTATTTTGTCGATCACAGTTTGACAATTTATTATGTATAAGTTTGCATTCAGAGTTCATCGATCTGAGTTCGACGAACTATATACATTTCGTCGATCAGCGTTCGACGAAAAATGTTGAACATGGTTATTAATGAAATTGTTATATTTCATTTTCTTCTGTTTGGGTTTTTTAAATTCTTCTAATTGTTTGTTGTTATCATTTACTTTTTCTTTATCCTTTTCTAAAATAAATTTGATAGGGGTTGAAAGAATATTTTTCTTGATTATAGGTGGCTGACTAGGTGAAGATCCTAAGCCTAATTTACCATTTAACCTATCATTTACTGTACTAGTAATGTTCATTAATTTAATGCTCCTCCCATTTAGAGATTCTTCAAATTTCTTAGCTTCATTCAGTTTAGTTTCTAAAGAGATAATTTGTTTGGAAGCTATACCTAGTTCATCTTTTAATTTTAAGTTTTCATAAAACAAATTGTCATATTCAATTAATTTTTCTCTGAGAAGTTTGATTTCCTTCTAACACTTAATTAAATCATTACACAGTAATTTAAATTCATTTTAAAGAGTTCTGAAGTAAAATCAAATATGGATATTACCTGATCCTCTTCTGGATCAGAATCCTCAGCTTCTGATTCTTCTTCAGAGTTATTGCATGAGGCATTCATTGTCATCAAACAAACTTCCTTTGCTTTTGCTTCTTCATCTTCACTGGTGCTGGAAGATGAAGACTCTGATACTGAGACACTCCATGTCTCAGCAACAAAACCTCTCTCCTTCTTCTTGTGGTTGTTGGAAGAGAATCTATTGGAGTGCTTCCTCGAGTTCTTCTCCTCAGCTTGTCCTTTTTCTGCTTCTCTGAACACTCAAGTAGAATGTCTCTAGGCTTCCTGCAACCAAAGCAAACAATTTCCTTGGTAGGAGTTTTATCATACCTTGGTTTATCTTCATTTCTTGAACACCTTCTCCTGAAGTCCTTCTTGGTCATTTTTGTAGAATCTTTTGGCCAGAAGACTCATGAGCGCTTCATTTGCTAGAAGTGCTTCTGCTTAATCTGTAGCTTGGAAAGCAATGCTCTTTTCTTTCCTGGGTGAAGGTGAAGCCTTTTGCTCAGCTTCCCTTGACTTGATGAGCTGCTCATAAGACTTGAGCTTGCCCAACAGGGTTTCAGTTAAAATCTCATTTAGCCTTCTGGCCTATTTGGTGGCCAGATCCTTGAGTCCTATGTGCTAGGGAAGCACATAAGGATCCTATCATTGTCCTCTGTCAATGTGATGTCCTTTTCAAGAGTCTTCAGCTCATCGATGATGAGACTGAGTCTGGTGTACATTTCAGCAACTGATTCTGATTCACCCTTCTTGAAATTCTCATATTAAGAAATCAAATGAGACCTTCTATCCTTTCTTTCATCTACTGAAGCAGCAACCATTGCATTTAAGGAATCCTAGATGTCCTTGGCTGAAGTGCATTCAGCAACCTTCTGAAATATGTCATCTGCCATTGTTTGTGCCACAATATTCATAGCTTTAGCATCTGTCATCTTTGCTTTCTTCTGTGCATCTGTGCACTCAGGTGGAGGAACTGTATTGGTGCTTGAGGATGTTGTTACAGAAGGTGTGGGGGGACCTGTCAAAATATAATTATAGATGTCTTCATCAATTGAATTCATATATAATCTGATCCTTGCCTTCCAAAGTACAAACTTGTTCAGATTGCACACTGGAGGTCTGGTGCTTGAGTATTCTTTATTTTGTTCCATGATTGAAAAAGACACTAGAGAAAATGGGATCTGCCAAAGATCTTTTGGTTCAGGTGTTAGCCTGTGAAACCAAACAACCTTACCCTCTGATACCAATTGAAATAGAATGGATAGATCACAATAACTCTAGAGGGGGGGGGGGTGAATAGAGTTTTAAAAGTTTTTGATTAATTTTTATAGCGGAATTAAAATAATTGATATCTATATGTATAGAGAGAAATAAAAAGCAAAGACACTCAAAATACAGCAAATATAAAGTAGAGTTACCAGGACGACACAAAGATTTAATAGTGCTTCCCCTAAACTTGGGTACATCCACTCTTCTACCACCCTGGTAGGAATCAACTACAATTTTTTGATCAAGTGTCATGCTACCACAATATCTATTTTCTAAGGGAGATATAACAACCCTTTGAGCTTTTGACCAGGTGCCCAAAAACCAAAACAAGTCTTTTTATCAGGAGACTTGACAACCAAAAAGAATAACTTTTGAAGGGAGTTAAGAAACCCTTTGTACTGTGGTGAAAGAAAATAAAAGATGATGTCTTCTCTGTCAACCGTCAGAGAGAAGACTTGTGGATATGGCTGTTGTCAAAGCTCCCCTTGAGATGAAGAATAGTTCAGGAGAAAAAAAAAGCTTTGCTCAGTGTGTAGGTCTTCAGATTGATGAATGATCTTCAGGAAACATTTTAGACTGATGAAGTTTTTTTGTCTCCTGAAATTCCTTAAGGAAAACTGAAGAAGATTGAAGATGTAATGTTGCTGTGTTCTTTTATCAGTTTTTTGTATATGTTGTGTGTGTCTGGTATTGTATCTGTATATTTCCTTGTTATTGAAGAAGAAGAAGAAAATCTTATATATCCCTTTTTTTAGAAAATAATATTTTGAATTTTGAATCTTAACCTTGATTTACTGCCAAAATCCTAAGACTTGAATGGCTAGAAAATGGCATTAATTTGTTTCCTCAACAGTCCTAGTAAATAAGCTAATTACTCTGTGAATACTATAATTAAAGCTGCCTTGGAACGAATATATTCTAGAGAATATGTAGAATTATTTATCAGAGCATTATAGGCATATAAGATTAAAGTTGAAATCAAACTGCCTTAGTCAATACTGTAAAACTGCATAGAAGAATAATCGAACTGAATCTGCCATAGAATAGTCGAACTCAACAATTTTGTCGACCTGAGATCCACTATCGTTGAGCTGAATAAGGCAGACAAGCAATAAAAAATCGTCAAACGGAACTCCAAGTTTGTCGAGCTGAGTTCAGATATTGTCGAACGCATTTTCTGACTTGGAAAAACTGCTTTTTCGGCCCTCATGTTGGTCATCAGAGAAACCTAATAGTGAACCTAGCCCAAATCAACCCTAAACAAAATGGAGTTCCAATAGGTGGGTTGCGGCCCTCATTGCTTTGCCGGCCCTCGAAGGCCAAGAGAAGTTTTATTGCTTTCATGTGTGGCCAGCCTGCGTGCCGATGTCTGTAATTCACGCCTATAAATAATAAATGTAAGGCCTTAAGGCCAGAACAGTTTTAAAGTACTGTTAACTGTCGCCGGGCGCCAGTAACTATCGCTGGCGATAGTGACTTTTGTGTATTATGTTGTAACATTCCTGAGTTTTTATATAGTGGACATTCGTGAGTACTTAAGTTCGTAAGCTAACCCCTTAATCTTCCGCTAGAATTCTCTAAGTTAGGATGCGTGTAGTTTATTATATTTACATGCAACTCCGCCGACTTTATGTGGAATATAGCGTGGGGCCCCGGTCGGACCCTCTGTTATATTTCTTGTGGTGGATGGAGGTGTTACAGTTCTAGCCTTCATTGCAATAGTACCTTCACCTAAAGATAGCTCAATAGAATTCAATCCCACTGGCTAAGAGATAGTAGTTTGGAAAGGAAAAAAGTGTGCTTGAGGCCCCAGACACTGACATAGGCACCTCAAATAAGTCTTCTCATGACTATTTATATGAGGACTATGAGGGTCCTGTGGAGACCTCTCAGATAGCCACTGAGGCTGAGCCCTGTGCCCCAACTCCACAACCTGTTGAAGAGCCCAACTCTTTCCTAGCATAGTTGTAGAAAATGGACACTCAAAGAAAGAGTATTTAAGTCTATGTGGAAAAGATAGTCAAAGGACTGAGGATAAAATTGCATGAGAGAATATCAGATGTAGAAAGAGAAATGTATCACTTGAAAACCAAAACCTTCCAATTCTTCATGAAAGCTGCCATGGTTGTGGACTTTACTGCAGTTCAAAATGATATGACACATCAAGGTATTCAAGCAATAATAGGCAACCAAGATGCCACTAGAGATAACCTACATCAAGAATTCCTTGTAATAAATGCAAGAATGGCTGACAACAGGATGTCCATGTAACGCCCCAATCCATCGCATAACATATGACAGAAGGTCCGGCCGGGGCCCGATGTCATATACCACGGACAGGTAAGGAGATTACAAGTTGTTGCCAAACCCAAGTTCAAGTAGAAACGCGTCATACCACAGAGCATTCTAGCGGAAGCATTTTAATCTAAGAACCCACATATAATGAGAATATCCATTACACAAAATGAATGACACAACATACACGTAATATATATCACATGTTTCGGTCGTAGCCTAATTACAACTATTTCATATACAACAAGTGGTTTCATACATCGGCACGCAGGCCGGCTACGCATGAAAAAAGTAAATTTTTGTTTTGGGCCTTCGAGGGGAAGCCTACTATAGCACATGGGATTTAGCCCGCTACTTTCCGCTTGGCTCTCCAGCAGCTGCACAAAAGGGCCCACCAAAACATGGCAAACAAAGTAATGGTCAGCATTTTGCTGACCCATTCATAATGATCCCACCCCTTACTCGAGGCAGCATTTCTCTATCCCTGCAAACATTGCATAGCATATATATATATATATATATATATATATATATATATATATATATATATATATATATATATATATATATATTGGCAACAACAAAGTGAATTTAAGCACCATTCACCACAGATGTTGGCCCAAAGACCACACGCCCCGTGCACTCTTGGCACATTTTTAGTGTACCGGACTCCCCTGTGTGACACCACCGTTCAGAGGTCCATGACTTAACGGTAACTTTGTCGTTCAGAGGTACTTAACTTTACGACTATGTCGTTCAGAGGTACTTAACTTGACGACCAACTGCCCATTCAGAGGTACTTAACTTGACGACCCAGTCGTTCATAAGTACTTAACTTGATGGCACAGTAGTTGGCCTCCACGGCTCAACTCATCACAAGCCAAACGGCTTTGTCCATTTTAGGCTAGCACCCACCACAAGCTTGGCAACTTAAGCATACAACTTTACATACAATGGCCCCTAGGTCTCTTAAAGACAGGACTCATAACACTAGCTCACAGGGAGTTATCGTCGACGACATTCACTATCGCCCGGTGACATCAATAGCTCACAAAACCGTGATCTTTCTTGGGTATTTTCCGGGAAATACTTCCAGTACTTTAATACAGCCTCCTGCATACCCCTTGACTCTGAATCACACATACATCACATGCATATCCACAGAGTCTTCTCTGGCACACAAATTCAAAAACATCACCAATCCAGACCAACCTGTCCAGATGGGCTTCTCACAGTATGCCTATTCCGTACTCTACATTTTCGGATCTATATGCAGGAATATACGGGTATAAAATCGATCTACCCATTAGAATCCACCGTTTTTCACCTTTTGGTGAGGGGATCCATGCAAATATGCATATTGAGGACTTCACTTGTCCCGGAGAAATTTGTTACCATTGAAGTTCTCTTCAGAGTCATGATACAACTTTTCTACGCGGATGGAAAAGAGCGCCTCACTTTCCACTTCGAAAATCTAGATTTAGATCTTGATTTTAGTCATAAGATCTACTCCAGCAACTTCAGCAAGCCTTAGCACCAGCTGAGAGTTCTCTGCTCCAGAACTGGAACACCAGGAAAATAGAGAGAGAAAAGGAAATAATTTCCTCATTCCAATCCCTCTGCATAAGTGGTCTCTGGTTTCACCCCAGCCACATCATAAAATCATCAAAACACAGAAACCATTCGGGTTTAAGGTGAAAAGTCACCCATCGCTTACAGGCGCTCACCAGCCATCTAACACGAGTCACCGCTCGGCCATATCTTCATTTTTCGACAAATCGTCGAATGGGCCTGATTTTGTCGAATGAACTTCGTCGATCGGTATTGAGTTCATCGAACGGGCTAGATTTCACATAACAGGTCATAATCGTCGAACTCTGCTCGACGTTCGACATTTTCGTCGAGCTCCGCTCGATGATTTTTGTCGAGCCCAGGTCGAGTTTTATCCTATTATCTCAGACTCCTTTTTGGGGTGTTACAGTCCTCCCCTCCTTACAGAAATTTCGTCTCGAAATTTGCATATAGCACCCAGAACACAGTAAAAAATATGTTACAACATACATGTTCTTCAACAAAAAATGTTACAACATTTTATACAAACAACTCGGGAAAATCATCACGCATGATTTGCTCCCGCTCCCATATTAGCTCCTCATGGCCACAGTTGTCCCACCGAACCTTGACCATCCTGATTGTCCTGTTCTGCAGCTGCTTAACTGCCCTATCCATGATCCGAATGGGCCTAAACTTCGTTGTTAGCCTAAATTCAATTGGTATGTGATCATTCGCCAGCACTTAAGCTGGATATTTTACGGCTTTTCAAAGCACTGATATGTGGAACACATCATTCAATCCACTCAGTTCTGCCGAAAGAGCTAGCCGATAGGCAGCTTATCCAACTCATTCCACCACTTCAAACGGGCCAAGATACCTTGTACTTAGCTTTTTCAAGAGCCGAATCTTGGATGCGCCTTTGAATGGCTTGATCTTTAAGTATACCCAATCGCCCACTACAAACTCCATGTTTTGTTGTTTGGCGTTGTAATATTTTGCATGTCAATATTGGGTCATTACTAGCCTCTCCCGGATAGAGCGTATTGTCGAAGTAGCCTCTTTGACTTCCTTACGCTTATACAAGTTAGACTCGCCTGTTTCCGCACAAGCCAACGGTGTACGACACTTCCTACCATATAAAGCTTCAAAAGATGACATATTTATACTAGCCTGATAGCTATTATTGTAGGTGAACTCTAGCATATAGAGATGATCTTCCCATCTCTTCCCAAAATCCAAGGCGCATATTCGAAGCATATCCTCGATCGTTCTATTGGTACTCTCAGTCCGGCCGATGAAGATTTTATAGTTTTAAAAATGTTTATCCAAACTAAAATCTCAAACTAGGCAAGTGTACATATCGAAATTTAGTATAGGAAATGTCGTATTTAAACTAGGGGACCGTTGAGTACTTGCACTCACAAGGAAGAGCTATTATTTTATCGATTGGAAATTGGTTTTGCGAAAAAGAAAACGTTAAACTAAGAGGAGAAATATGATGATAGGAAAGCTAACACCTGATCTAGAATCCCTTTTGGCTAGAATAAATTTCCATGAAATGAAAATAAATACAAGCATCTAAATTATAACTTCGACCGCGAAGGTTCCATTTCTACGAAGCACCTCTCTCAAGAATACGCATTCGACTAACCTTAGGTTGATCGATTAATTCCTCTCGGCCAGTCGAAAAACCTAAGCTTCCTTTATGAGGTGAACATCACTAATGGAATTGACTCCAATGAGAAAGAATTTTCCCTTCCTCTCTCGAGGGGTGCATGAAACTCTCTTTATCCATGAGTGATCTACTCATATCCACAACCTCTCGATAAATCTAAGATACGGATCTAAGATCGAATAACATAATTTGCAACTTATGAATTCGATGAAAAAAAATCAAAGATAAATCGAAGTACATAAAAATAGAAAGCTTGATAATTTGAGATAAAAAAGAAGAAATTTATTCCATTCCAAAGTTCATCATGATCAAGTGTTATTTGAAAATTAGCTACTCATCATGATGGGAGAGTTACATGAAAGGTTGAAGAGAGACGTGATTAAAAAAAGACTTGAAATAAAGTGATACACTACGAAGTTAAAATGCAAGAAATACAGTAAATAAAATAGAACTAAAGCTCCCAAAATCTCCTCCTCGCTTCTGGAATTGCCTGAAATTTATAGGCAAGTTTGCTGGATGGTCACGTCCTTAAGTTGCGCCCGTGACCTAGGGCGTGTCAAGTTCGGAACTTTCGTCTTCAAGTCCTGGTAACATTGGCGCGAAACCGCCAAAAATCATTAATTGGCGGTCACGCCCCTAGGTCACGCCCGTGACCTAGGGCGTGTCTTGTCGGTTGCTGAAAACGGAGGGAAGCAGAAATGGCGGGAATAACTCTGGCCATTGTTGGAATGGTCACACCTATGGTCACGCCCGTGACTAAGGGCGTGTGAGGCAAAAACCACCAGGCCTTGAAACTGATGCATTAAACTTGGCACGCCTGGATGTCACGGCTCGCAGTCACGCCCGTGCCATGGCGTGTAACTTTAGTCCGACGTGGAGTGGAGGCCTGGATCGTCATCTGCATGTCACGCCTAGTGGACACGCCCGGGTCAGCATGGTGACGCCCGTGACAAATGGGCGTGTACTTTTAAATGACGTGGCAGTGAGATCTGGAGCACGCGCCGGGGTCACCCCTGGATATCACGCCCGTGACCGGGGCGTGTACTTTGCACTTTTTTCGGCTTTGTCCAGCTTTGTCTACTGATCAATCCTGTAAACTTCATTTTGAAATTTGCAGCCCAGATTGATCCTAAAATATGAAATTAAAGAAATTACATAATAAAATCATAAAATAAATTTATAAACTAATTAATTATTAAACAAAAATATATAAAAATATGGATAAAAATAGAGTTATCAAATACCCCCATACTTACTCGTTTGCTCGTCCCGAGCAAACAACTTTTCATAGAGTAGAAAAATTTTAATGCTAGAAACGAAAATTGAACCTAAGGAGTAGAATGCGAAGTTTTATGTCTATGCGCATAGTTATTTTTGTAGAAAACCTACTCAGCATACAAATTAGTTTTTTACTTTTCTAAAATGTATTTTCACTTATTATTTTTATTTCGAAAATGAAAACCTGGTAAATCTTAAAATCACGGTTACGGAGAAAGTAACGTGCTTACTAAGATAACATTGCACAAATTGAAGATCGAGATACCCTCCAAAGAAATCCATCAATGTCGATGGTCATAGTCTTGCCCTTTCACACTCTCGCCATAGCACTAGTTTAACTTATAAGCACAAATTAGTAGCGCTTATGTTTTTGGTTTGGAAAATCAAAGATAAAAATGATGGGTAGACACACAAAAACCCAATGTGAGCTTGCACAAAAGAAATAAATTGAAGAACTCCGCCAATTCCCAAATTCCTTTGTTTCTTTTTCTTAACATGTTGAAATTTTTTTTCATCGTCCTCTATTTATTTTCATTTTTTCTATATTTTTTCTTCTTTTATCTTTTTTTAGAGGAGGAATGAAAAATAAAACAACTCTTTTTTTTCAATTAGCCACCAAAATAACATGGCTTCTAATCACTCATAAACCGGTTTTGTATATATAATTTCAAGCTCAGTCTTAGGTGTGTAATTAGGATGCTTTTTTGTCCTTGGTAAAGTGTTGGTGGAGCTAAAACAAAAGGAATGGTATAGGCTCAAATTGGCTTAGCAAAGATAAAACGTTAGGTAAGGGTGCAAAGACTCAAACTTGCCAAAAGAAGTGCCTAAATCATTTTTATGCTAATGTGTTTAACCTATGCAAATTCTTGAGAATAGCTAGAGGGCGAGTTCTAGACATCGAGAAAGAATACCTCTTTTCTTGATCCATGAAATATCTCTCTAGTACTCTTCTACACACTCTCCTAAACTATTCTTAGGTTTTTTCGGTTTCAAAGTAAAAGTAAATTAAACTATTTCTACTCATTTAGAAAAATAAAAATCTAATTGTATACTGAATGTTTAATTCTACTTAAATTCTACAAACATGTGCACTTGACTAGAAACACAACATGACCAACAGTTCTACTCCAAAATTCAAAATTCAATTAAAGCATCAAAATCTTCTAAACACTATGTAAAAGTTGAAAATTATGGATTTTGCATGTGAATAAATATAGAAATAAAGATTTCACTAATTTTTAAAATTAACCCTAATTTTTTTGTTATTTCTTACACTTCCCGAGGTATACCCTGTGAAGGGTTCTCACCGGTACTAGGAGGTAAGATGGGGTGATAACCCAAACATCCCTTTCTAAGAATTTTAATTTTGATTTTCTATTTTTTTTTTGAAATTTTTGATATTTTTTTCTTTTTTTAAAAATTTTTGTATTTTGTGAAGTAGAAATAAAATTTGAAAATTGAAAAAGTTTTTATTATTTTTTTTTGAAAATTTTTATGATTTTTTTGTATGTTTTGCTTGAGAAATATCCCCTCATACTTAAACAATACATTGTCCCTACTGGAAAAATAAGGAAAGAAAAGAAATGGAGACTTCCCTGAAGCGGGCAAATCAGCACCAAAGTTTACCTGTAAGACATGATTGAAGCAAAACATATTTTTGATATTTTTTTAATAAAAATAAAAGATACATGATAAGTGAAAAGAAAAGATACAAAGATACATGACAACTGACTACAACCCCAAAGACAAAAACTAATCCTCATCGCTAGCACCCCCCGTGGCGGATAATGAGTTCGCAGATCCGCGAACTCACGCGTAATATGCGCCATGGAAGAAGCGTGGCTCTGCTCTAGCGCTGCAAAACGTGCATCAAAATTAGTTAAACGGCTGTCAAAATTTGTCTGCATCTGATTAAGGCGAATGTGAATCAACCCAAATTGGTGATCCCAATAGTTTTGAGGGTCGGGCACTGGGGTAGAGTCCATAGGATGTGGCGGAATCGGGGGAGAGTGAGGAGCACCACTGGGACCGACACCGAAATCAAGATCAAGATCCCCACCATCGACCGCTGGGGGGGATAACTTCAAACTCTCCATCTCATCGCCACGCAAGGCCAAGGGCCTGGAGGGTCTGGAACTGAATGACTTGCGGCGTCTGAATGAAGCTAAGTCGCGGAAGAGCATCCCAAAGACTAATCTGCTTGGCGAGAAAAGTGATGATGTTCCCACCGTGCACCGCTCCCAACCTCACATTTTTGGCTTGGTGCCGAAAGAAAATTACGAGCATATAACCAAGGTTGAGCGGGACCCGGTAAAACATACTATATAAATATAATAAATCTACCTGAGTCACCACGCCATGGCTGTCTCCGCGACCAGAAAGAGTAAAGGTGAGGAGGTTGTGGAGAATGCGCAAGGCGGGGGAAATTAGGTGGTTGCCTTTAGATTTCTTAGGGGTGTAGGGTGCGGTGTGATTACAGAATTCCGCCCAAAAGGTGAGAAGGTTGATATCGGGAGGGAAATCAGTAAGGAGACCGAGATAGGCGCGAGATTGGGAGAAGGCCTCCGAGCAAAAGCCCATGGCAACATTGAGTTGGTGGATGGTGAGCTAATGCATCACCCCACCCATGCGAAAGACGATGAAATCGTCATTCACCGCCCAACGGAACTCAAATGATGCCAAGAACTCGACGGTGATCTCAAGGAAGGCGTGCTCTGAAATGGAGAAGAGGGAACTCCATCCAGGAGTGGATAGAAATTCCCGAACGAAATTCGCAGCTCCAAAGGTGGTGAGGATCGCCCAATCCAAGATGTGGAATACACCAAGGGGTTTGGCGCGTAGGCAATCGCAGCGCTCCTGCTGGGTTTGGTTTTCAAATAGGAGCATGGCTTCCGCTACGACGGGATCCGCGGGGTGCTCAGAGGAGGAAGCGGTGGAGCGAGGGTGGTGGCGAGGCATTGTGGAAGGAGGGAGGAAAAAGAGGGTTTTTGGGTTGGCTAAGGGAAGGAGGAGGGCTGGACGGTGTGGAGGAATGAGAGGGGGAGAAATCCTTTTTATAGGATTTTCGGGTCGGTCACGCCCTCTGTCACGCCCGTGACAGGGGGCGTGTTAAGCACGGGCTAAAGCAGGAAGGAATCTGAGGCTTCCTGCCTCAGATTCCCTGGTCACGCCCCAGAGTCATGCCCGTGACTCTGGGCATGTAAGGGGAATCCTCGGGGCCGCGCGGGAATGCGAGGCACTGGCCTCGGATTCCATAGCCACGCCCCAGGTCACGCCCGTTATTGGGGGCGTGTCACATTAAAATAATAGGAAGGGAATCCTAGGCATTAACCCGAGGTCACGCCTCGGATTCGGCAACACGGTCCAGGGTCACGAACGTGACCCTGGGGCATGTATCTGAAAACGAGAAAAAAACTTTGTTTTTTTTGGTGGTTTTGGTTCCCGGGACAGTCACGGCCGTGACTATCCTTTGTCACGGGCGTGACTAGGCAATAAGATTCGTTTCCCTAATCCATTTCATCGAACTAAATTCCGTGCTGGTCACGCCCGTGACCATTGAAGGTCAAGCCCGTGATTGTAATGGAAGACGAACGAGAAACTGCTTTCGACGAAACCACTCTCGGGTTTCGCAAGGCAACCTAAACACGTCTCTGTCACGCCCGTGACCCATAGGTCACGGTCGTGACAGAGGCGTGTATGAACAAATTTTTTTTCAAATATTTTTTTTACTTTTTTTTAACATAAATAGAAGAAACTACATAAAAATTACTGACATGAAGAACTCGCATGAAGTTGACGTTCGAACCCGATCGATCGTCACGCCGCAAATATTCTTCAGACCTGCAAAAACTCAAAGATAAAAATAAAATAAAAAGGAATGATAACAGGGGTGCCTCCCACAAACGCTTTGTTTATGGTCGTTCAGCTCGACCAAAGTGGGGCACTAATTTATGGGTTCGGGAGGTTAATTTCCTCCCGGTGCTCATTAGTAATATCGCCGCAAAGATTCTTCAGACCTCCTTAATTTTTTTATCATGATAAAATTTTGTGCGCTCCTTATAAAGTTTATTATTTTTGTAGGCGAAGGAGCGCCACTCATCGAGCTCGTTAATTTGGAATTTCCGAAGCTCGGATGACAAATTTTCATCTAGATTTAAAAATTTAAGCGCCCAAAAGGCGTGATGCTCAAGTTCAACTGGTAAGTGACATGCTTTCCCATAGACCAATCAGTACGGCGTACAACCGATAGCGCTCTTATACACGGTCTGATAAGCCCAGATTGCATCGTCAAGCTTAACCGACCAATCCTTTCTATTTGTAGAAACCGTTTTTTTTAATATTCATTTAAGTTCACGGTTTACTACTTCTACTTGGCCACTAGTTTGAGGGTGATAGGGGGTGGCCAACCTATGTGTAATGTCATATTTAGACAAAACTTTTACAAATTGTGCGTTACAAAAGTGAGTTCCCCTATCACACATTATTGCCCGTAGCGCTCCAAATTGCGAAAAGACTTTTTTTGAGAAATTGGGTCACAATTCGGGCATCATTGGTGGGAAGGGCTTATGCTTCCGCCCACCATGACACATAGTCAACCGCTACCAAAATATATCGATTTCCGAAGGAAGTTGGTAGCGGGCCGACAAAGTCGATTCCCCATAAATCAAAAACCTCAATTTCTAAAAATGAATTTAAAGGCATTTCATGGAGGCGGAAAATATTACCTGACCGTTGGCATTGTTCACAACGACTTGCATGTGCGTGAGCGTCTTTGAAGATGCTCGGCCAATAGAAGCCCGCCTTAAGTACTTTCTGCGCCGTTCGATTTGCTTTATAGTGTCCTCCGACGGGTCCCTCGTGGCAATGTTTCAATATTTGGGCACCCTCCTCATGAGAACCACATCTCCGCACTACTTGGTCAACGCAAACTCGAAAAAGAAACGGATCCTCCCAAAAATAATTTTTCAAATCAGAAAAGAATTTCTTCTTTTCTTGGTAAGAAAAAACATTTGGGAGAAATCTTGAAGCAAAAAAGTTTGTGAAATCGACGAACTAAGTGGTGGGGAGAGTCATTATCTTATATAAAGCGATGAGGCGCTCCTCGGAAAATGCATCATCGATGTCCTCTTCGATAAGCTCCTCCAAGTTGGGATTCTCCAACCGAGAAAGGTGATCCGCCGCCAAATTCTCCGCTCCTCTTTTGTCCCGTATCTCCAAGTCAAATTCTTGAAGAAGCAATATCCACCTAATCAATCTAGGATTTGCATCTATTTTGGTTAATAGATATCGCACGGCCGAATGATCGGTAAAAACAATGACCTTGGACAAAGTGAGATAAGAATGAAATTTATCAAAAGCAAAAATAATGGCAAAAAGTTCTTTCTCAGTGGTTGTGTAGTTTTCTTGTGCGGTGGTTAGTGTTTTGCTCGTATAATAGATAGGATGAAAATTTTTATTGATGCATTGTCCTAAGACCGCACCAACGTCAAAACTACTAGCATCGCACATGATTTCAAAAGATAGATCCCAATTAGGAGCTATCACGATAGGTGCGTTTATTAATTTTTCTTTTATAATAGAAAAAACTAGCAAACTATTTTCATCAAAAATAAATGGTGCATCTTTCTCTAAAAGGTGAGTGAGGGGCTTGCTTATTTTTGAAAAATATTTAATAAACCGGCGATAGAAACCGGCATGCCCAAGAAAACTACGAATGGCCTTAACGTTTGAAGGAGGAGGTAGTTTTTCTATTGTTTCTATTCTGACTTTATCTACCTCTATGCCCTTGCTTGAAATTTTATGGCCTAATACCAAACCTTCTCGTACCATAAAATGGCATTTCTCCCAATTTAACACTAAATTGGTGTCCTCACATCTTTGGAGCACACGAGAGAGGTTTTTTTAAACATAAATCGAACGAATCTCCAAAGACGGAGAATTCATCCATGAAGTCTTCAATTATATCCTCCACTAGCTCGTCAAAAATCGCTAGCGTACACCTTTGAAAGGTTGTCGGCGCATTGCATAAGCCAAAAGGCATCCTCCGATAGGCGAAGGTGTCGAACGGACACGTGAAGGTTGTTTTCTCTTGATCCTCGGGCGCAATTGGGATTTGAAAATATCCCGAGAGACCATCAAGAAAACAATAAAAAGCATGACCGGATAGTCGTTCAAGGATTAGGTCAATGAACGGTAAAGGAAAATGATCCTTTTGGGTTGCATCATTTAATTTGCGATAGTCGATGCATATCCGCCATCCGGTAACGGTTCTAGTAGGGATTAATTTATTTTTATCGTTTGGCACTACCGTTAGTCCTCCTTTCTTGGGCACCACTTGGACCAGACTAACCCAAGTGCTATCCGAAATCGGATAGATGATGCCCGCATCTAATAATTTAATATCCTCAGCCTTAACTACTTCCTTCATATTAGTATTTAGCCGGCGTTGAGGTTGAATAGTTTTATAAAAATTTTCTTCTAGTAAAATTTTGTTCGTACAAAAGGAGTGATTAATCCCTTTTAGGTCCGTAATTTTCCACGCAATCGTGCGGCGATGGCATTTTAAAACATTTAATAATTTGAATTTTTTTCATCGGATAAGTACACCGACACAATAACGGGAAGTTTTGAACCCTCCGCTAGAAATAAATATTCTAAATGATCTGGCAATTATTTTAGATCTAAGGTTGGAGTTTCATCGTAAGAAGTTTTTATTCGGTTACTCCCTAATTCTAGAATTTCAAAAATAGGCTCATGTGTGTCCGATTGATTATCACTATTTTCATGAAAAATGAGATCTAAAGTTTCAAAAAAAATTTCATGAACAATAGGGGAATAAAGATTTTCAGAAAATAAAATGGATTCTTCATCGGCAGAAGCCTCCAAAAAGAAACATGAGTCGTCGTTAGCAAGCGTATTTTTCATAGATGATTTGATAGTAAAGGTAAATTCTTCATCTCGTAGTCTAAGGAGAAGTTTACCGTTACTAACATCTATAATAGCGCGCGAGGTGGCGAGAAAAGGGCGATCGAGAATAAGTGGAACCTCGGTGTCCTCTTCTATATCAAGGATGATAAAATCTACCGGAAAGATAAATTTGTCAAGCTTGACAAGCACATCCTCAATAATACCCATAGGGTATTTATTAGACTGATCCGCCAATTGGATACTCATTCGTGTTGGATTAGGCTCTCCTAATCCCAATTTTTTGAATAATGAATAAGGCAATAAATTAATCGAGGCGCCTAGATCGGCCAACGCATGTTTCACCAAGAAATCACCAAATAGACAAGGAATAGAGAAACTACCCGGATAGGTTAGTATCTTAGGCAATTTATTAAGTAAAACTGCTGAACATTTCGCGTTCAATTGAACCGTGGAAATCTCCTCAAATCTCTTTTTATTTGTTAAGAGATCCTTGAGGTATTTTGCGTACTTCGGCATTTGCGCTATGGCTTCGTAAAACGGTAAATTAATATGGATTTGCTTAAATAATTCTACAAATTTACCGAAATAATCATCTGCCTGGTCTTTCTTTAATTTAGACGGATAGGGAAGAGGCGGTTTATATTCTTTAATTTTATTTTCATTAAAAATCTTAGGAGGAGGGGAGGATGTAGAAATTGTTACCTCTTGTTCAACCGGATTTGAAGAAGTGTGTACCTCCTTCCCGCTCCGTAGCGTGATAGCCTTCGCTTGCTCCTTTTGGTTGGGCTCTGTATTGCCCGGTAATGCTCCTTGTTGGCGATCGGAGAGCATTTTAGCGATTTGTCCAATTTGGTTCTCCATACTACGAAGAGATTTGGTGAGATTCCGGATATTGGCATCATTTGTAGTCGTATATTTGGTGAATAACTCCTTGAGATTGGGAGGTTTGGAGCCTGTGGTCTAAAATAATCGGGTGGAATTGTGTTTGGTGGGCGAGCCCCGTTCCCTGGATTACTCCAAGAGAAGTTTGGGTGGTTCCTTATGTTGAAATTTGTGAAGTGGACGTGGGTGATGGGCAGGCCGGGCAGACTAAGCGGCCTGTACGAACTGAGTTTGCGGCTTGGACGGACTGCTGGTTGCGGCCTGGGTGTTGACTGTCTTGGTGGTTTGGCTGTTGAGCAGCCGGTGCGGCCTGTGCGGCCTGGTGTGCGGCCTAAGCAGTCTGCTGTGCGGACTATACCTGTCCACATAGTGTGGGCGGACTGGTGCAAGTCCGCCTAGTTGTGAACATCTGTGTCTTGCTCCTAGCAGTTTTCTTGGAATCCGGCTAAGTCCTTGTGGACTCAGCAGACGGGTGTTTTGCTAGTGCGCGAGATGGGGTGGTTACTCTATTCACTAGGGTGGTGACCACACTCCTCACCTCGACTATAAATAGACCCCCCCGGCATCTCTACAGTAACTGAGTGAACTGTAAGTTGGGCTTGGTCAAGTGTTGCGGTCTGCGGTTTTCTGTCCTCGCGGGTTGAGTAGAGCTGACGGTTTGCTGTGTGCAAGTCGCGCGGCTAGCTTCAAGGAGCCAGTAGTTTGGCATTGAAGTATGCGGTCTCTGCGGTCTCAACTGGTCACTTCTGCGGCTTGTCAGTGGTTCCCTGCTTCAGCTTTTCCAAGTTCCAATAACATGTCCGCCGGTCTTAGGCGGGTAGGTGGTCTGTTCTTCAGTTCATCAGCAAGCAGCGAATAACAGTGTGTCCGCGTGACCTCGCGATCTCGGAGGACTCCGTGTGCTATTCGGCGTGTAGCAGCTTCAGCTCGGGCGGCTTTGGAAACCTTGGCGGACTGGGCGGTCTCGACGGTATCAAGTGCTGTCCGCCCGGCTTGTTTTGTGCTTTCTGTTTGTAGCTCGTGTACTAGCGAAATCATGTCTCGCATTGTATACCTTGCCTTGTAAAGAAGTGTGAATGAATATAAGATCTGCTTATTCTTCCATTTGTGTTTGATGTTAAGCTTGCTCTTGGGCTTCCGCATGATCAAGGTTTTAACTAGGTAGTTCTGAGAATATTAATTTGGCTTTAGGCTATCCTGCCGACCACTTTGAGAAAATTCAACATGGTATCAGAGCCAGGTTCAGTTGCTTGAGCGGTGTTCAACTTGTGGTGTTGCTCTATACTTGTGTTGTTGCTCTGTGTTTGAGCAGTGATCAACCTGTGTTGTTGCTCTGTGCTTGCTGGACGCTTAACCAAAAGTTGTTGCAATGGAAGTGAGATACGTAGGAGTTCTTGGCATTGAACTCTTAACGCCGACTAACCTTAAGAAGTGGAAGTCGTGCATGAAGAGTTACCTTGTGGGTGAGGAGCTATAAGAGGTCGTTGGTGGTGACAGCAGAGAGGAAGTGACTGCTATTTTTGGTACTGCTGAGCAGGTGAGGCTCTGGAGGAAAATAAATGCAAAGGCGTAGTTTGTTCTCAAGAGGGTCGTATCACCAGAACTGTTTGATCACATCATTGGATGTGAGTCTGCTGCTTATATTTGGACAACTATTGATGAGTTGTTCAATAAGAAGAATGTGGCTAGACTTCAGTTTCTGGAGAATGAGTTGGCTAGGACAACTCAAGGAGACCTGACCATCTTAAAGTTCTTTCTGAAGATGAAGAGCTTGTGTGCTGAGCTCTCAGCACTTGATCCTGATGAGCCTATCTCTTAGGTTAAGATGAAAAGGCACATAATCTGTGGCATGCGGAAGGAGTATGTAGCCTTTGTGACATCTGTTCAATGTTAGGCTACTCAGCCATCTCTACTGGAGCTTGAGAACCTGCTTGCTTCGCAGGAGAGTTTGGCAAGGCAGATGGCTGGAGTCAATATCAATCAGGAAGGCAGTGAAGCTCTTTTCTCAGGCAAGAAGAAGAAGGGATGGGAAGGGAAGAAGAAGAAGACCACTGCTGAAAATGAGCCTTCAACTTCTTATCAGTCAGAGAGGAGCGCTACTCCTAAGAAGGATTGGAATAAGAACCTGAAGTGCTACAAGTGTCATCAGCGGGGACACTTCAAGCGTGACTGCAAGGTCAAACTGCAGCCTGTGCATGCTGCTAGCAAGGAGGAAGCTTGCTCTAAGAGTGAGGAAGCTGGATGGGGCGGAGCTTTCATGACAGGCACTTGTCTGTGCCTTGTCCGCTGTTGACTTCAACGAAGATTGGATGGTGGACTCCGGGTGCGGTCATCACCTCACCAGAGATAAGTCGAAGTTCTCTTCCTTGCAAGCTTACTCAGGTAATGAAGCTATTATAACTGCTGATAATACTGTTTATGCAGTAGAGAAAGAGGGGGTTGTGTCTTTGGGTAGTGATAAGGGGCCACTCACGTTAAGGAGTGTGTATCAAGTATCGGGCATGAAGAAGAACCTCTTCTCTGTGACCAATGCAGTAGACGCAGGTTATCACGCTCTGTTTGGGCCAACAGAAGTGAAGTTCCTTCGCAACGTATCAACGGTTATGGCTGATGTTGCTCATGTTGGGAGGAGAGTGAAGAACTTGTTTGTTCTTGCAACTAACTATTATGTTGATCGAATGAGAGCAAATGATAGTGCTGCTATATGGCATGAAATGCTGGGACATGTAGGAATGGATAAGCTGAAGGCTATGGCTAACAAAAGCCTTATAAGAGGCTTGCCTAAGCTATCTTCATTTGGCGACGGTCACGTTTGCGCGGGATGTCAGTATGGCAAGGCTCATCTCCTTCCATTTGATAAATCACAAACGAGGAGCAAGAGACCATTGGAGTGCATCCATGGAGACTTGATGGGACCACCCGTCACTGCAAGCCTTGGTGGGAGCAGATACATGCTCGTTTTGATTGATGACTTCTCCAGATACACTTGGGTATACTTCTTGAAGGAGAAGTCTGAAGCCTTCCGATTGTTTGTGGATTTCAAGGAGTTGGTGGAGGGCCGGCTTGGCCTACGGATCAAGAAACTTAGAACAGACAACGGTGGTGAGTTTGTCTCCTCCGAATTTTCTAACTTCTGCAGGAAGCACGGGATCCACAGAGAGCTTACTTGTGTTCACACTCCACAATAAAATGGAGTAGCGGAGCTGAAGATCTGTCATCTGACGGAGAATTGCAAATGCTGGCTTCATGCGAAAGACATTCCTAGGTCCTTCTGGGCGGAGGGGATGTCTTGTGCTTCTTATGTCATCAATCAGATTCCGCTCAACCCGATCAACATGAAGACTCCTTTTGAGCTGTTGCTGAAGGAGAAGCCCAGTGTGGAACACCTTCGGGTGTTCGGATCAACATGTTATGTGCATGTACCGGATGCTTCATGGATAAAGATGGATGCAAAGGCAAGGAAGCTTGTCTTTATTGGCTATGATGAGCGGAAGAAGGGATGGAATTGCATGGATCCTGCGACGAAGAAGTTTGTTGTGTCAAGAGACGTGGTCTTTGACGAACTGACGTCGTATGGAGGATGCTCGATTGATCTTTCAGAAAGTAAGGTTGATGGAGAGTAGAAGGTGGCTGCTGAAGGTCTGGAAGAGGAGCTTGTTGTTTCACCAGCAGCTCCTGTTGCTTCAAATTCTGGTGCTGAGGTTCTGGCTCAGGAAGCCGGGTGAGCGTTGCTCAAATCTTTCCCGAAGCTGGAGCTGAACCTGAAGGAGCAACGGAGGTAGTGAGCAAGGAACAACCTCTTCGGAGATCAAAGAGGGTTGTGAAGCCACCTGCTCGGTACTGTGATGGGAATGTAGTGAGTCGTGTCTCCTGCTTCTTTGCAGGTCCTCTGGATGAGCGAGAGCCTGCAAACTTCAATGAGGCCACTGGAGTCAACGAGTGGGATGATGTCATGAAGGAAGAGATTGCTGCTCTCAAGAAGAATGAAACCTAAGATCTTGTGCCCAAGGTTGATGGCATTACTCCAGTGACTTGCAAGTGGGTGATAAGTTGAAGAAAAAGGCTGATGGGAGCATTGATAGGTTCAAAGCTCGCCTGGTTGCTCGAGGATTCTCATAGCAGTTTGGAGAAGACTATGAGGAGACATTTAGTCCAATTGCAAAGATGACTTCAGTTAGAGTGGTGATCGCCTTGGCTGCTTGTAAGGGATGGAGGATGTGGCAGCTTGATGTGAAGAATGCTTTTCTTTATGGAGAAATTGACGGGGACATCTTCATGGATCAACCACTTGGATTTGTTTTTGAAGTTCATCCGGACTATGTCTGCAAGCTCAGGAAGGCTCTCTACGGGTTGAAGCAAGCTCCTAGAGCTTGGTATGGGAAGATAGCAGAGTATTTGTAATTCTACGGTTATCTTGCTTCCAACTCAGATTCTAGCTTGTTCGTCAAGAACAAGTGGGAGATTCAAGTCTTGGTCCTGCTGTATGTGGATGATATGATCATCACAGGGAATTCGGAGGAGGAAGTAGCAAGGCTCATGGCTGAGCTCGCTATACGCTTCGAGATGAAAGACTTGGGAGAGATTCATCACTTTCTCGGTCTTGAAGTGGAGAGGAAGAAGTGCAGGATTCTCATTTGACAGAAGGGATATGCGGATCAAATTGGAAGTCGATTCTGCATGGGTGAAGGGAAGAGTTGCTCTACTCCACTGGAACATGGGCTGAAGCTTCGACGAGATGAAGGATTCTTCCTGATCCCTTGGTGTTCATGGCTCTTGTAGGGAGTTTGATCTACCTGATGATTACTAGGTCAGACATTGCTTATGCAGTTGGCCAAGTAAGTCGGTTTATGGCTGAACCAAGTAAGTCTCATCTGGTAGCGGCAAAGAACATCTTGAAGTATGTCAAGACAACTTCTGACATGGGACTCCTCTATCGTAGAGATGCGGACTTTGCTTTACTTGGATACACGGATGCTGACTATAGTGGTGACTTGGATGATGGGAGATCAACTTCGGGTTATGTTTTCACTTGTGGTTCAACATGTATTTCGTGGTGTAGTAAGAAGCAGGATTCTATGTCTGTGTCTACTATAGTAGCTGATTATAAGGCTTCGGTCTTGGCTGCTCGGGAAGCCATCTGGTTGCGGAGGCTTGTAGAGGATGTTCAAGAAGAAGTGCAAGGGCCTACTTTACTCCGGGGTGACAATGAGAGTTCTCTCAAACTGGTAAACAATCCAGTGTGTCACGCAATGACCAAGCATATTGAGATCGAGCACCACTTCATAAGGGAGAAGATGTTGGAGGGATCTCTTCTGGTCGGGCATGTTCGGAGTGAAGATAATCTTGCTGACATCTTCACGAAGCTACTGTCGAAGGGCCATTTCAGTGGTTACGAAGCTTGCTGGGCTTGATCACCACTTCTCACTTCAAGGGGGAGTGTTGAAATTTTTGAAGTGGAAGTGGGTTATGGGCAGGCCGAGCGGACTGAGCGGCCTGTGCGGACTGAGTCCGCAGCCTGGGCAGACTGCTGGTTGCGGCCTGGGTGTTGGATGTCTTGGTGGTTTGGCTGTTGAGCAGCCGGTGCAGCCTGAGCGACCTGGTGTGCGGCCTAAGCGGTCTGCTGTGCGGTCTGGTTGGTCAATGACCAAGGATGGTGGGCTTCTTATGAAGCGACCTGAGCGGACTGCGGTTTGCGGGTTGTTGCCTATGCTTGTTGATCAGCGACCTTGTGTTTTTGCGAGCTCTTGTGTAGCCAGGCGGGTTGGAGATTCAATCCGCGGGAGGCTTTGCGGACTTGCGAGTCCGCGGTGTCTGCTGTTGCGGGCTGCCCTTAGAGATCGGCTGTGTCCCTTGCCAAGATCTTCAGTGTTGCAGCGGGTGTTAGCTGCTGTGGAGGACTGCGCGGACTGACGTCGGAGTCCGGTAGTTGGCCGTTTGTCTGAACAGCTGTGCGAGTATAACTCGAGGACTGCCTTCCCTTGGTGGAATTGGCGATCTGCTTTGAGTGTGGGCAACCTGGGCCTTGTCCACCGAGCTCGCGCTACGCCTTTTGTGATTTACTAGACTTGGTCACATTCTGTGACAAGTCCAGTGAGTCCATCGTATCCTCCAAGTCCGCTGTTGACCGGGCGGACTGTCTTTTGGTCGTGGACTTGTGGCAGATGGAGGCTTTGGTCTTGTACTGTGCCGACTGCCTCTTTCGTGTGCGGACTATTGCTGAAGGGGTCGTGGTTGTCCGTGTGATGATGTTTGCGGACTGTGCGGACTATACATGTCCGCATAGTGTGGGGGGACTGGTGCAAGTGCGCCTAGTTGTGAACATTTGTGTCTTGCTCCTGGTGGTTTTCTTAGAATCCGGCTAAGTCCTTGCGGACTCAGTGGACGTGTGTTTTGCTAGTGCGCGAGTTGGGGTTGTGACTCTATTCACTAAGGTGGTGACCACACTCCTCACCTCGCCTATAAATAGACCCCCCCCCCCCACGGCACATCTATAGTAACCGAGTGAACAGTAAGTTGGGCTTGGTCAAGTGTTGCGGTCTGCGGTTTTCTGTCCGCGCCGGTTGAGTAGAGCTGACGGTTTGTTGTGTGCAGGTCGCGCGGCTAGCTTCAAGGAGCTAGGAGTTTACATCGAAGTGTGTGGTCTCTGCTGTCTCAGTTGGTCGCTTCTGCGGCTTGTCAGTGGTTCCCTTCTTCAGCTTTTCCAAGTTCCAATAAACTGTCCGCCGGTCTCAGGCGGGTAGGCGGTCTGTTCTTCAGTTCATCAGCAGACATCGAATACCGGTGTGTCCGCGCAACCTCGCGGTCTCGACGGACTCCGTGTGCTATTCGGCGTGTAGCAGCTTCAGCTCGGCCGGCTTCGGCGACCTTGGCGTACTGGGCGGTCTCGGCGGTCTCTAGTGTTGTCCGCCCGGCTGGTTTTGTGCTTTCTGTTTGTAGCTCGTGTACTAGCGAATCATGTCTAGCTATGTATACCTTGCCTTGTAAAGAAGTGTGAATGAATATAATATCTGCTTGTTCTTCCATTTGTGTTTGATGTTACGCTTGCTCTTGGGCTTCCGCATGATCAAGGTGTTAACTGGGTAGTTCTGAGAATATTAATTTGCCTTTAGGCTATCGTGCTGACCACTTTGATAAAATTCAACACCTTAAACCCGGGTGATAAGTATTACCAAAATTATTACCCGAATCATAAGGTGACCGATTCGGATTACCCATGTAATCCACATGTTTGGCAATGGTTGAAGGTTCCCAATATTGGGGTTCACGGGTAGGTGCAGACGAGGAAGTAGACATCTTGGCTATTTGTTTTTGTAGTTTCTCAACCTTGAGAGATAAACTTGAAACCATATCGATTTCAAACATCCCGGCCGGTTTAGGTGGACGAGACCGGGGTGTACTCCATTGATACGTATTCATGGCCATACCTTATATAAGTTCTTGGGCGGCCGCTGGTGTTTTGTTGTTTAGCGTTCCACCGGCGACAGCATCAATATGTTGTCTCATTTGTTGATTAAGACCATTATAGAAGGTTTGGATTTACAACTAATCGGGGATTGCATGATGCGGACAACGGACAAAGCAATTCCTTAAATCGCTCCAAAGTATCATATAATGTTTCTGTATCAACTTGGGAGAAATATGTAATATCATTGCGCAACTTGGCCGTTTTTTGTGGGACGGAAAATACTTCGTGAGAAATTTTTCCATCATCTCGGCCCAAGTAGTGATTATTCCTCTTGGTAAAGAGGCCAACCACTATTTAGCTTTGGTGCGCAATGTGAAAGGAAAAAGCCTTAACCGGATGGCATCATCCGAAACCCTGTTAATTTTAAAAGTGTCACATATTTCTGGAAAGTTAGAAATATGTGTGTTGGGATACTCACCTTGAAGCCCATCAAATTGTACATATTGTTGTACCATTTGGGTGATGTTTGGCTTCAATTCAAAGTTATTGTTCGCAATAGCGGGACGAACAATACTTGATTGAGCATTATCCAAATTTGATCGAGCATAATAAGACATAGTCTGTTGATCGACCATATTTGGATTTGGATTACTCGAATTAGAAGAAAATTGAAAAGATATATGAAGAAGAAGAAGAAAAAGTAGAAGAAAACGAAGCAGAAGAAGAAATCTCACTTATGTATTCCTCAACCAAATCTGGAGAATTGAGATCGTGGATTCTTAGACGTCGTCGTAAGATTTGCTCGATCTCCAGATCCAAATCAAGTAGATTTGACGGATTCCTTCGTGTCATACACCAAAATAAAATCAAAATAAATTTCTTTTGAATTTGATTTTTTAAAACAAAAAGAAAATGATAAAACTAATAGATCCTTGCTTTCAAAATATCAACAAAGAAAAAGTCCCCGGCAACGGCGCCAAAGACTTGATGAAGATTTTATAGTTTTAAAAATGTGTATCCAAACTAAAATCTCAATCTAGGCAAGTGCACCTATCAAAATTTAGTATATGAAATGTCGTATTTAAACTCGGGGACCGTTGAGTACTTGTACTCAAAAGGAAGAGCTATTATTTTATCAATCGGAAATTGGTTTTTCGAAAAAGAAAACGTTAAACTAAGAGGAGAAATATGATGATAGGAAAGCTAGCACTTGATCTATAATCCCTTTGGGATATAATAAATTTCCATGAAATGAAAATAAATACAAGCATCTAAATTATAACTTCGACCGCGGAGGTTTCATTGCTACGAAGCGCCTCTCTCGAGAATACTCATTCGACTAACCTTAGGTTCATCGATTAAGACCTCTCGGCCAGTCGAAAAACCTAAGCTTGCTTTATGCGGTGAACCTCACTAATGAAATTGACTCCAATGCGGAAGAATTTTTCCTTCCTCTCTCGAGGGGTGCATGAAACTCTCTTTATCCTTGAGTGATCGACTCGTATCCACAAGCTCTCGGTAAATCTAGGATACAGATCTAAGATCGAATAACATAATTTGCAACTAATGAATTCGATGAAAAAAAATCAAAGATAAATCGAAGTACATAAAAATAGAAAGCTTGATAATTTGAGATAAAAAAGAAGAAATTTATTCCATTCCAAAGTTCATCATGATCAAGTGCTATTTGAAAATTAGCTACTCATCATGATGGGAGAGTTACATGAAAGGTTGAAGAGAGACATGATTTAAAAAAAGACTTGAAAAAAGAGTTATACTATGAATTTAAAATGCAAGAAATACTGTAAATAAAACAGAACTAAAGCTCCCAAAATCTCCTACTCCGCTTCTGGAATTGCCTGGAATTTATAGGTAAGTTTGCTGGATGGTCACGCCCCTAGGTCACTCCAGTGACCTAGGGCATGTCAGGTTCGGAACCGTCGTCTTCAAGTCTTGGGAACGTTGGCGCGAAACCGCCAAAAATCATTAATTGGAGGGTCACGCCCCTAGGTCACGCCCGTGACCTAGGGTATGTTTTATAAGTTGCTGAAAACGGCGGGAAGCAGAAACGGAGGGAATAACTCCGACCGTTGTTGGAAGGGTCACGCCCATGGTCAGGCCCGTGACCAAGAGCGTGTGAGGCAAAAACCGCCAGGCCTTGAAACTGCTGCATTAAACTTGGCATGCCTGGATGTCACGGCTCGCAGTCACGCCCGTGACAAAGATGTCACGCCCGTGCCAACGCGTGTAACTTTAATCCGACGTGGAGTGGAGGCCTGGATCTTCATCTGCGTGTCACGCCTAGTGCACATGCCGGGGTCAGCATGGACACGCCCGTGACAAATGGGCGTGTACTTTTAAATGACATGGCAGTGAGCTCTAGAGCATGCGTCGGGGTCACGCCTGGATGTCACGCCTGTGACCTGGTGGTCACGCCCGTGACCGGGGAGTTTACTTTGCACTTTTTTCGGCTTGTCCAGCTTTGTCTCCTGATCAATCCTGTAAACTCCATTTTGAAATTTGCAGCCCAGATTGATCCTAAAATATGAAATTAAAGAAATTTGATAATAAAATCATAAAATATATTTATAAACTAATTAACTATTAAATAAAAAATATATAAAAATATGTATAAAATTAGAGTTATCACCGGCCATCCGTTTGCGGATGAAAGGCCGTACTGAACTTTAATTTTGTCCCCAACAGTTGATGTATTAGGCTCCAATCATTCGAAGTGAAGCGCCCGTCTCTATCACTTACGATGCTACTGGGCACACCGTGCAATCGTACTAATTGTTCAATGTAAAGCTCAACCAAGACTTCTAATGAATCGTCCCTTTTGTTCGGAATAAAGTGAGGCACTTTAGTCAACCGGTCCACGAACACCGATACAGAATCATTCCCGCAATGCAATCTCGGCAAACCATGCACGAAATCCATAAAAATATAGTCAAACTTCCACTCCTGAATAGGTAGCGACTTCAGGGAACCTCCAGGCTTCTGGCATTCAGCCTTTACCAACGCACAAGTCTGACATTTAGCCACATAATATGCTATGTCTTTCTTCATACTCGTCCACCAGAACAGCTTTTTCATGTCCTTGTACATCTTTGTGATCCCTGGGTGAATCGAGTACTTCGAAAATTGAGCTTCATAAAACAATTCTTCAGGTAATTTATCCACATTCGGGAAGCACAAATGACAACCTTTCCGCAAAACGCCATCATACCAGGAGAATTGGCCATTTGGCCCATCCACTGCATAGCATTGTAGACTATCATCAAGTTTCATTGCATGTCGAACCCTGTCAGCAAGGTCATACTGTACCTCCGTCCAATTCAGGCATTTACTTGCAGTAGCATTCTTGTCCATAGAAGAGATGTCTAAGGCCTCCAACTCCTGGATTAGATGCTTATCATGCTTCTGCAACCAACTTGCTCTTGCCAGAGTCCTACAACTCAAGGCATCTGCGACCACATTTCCCTTCCCAGTGATATAATGAATCCGGAAGGTGTAGTCTCCGTGAAACTCAATCCACCTCCGCTGTCGCATATTTAAATCCTTCGAATCCAATAGATACGTTAGGCTCTTATGGTCCGTGGAAATATCCACTTTCACGCCATATAAATAATGACGCCAAAGCTTAAGTGCAAATATCATTGCCGCCAACTCCAAGTCGTGGACGGGATAGTTCCGCTCATGCACTTTCAACTGGAGTGAGCCATAAGAAATAACTTTTCCAAACTGAAGAAGAACGCAGCCCAAGCCGCTACTTGATGCACCACTATAAATTTCAAAGTCATCTGAACCACATGACGATGTTAAGATTGGCGTCTTGGTCAAGCGACTCTTCAGCTCTTCAAAAGCTCGCGCGCACTCTGGCTTCCAAATGAACTTCTGATCCTTCCTCGTTAGTGTGGTAAGAGACAAGGCTATCTACGAAAAGTTCTTTACGAAGCGCCTACAGTAGCTTGCTTCTCCAAGGAAACTCTTGACTTCGTCTACAGAAGACAACACCGTCCACTCATGTATCGCAACTATCTTTGCAGGATCCACCGCAATGCCCTATCCACTAACCACATGGCCAAGAAAGGCCACTGATGACAGCCATAACTCGCACTTTGAGAACTTGATATAGAGCTTATTTCTCCTCACGGTGTGCAACACCATCCATAAATGGTTTGCATGATCTTCTTCAGACTGAGACTACACTAGAATGTCATCAATGAAGACAATTACAAACAAATCCAAGTACTCCCTAAATGTTTGGTGTATTAGGTCCATTAATACTGATGACGCATTTGTTAGCCCAAACGACATTACAGTGAACTCGTAATGACCGTAGCATGTCCCAAATGATGTCTTGGGAATATCACATTCCAGAATCTTCAACTGATAGTAGCCATACTTCAAGTCTAGTTTCGAGTAAACAGTTGATCCCACTCGCTGATCGAACAAGTCATCAATCCGTGGAATCGGATACTTATTTTTTTCCATCAGCTTGTTCAACTCTTGATAGTCAATGCATAACCGCAAGCTTCCGTCCTTCTTTTTCACAAATAGGACCGGAGTGCTCCAAGCTAACATACTTGGGCATATAAAGCCTTGATCCAGCAACTCTTTCAATTGAACCCTTAGTTCTGCCATCTCCTTTGGTGCAACACGATATGGTGAGCGGGGCACAGGTTTCGCACCTAGCACCAACTCAATAGCGAAGTCCATCTCCCGCTGGGGCAGTAACCCCGGAAGATTCTTAGGAATCACATCAGCGTACTCTGATACAATAAGAACATCACTCATATTGGGCCTCAGCTCAACTGTCTCCTACATCATGAAGAACAACTTCGCGCCCTTCCAAACAGCCTTGACCACTTGGATAGCAGACATCAATGTCTTGCTCGATCCTCGCATACCAGCGAATTTAGTCTCTCGTTCGGTGTTCTGCCACAGTGTGACTTTCTTAGAGTTGCAATCTATATAGGCATGCTGCTCCTAGAGCCAGTCCATACTAAAGATTACATCAAACTCCGATATTGGGAGCACAGATGCTTCCAATCCAAAATCCTGACTTCCTATTCGCACTTCAACACTGCAGGCTCGATCCGCACGCATCAAGCACCTATTAGGAAGCAGCACATTCACTTGATATGTCGGCATAAACGAAGGCACTCCGATACGCTCTACGAAGTCCTCCAATAGAAAAGAATGGTAAGCTTCCGTATCAAACAGTGCTCTCGCCAGATATTCCAATATCAAGACAAAGCCTAATGCAAACCAATCACAAACACAAGTAACGTACAAGGTATTAAATATGGAAAGCAGTAAAAACTGAATCTTAACTCATACCTGTTATGACGTCACTTTGTTTTATGGCCTCCTGTTGGCCAAGATTATAAACTCGGGGTTGCGCTTGGGATGCAGTCGATTCCACCACTATCTTTCCCTTTTCAGCATAAGACGCACCCGTCTTTTTCTCCTCTTTTGGACCACTCCAGCAGTCTCGAGCGATATGACCCAGCTTTCCACATGTATAACATGTGGGCGGACCTCTCCCAGATGTTGCTCCAGTTGCAGGAGAAGAAGGAGCCGGTATAGAAGTTTTAGGCTTCTTTTTCCACCGTTGAAACCCAGACTTTGGAGAACTAGGTACTTTAAACTCTATCTTCTTCCCCGCCAAGTCATTTTTACACTGCATTCGCTTCAGGTCAAGCTTAAGGGAATGGGCGTTATTGACCAAGGCAAGGAAACCTCGCGTCATTGGTCCTAAGAGAAGGAACCGCGGGTCATCTCTCAGCCCTTCATAAAACCTATTTGTTTTTCATTCCTCATCTGCAAACGAAAAGCCTGCATATCTTCCCAATCGCGTAAACTCGTACAAGTAGTCGTCCACCGACCTCTCGCCTTAAGTTAGCCTTTGAAATTGTTTCTCCAGTGCAATCCTCTATGACGATGGATTATATATTGCAAGAAAACATCTTGAGAACTCCTCCATTGAGATCTCAGCGAACGACCGACCAGCAAACTGGTGCAGCTCCAGCTCATCCCACCAAAGTCTTGCCTCACCATCCAACAAGAAAGTAGCCACAATGACTTTTTGCCACTCTTCCATTTCCGTTGCCGTTAGGACACTCTTTATTCTTGAGAGCCAATCTTCGGCTTGTGTCGGGGTTCCAGTACCCATAAACACAGGAGTATTGAAACTCACCACGTGTTTCAATTTCTTCCTCGTTCTCCACCTTGCGGGCACTTGTCTCAGCGCTACGCACACCAATATGCCAACCGGTTCCTGAACCATCGTAGGAATAGGAGGTTGTCTCTGACCTCCAGGTTGCGCATTGATCATTTATAACATGGCTTCAGTAACCAACCGTATAGTTTTCGCCGAAGGAGGAGGTGTTGGCACCTCATTTGGCGAACTACTCTCCACCGAGCGCTGGGGTTCTTGCTGCCCCGCACCACTGCTAGTTCCCTACAATGTGAAACACGCAATTAAGCAATGAAGATATTGCCAAAAGCAATCACAGGAACATACCAGTTCCACAAATATGTGTATTTGCATTCTTAAGTGGACATTCATGTGTTCATTTTTTTCATAATGGTAGCGCACATACACGTGCTCACCACTGATTAAAAGAATTTGACCACGAATTCAAATAAGAAAGATCGAGAATGGAGTCTGATACCAATTTTGTAACGCCCCCATCCGTCGCATAGCATATGACAGAAGGTCTGGCCGGGGCCCGATGCCATATACCACAGACAGGTAAGGAGATTACAAGTTGTTGTCAAACCCAAGTTCAAGTAGAAACGCGTCCTAACACAGAGCATTCTAACGGAATAATTTTAATTGAAGAACCCACACATAATGAGAATGTCCACTACAAAAAAGGAACGACACAACATACACATAATATATATCACATGTTTCGTCCGTAGCCTTATTAAAATTGTTTCATATACAACAAGTGGCTTCATACATCTGCACGCTGGCCGGCCATACATTAAAACAAAAAATATTCGCTTTTGGGCCTTCGAGGGCCAGCCAATTGCAGCACATGGGCTTCAACCCGCTACTTTTCAATTTTCTCTCCAGCACCTGCAAAAAATGGCCCACCAAAACGTGGTAAACAAAGCAACGATCAACATTTTGCTGACCCGTTTATAACGATCCCACCCCTTACTCAAGATAGCTTTTCTCCATCCATGCAAACAAGGCATAACATATATATAGTGGCAACAACAAAGTGCATTTAAGCACCATTCACCATGGACGTTGGCCCAACGACCACACGCCTGGTGCACTTAGGGCACATTTTCAGTGTACTGGACACCCCCGTGTAACACCACCGTTCAGAGGTCCATGACTTAATGATAACTTTGTCATTCAGACGTACTTAACTTGTCGACTACGTCATTCAGAGGTACTTAACTTGACAACCAACTGCCCATTCAGAAGTACTTAACTTCACGACCTAGTCGTTCAGAGGCACTTAATTTGATGGCACAGTAGTTGGCCTCCACGGCTCAACTCATCACAAGCCACACGGCTTTGTCCATTTCAGGCTGGCACCCACAATAAGCTTGGCAACTTAAGCACACAGCTTTACATACAATGGCCCCCAGGTCACTTAAAGACAGGCCTCATGACACTGGCTCAAAGGGAGCTATCACCGGCAACATTCACTATCACCAGGTGACATCAATAGTTCACAAAACTATGATCTTTCCTGGGTATTTTCCTGGAAATACTTCCAATACTTTAATGCAGCCTCCTACACACCCCTTGACTCTGGATTTCACACGTACATCACACGCATATCCATGGAGTCTTCTCCGACACGCAAATATAAAAACATCACCAATCCAGACCAACCTGTCGAAATGGGCTTCAAATAACATGCCTATTCCCTACTCTACATTTCCGAATCTATATGCAGGAATATATGGGGATCAAACTAATATACCCATTGAAATCCACCCTTTTTAACCTTTTGGTGAGGGCATCCATGGAAATTTGTATATTGAGGACTTCACTTATCTAGGAGAAATTCATTACCCTTGAAGTTCACTTTGGAGCCATGATACAACTTTTCTATGCAGATGGAAATGAGCGCCTCACTTTCACCTTCGCAAATCTAGCTTTAGATCTTGATTCCAGTCACAAGATCTACTCCAGAAACTTCAGCAAACCCTAGCTCCAGTCGAGAGTTCTCTTCTCCAGAACTGGAACATGAGGAAGAGAGAGAGAAAAAAAGGAAATAACTTCCTCATTCCAATCACTTTGCATAAGTGGTCTCTGGTTTCACCCGTGCCACACGATAAAATCATCAAAACACGGCAACGGCTTGGGTTTAAGATGAAAAGTCACCCACCGCTTATTGGCTGCTCACCAGCCATCTAACATGAGTCACCGCTTGACCATATCTTCATTTTTCGACATATCATCGAATGAGGCTGATTTCATCGAACGAACTTCATCAATCGGGAGTGAGTTCGTCGAACGGGCCTGATTTCAGATAACAGACCATAATCGTCGAACTTTGCTCGACGTTCGTCATTTTTGTAGAGCCCAGGTCGACTTTTATCCTGTTATCTCCAACTCCTTTTTGGGGTGTTACAGTCCATCATGAAAAGAATGGATTCATGCAACCAACTACTAGATGAACATCTACTACAAACCAAAAACACTATAATAGTTGATGTAAACATGCTGCAAGAAACGGTTCGTGAAGCCTAAGTGGTCATCTACAAAGAGACAGATGAAGAACTTAGAAATGGGGAGAAGGACATCACCCATTACTCTGTCAAGCAAGCCATCTGGACTACAAATTCAGTTATAGATGAATTTGGATTGGAACCTCTAAACTACTCTCCTCAGTCTGTCATTCCTGAGGCTGGCCCATCTACAAACAATGCTTACCTCCATCTTCAGGATTATGAAGCAGCTTGGGGGTTAAGAGTTGATCTTACTCCTCCAATAGTAGAACAAGGTGAATCATCTTCTATGAAGAGGAGGATTGATCATGTCTAGGATGAGATTATGGAATCTAGACAAAGAAGAAGAATTGAGATTCAAAATATGCCAGGATATGAACATTGAAGTCCTATATCAAGTAACATAATTCTTTACACCTAGAATAATTTTGGAAACCATGGCTTAACCATATCCATTTACTATAACTTCGTGGAATGTAAAAGACATGAAGATCAGGAGACCAAGAGGAGAAATCATAGAAGAAAAAAACCCAATGGACCTACTCCTCCTTCCAGATATATCCCAAAGAGATTATGATACCTTGAGAGGCAGGAGAGAAAAGAGCAAGGAGAAGACTTCTAGAGTGCTGAGAATCTTGGGTTGACCTATCAGATTTTTTTGGGATGTCTTAATCTTGTTTAACCTAATTCCCACTATTTTCAACTTTATTAATATAAATCAGAATTGCTTCTCTGCCTAAATATGTCTCAGTATATTTTTTATGTATCTATGGTTATTGTCATATGAGGTTCTGACTTCTTCAAATAGGGAGATTTTTGAGAAAATTGTCCCCATGATTCCTGATTTAAATAAGGCCTCAAGATGACAATAAACATCTTGTATTTGATGGTTGTTTGAATTTACGTGACATATATAACTAAAGTGCATGACTAATATATTATTAGATACTTGGCCACCCAAACATGGTTTTGCACTTATAATCCTTCATGGAGAAAATCTTATGTTGATCTCTATTCTAATCATACATTAGACATGTCACTATCAATGAGACAAGTCACCAGGGTCAAAAGAAATCAAAGGAAGAAAAAGAAAATTGGTTAAGTATAAATTCAACTACATCGAGTTCATAGCTAAGGAAAAATTCAACTGGTCGAGTTTATTGCTAAAGAAAAATTTGGCTGGATCAAGTTCATAGATAAGGAAAAATTTGACTTGATCGATTTCATAGCTAAGGATAAATTTGATTGGATCAAGTTCATTGCTAAGGAAAATTTTGACTGTATCGACTTTATAGTTAAGTAAAAGTTTGACTACATCAATGACATGGTTAAGGAAATATTTGACTACATCGAAGGCATGACTAAGTAAATGTTCGACTGTATTGATTGCATTATGCCAGAATGTTTTTTGTAGGCCGAAATGACTAAGTACCAGGAGTTTCCCTATATAACCTTAATATGTTTGAAGTTCACTATGTATAATTCATGAGGGCAATTAGACCTTGTCTATGACATCATGTCAAGGCCATTTAAGATTATTTTCTCTAGGATGACATGAGGCATAATTGTTGTATCCTTGATTTATGGCCGAGATTCTGCGGAGAATTTAAATCAAATTAAAAGGTAAGATTTGTTACATATGTTCAAGGATTGCCATGGGGTGAAATATTCGCATTCATTGGAGGATAATTCCTTATTTCAAAATCTTCCTTATACAGATTTTTCCAGCCATTTGCACACTCCATTTTTGGATTATTACCTACAGAATCTGCTAGTCGCTGAAGAATTTAACTCATAATATTTTCTTTTTTGGAATCCTTGATTTATAGGCATAAGGACTTTTATAAAGGTTCTCTCTACCACAACTGTGTGGACTAGAACGACCTCTTCTCAAGGCGATGAGTCATTTCCATTAGAGACTCCAACACAATGAGTATTTTCTTCTACAGATTCGTACCATATGCAATACTTTTGAAAGGAGAGCTTGTTATCCTTTATAATAGTTTTTGTACGATTGTTGAGAATGCTTTAGATCAAGCATATGTATCACCAAGAAAGAAAGTGAATAGTTGGAATGCAGAAGAAAAGGATTCAGTACATAGTAGAGTTTTTGAGAGGGAGAAGAGAAATATAATAGCTTTTCACGACTTCTTGTGTTATGATGATTGCGGAAGATTGGGTTTCCATGGTCTCACTAATTTGGCGGATGATACACTGCTATTTGGCTCAGCTACTACGGGAACGGCAAGGGAGCTTGCGGGAATCCTGGACCGCTACTGTGATCTTTCTGGCGAAGCGGTTACCTCCCTCAAATTGAATGTTCTATTTGGTCCCAAAGTCCCGGTTGGTGCCAAATGGGCCAACCTTCATATGCTTGGCCATGGATCAACGAATTCTTTAAGCTACCAGGGCATAACTCTGCGTCCGGGAAAATTGAACATTCCTGATTTCTACTATCTACTGGACAATATGGCTTGCAAAATTAGATCTTGGGGGCCTAGAAACCTCTCAATGGTGGGTAGAGCTGCCCTGATTTAAGAGCTCTGTCTCAGCATTGCCTCTCCATGGTCTCAATAATTCCCCGATGCCGGTGTCAATAATTAAGAAAATTAACACCTTGTTGTCAACATTCTTTTGGAGCGGGACACAAAGCAAGCGCTCTATTCAATATACCAATTGGTCGGAGATCTGCTTGCTTAAGGACCGGGCGGACTTGGATTCAAAAACATGCAGCTATGGCGGCGACTTAATGGCCAATGTTGCGGTAAGGGTGGTAAGAGCTGATGGGAGCCCTTTGGCGCATACTTTTGGGGGCAAGTATGCGGGCCTATGCAAGTTTTAGCCCAACCGCAACCAGTCAACAATCTGGAAATGTATTTCTTTTGGCAGCGAGCATGTGGAAAGCCAAACCTTTTTGGATGTTGGGTGATAGAAATTCAATTTCTGTTGAAAATTATGAAGTGAAAGTGGGTGATGAAGCAGACCGCGCGATCTGGGCAGTCTGAGTCCGCGGCCAGAGCGGACTGATGTTGCGGCCTGGCTGGTCAGTGGCCGGGAGCAGACTTGGCGGCTTCGGCTTCTTGTGGAGTGGCCTGAGCGGTCTGTCTGTGGCGGACTGATAGCGGTGCTCAGCTTGGCCTGCGTTCTGCAGTTTTTGCTCTTGCCGTATTCAGGCGGATTGGAGTTCAAATCCGCGGAGTTGTGTCGGACTTGATTTGAGTCCGCGGAGTCCGCTATTGCGGACTGATTTTGGAGATCGGTTCTGGTCCTTGCAGATTTCTCTAGTGTGTGGTGGGTGTTGCCGCATTCATGGTGGCGGACTGTCCATGGAGTTGGCGGTCTGGTTTTCGTGTCCGCCAAGCTCACACCAGTTGTTGGTGGGTTGTTGAATTTGTCCACACTCTATGACAAGTTCAGGGTGTTCGCAGTGTCCGCAGAGTCCGCTGTTGATCGGGCGGTATGCCTTTTGGTCGTAGACTCTTGCGGGGAGCTGAGGCGTTGTTCTGGAACTGTGCGGACTGTCGCCAAGTCCGTGTATGGCGTACGGACTGATGCAGTATAGGTTGTGGCTGTATCGTGCGGTGGACTGGTGGTTTGATTGTGGGCTATGCGTGTTATTGTTGTGTCTGCATGTAGCGTGTGGACTGACGTAGTGAATGGGATGTTGCTGTGTCCGCGTGCTCCATGTGTGCGGACTGGCGCGGTGTCCGCCTGGTGGTGTACTGACCTTGACTTGGCGACTGGCAGGTTGTCTGAAGTCCGGCTAAGTCCTTGCAGACTCAGCGGACTAGTGTTTGCTAGCTGCGAGCTGGGGTGGTAACTCTATTCTCTAGGGCGGTGACCACACTCCTCACCCCCCCTATAAATAGACCCCTCCGGCATGTCTACACTAACAGAGTGAACAGTAAGTTGAGCGCAGATCAATTGTTGTGGACTCGGTGTTCCAGGTCGCGCGGTTTGAGATTTAACTGGTTGATGTTTGCAGGTTGTGCGGCTAGCACTGTGAAGCCGGGCGTCTCGTTCTGATCAAGGTCAGAAAGCAGTGAAGCTTGCAATTTACAATCAGCAGTTGCAGCAGGTCGCAGGTGACGACCAATCAGTTTCTCTCCTTAATTTGATCTAAGTTCAATAACCAGGTCGTCGGTCTAGGCGGACTTGGCGGTCTGTTCATTTAGTTCGGCGGCGGCTTGTAGAGCAGACATCGGCAGAATAATGGGTTGTCCGCGCTGTTTGTGCGGACTCCATAGAATCAGAGTAGCAGCAGCAGCTTGGCGGTCTCGGTGGTCTCGGCGGACTCAGCGGTCTCGGACTTGAAGTTTGCTCTTACTTGTTTTTCTTCTCTTTTTAATTGGCGAAATCATGTCTCGCCCTGTATACCTTGTTTTGAAAAGTTGATAGTGGATTAATGCAAGATCTTTGTTTGCTCTTCATTATCACTAATAAATTGCTCAGTTTATGGTTGGAGTGTTCCTGCGCCTGTTCTCGTTTCGGCTTGATCAAGTGATCGGATTGATAATTTTGGAAGTGTTTACTTCACACCAGAACTACCAGGTGATTTACTTATGAAATTTCAACTTGCTATCAGAGGGAACAGTGGCTTGAGTAGTGAGCTGTGATCAACATCAGATGGTGCTCGATGCTTCTGGAAGCTTTGTGATCAGTGGTGATTTGCAATGGAAGGAGCCTACGGAAGAGGTCTTGGCATTGAGCTTCTGACAGCGACTAAATTCAAGAAGTGTAAGTTCTGCATGAAGAGATATCTCTTCGGTGAGGAGTTATGGGAGGTTGTCGGTGGTTACGACAATCAAGAGGTTACTGCTGCCACTTGTACTGCTGAGTAAGAGAGAGTTTGGAGAAGAACTAATGCTAAGGAAGAGTTTGCTCTTAAACGGGCTGTCTCACATGAGCTCTTTGACACATCTTAGGATGTGAGTCTGCTGCAGAGATTTGGACAACCATTGATGGGTTGATCAACAAGAAGAATGTGACTAGGCTGCAGTTCCTGGAGAATGAGTTGGCTAAGGCAACTCAAGGTGATCTTTCCGTCTCTAAGTTCTTTTTGAAGATGAATAATTTATGCACTGAAATATCAACATTGGATACAGATGAGCCAATCTCTGAAGCAAAGTTGAAGAGGCACATAGTACGCAGGCTGCGGAAGGAATATGTGGCCTTTGTGACTTCCGTGCAATGGTGGACAACTCAACCTTCTTTACTGCAGCTGGAAAACTTGATAGCTTCACAGGAAAGCTTGGCCAGGGAGATGGCCGGCGTGACTATCTCTGAAGGAGGTAGTGAAGCTCTGATCACTGAGAAGAAGAAGAAGAGATGAGAGAAGAAGAAGAAGCCTGCTACTAAAGAAGTACCTTCAACCTCTTATCAGTATGAGAGGATCTCTGCTACTAAGAAGAAATGGAAATAATAGTTGAAGTCTTAAAGATGTAATCAGGCAGGCCACTTCAAGCGCGACTGCAAGGTTAAGTTGAAACCCGGGCATGTTGCGGGCAAGGAGGGAGCTTGTTCCAGTTCTGAAGAAGCCGGGTGGGGAGGAGCCTTCTTGACAAGCACGTGTGTTCGTGCTCTTGCCACCGTTGACTACCAAGATGACTGGATAGTCGACTCGGGGTGTGGTCATCACCTTACTGAAGACGAGTCGAAGTTTTCATCTCTGCAATTATTCACAGGTAACGAAGTAATTATTACAGCTGATGATTCTATTCATTCTATAGAGAAGGAGGAAGTTGTTTCTTTGGAGAGTGCGCAAGGTCCGCTTACTCTAAGGAGTGTGTATCACATTCCCGACATGAAGAAGAACCTCTTCTCTAAGACTAATGCGGTCGACGCGAGCTTTCATATTCTGTTTGGTCCAACAGAAGTAAGGTTTCTGAGCATATAGTAAGAAGAGTAAGAGACTTGTTTATTCTATCAACAAGCTCTTATGTTGATTGGATAAGAGCCAATGATAGCGCGGCTATCTGTCATGAGAGACTAGGGCATGTGGGGATGGAAAAGCTCAAGGCAATGTTGTTGGGTATTGTATCCAAATTAACCCAGATTTGATGAAGTCACCCTTGAACTAAGATGAATTAAGTTGTATTTGATGTTTTGTTTGAGTTATGTGTTTGCATGATTATATTGCCAAGTGTAGACCAATGTCAGTTTACAATGGGTCACCAAATATAGGACCATACAATGTAATCCTTCATTGTGTGATCCATGGTATTGACTCATGTGTAGCCTCTCTATTGGGATACACTTCTTACTCAAGCATTAGGACTGATTGGAGAAAGGCTTGTTGATGAATTCACTAAAGAAGAGAAAATTCTGTTGAAGAGAAGTTTCTAGGTATTTGACTCGAGTAGTCACTTTCATACTCGAGTGAAATACTTAGTCAATATTCGAGTAAAACTATATGTACTCGAGTAAAGGAACTAGCTCTCGAGTAGCCAAATTATAGCTCTCGAGTAGCTAAGTCAACTACTCGAGTATATCCTCTCTCATTCTCGAGTTAACAGAATTTCTTCTCCAAAAAGTTTTCTAAGTAAATTACTTGAGTTGTCATATAAGTACTCGAGTAGTTTAGTCTTTTATATCCAGTTATAGAAGACTGGATTTCGTGTAATTTTACCTCACTCGAGTAGTCAAGTTCATGTACTCGAGTAGTCTATCTACTACTCGAGTAACCCAGGTTTAATTCTCGTGTAACAAGATTTTCATTCCTCAAAATTTTTCTAAGTCCATTACTCGAGTAGCTATATCTACATACTCGAGTAGTTTGTATCCTCTCGAGTAGTCCAGTTTCACTACTCGAGTAACCCAGATTTTTCTTCCAGAAAATATTATAAGTACTTGAATCGAGGAGTTCCTCTACCTCTCGAGTAGTTAATCTTTATTCTATCGAGTAGTATTTCTTGTACTCGAGTAGTTCAACTCCACATCTCGAGTAACTATATTAGCACTCGAGTAAGACTTTGTGTACTCGAGTAGCTGCTCATCATTTCTGAATTTTCTCCAAGTCATCTACACGAGTACTCCTCTTCTATTCACTCGAGTAATCTTATATAGTACTCGAGTAGGTTAATCTGCACTCGGGTATGTCAGTCATCCTTTTCAGAAAAATCGCTAAGTCCAAATTTGACGAAAATTTCAAAGATTCTTGACATAATTGGTCCACGTGTATGTCATTAAGACTAATTATGACTGTTATGGAAGATCTTATATAAAGTCTTGTAAAAACTGACAAACCCTAACAAGTTATGTCAAGCTTATTCTAAGTATTTTATGAATCTCATTCTCTCTCTCTAAAAACAAAAGTCACCGCCGCCGACCTTCATCGCACATATCCGGCTAGGGTTTTCAATTCCAGAAGATTCAGATCAGGATGATTCACAGATCGAGATTGTCTTTCAATTCTTAATCATCTATCTGATTGTGTGAAGCCAAGAAGTTTCAGATCTAGATATTGCCGAGATTCTTCTTCAACTTGTCTGATAAAACAACAAAGATCAAAGAAGAAGATTCAGGTCGACTGTTTTCAGATCTGAGAAAGAATTACTCTTTGTATTTTCAAATACTTTCAATTTCATTCTTGTAGGAGAATTCCCTTCGAGTGTAGGAGCTTTTGTCTCCGAGTTGTAGGAAGTTTTATCTTCCGAGTGTAGATCCGTTTTGTGGATCGAGATTATAGGAACTTTGTTCCGAGGCATAGGATTGGTTTTCAATCTGAGATAGTGGAGTAGCCGAGTCTAGTGCATTGCTAGATCGGTGAGGGAAAGTGGATGTACTCAAGATTGGGGAACCACTATAAATCTTTTGTCGTCTGTGATTGCTTGGTAGAAAACTCCTGTGCATAGATCTTAAATTTTTATTGCGCTAAAAGACGCACAACTCACCTATTCACCCCCCTCTAGGTGATTTAGGTAGACAACTGATCACTTTCATTAGTATCAGAGCCAGGTTGATCATTAAAAGGTTAACACCTTGATCAGATCTTCCTATTTGTCTTTTGAGATCTACCAAGCATGGACAAGGCTAAAGATTTTGCCAAGCTTCCTTCGTGCACCAAGAATAACTTTCCCATGTGGAAAGAAAGAATCAGATTTTTCATGGAAGCTGTGGATCTAAGGATTTTTATGATCATTGAAGAAGGTCCTTACATTCCCATGACCATCTCCACAATAGATCCAACTAATTAAGAAAGTTCCAAAGAAAATAATGGATCTAGACAAAGATGAGATTGCACTTGTGTCTTTAGATAAGAAGACCAAGAACATAATAGCAGGTGCAGTCGATGACTCCATGCTGCAAAACTTGATACACTACGAGTCTGCAAAGGAGATGTGGCAGTCCCTAGTCACTTTTATGGAAGGTACAGAATAAGTTAGGGATGATAGAAGATCCCTTCTGAATCAAAAGTATGAAGCCGTCTGTCAAGCACACACGGACACCATTGCTAACACCTTTGAAAATTTCTTCAAGTTAGTCAATGGCCTAAGCATCTATGGCCGAGTCTTCACAAACAAAGAATAAAATGATAAGTTCTTGAGATCCCTAACCAAGGAATGGGATAACAAGGTCTGTGCCATCAGGGAATTTGGAAAGCTAGTTGAGACAGACCCGCAGAATCACTTCGGGAAGCATATGTCATATGAGCTTCAACTCAACACCAGAAAGTCTAAAGAAGAGAAGAACATGTCTGCATCCAAAGAGAAGTCTGTTGCTTTAAAGGCAGACACCTCAAGGAAGTCAAAGGCTGCCTCTCCTGCCTCAGCACAAGAAGTGAGTGAAGAAGAAAGCTCGGAGCCAAGTACCTCAGACTCTGAGCTATCTGAAGGAGAGTTCTCTCTGCTCTCACGACAGTTCAAGAAATTCTTGAACAAAAAAAGCTGTGGAAAGGCAAGGATGCCTCCTATAGAAGATCACGACATGATGGTGATTGACAAAGAAAAGGCTCAAGAAGCCACGATAGGTACACTCCTAAACAGAACAAACATATTTCTACTGACATTGTTTGTTACTGTTGTAATAAGACAGGTCATGTCATTGCTGACTGCCCCCATAAGAAGGAGTGTGGAATAAGAGAGGAAAAGAAGTCCTCATACAATAAGAAGAGGACAAAGAAGAGTCTGATAGCCAAGAAGGGCAAAACTCTTAGTGATTCCGACTCATCTGAGTCGAGTGAAGAAGAAGAAGCCTTCTTTGGGCTTATGGCTCATACTGATGACGAACAAGAGCCCCAGTTCACGGGGAAGGTAAACTCTCACACTCCTCTTTCAGAATCTGAAGCTTCTGAGCATGATAATGAGGACAGCTCTTTTAACAATGAGTCTGAACTCATGGCCCAGTATAAGAAGTTGATCATGTCTTATGACAAATGTCGTCGAGTCGTGAAAACTAAGGCTAAAGAGATAAAGTTTCCAAAAGCTGAAGAAAGCATCTTGAGAGAGGAAGTTGCTAAGACTGACTCACTCAAAGAGAACTTCAATAATGCTATTGAAGAATACAACAAGGATCTTGAGCACCTTGACATAAAAGAGAAAATCATCAAAGAGTTGGAAGAACAACTCGCTGTTGAACAGAAACTTGTTGAAAGTTTCTCGAATCCTAAGACTGTTCTTCCATTCGTTACTGAATTCTCAGCTAAGACCAAGGGTGTTGTACTAGGTTATGTAGAAGCTCCTAGTAAATCTTCTAGGAGTAACAAGGCTCAAAGAAAGAATAAGGCCGCCAAGAAGGCCTTGGCCAAAGAGAAAGGGAAAGTCCCTCAAGATCAGACTTCATTCAAGAAAGTCATATTTCCAACTAATCAGTTTGATCTTGACACATCCTACGGTCACTTGACTAGGCCTACCTATGTAGAGTCAAAGTCTTGTTACCAAGGATGGACTCGCCCCAGAAAATTTGGTGAAAGTATCTTTAAGGCACCTTATGAAGAAGTCATTCTTCAGAGTTATGGCCCTTACAATCATGGTCATAACTTCAAGAAAGCACCAAAGGTAAAGCCCATTGTGGAAAAGCCAATGAAGGAGAAGAAATCATGTGATCTCCATCATCATGAAGCTTCTTCCTCCAAGAATGCTGCTCCTACTAGACCACAACTTCAAAAGGTCAAGCAGTAATACTTAAGGCAAAGATACAACAAGTTTGACTATTGGTGTTGTGGCAGAATTGGTCACTTTGCCATCGATTGCTGGTTTAACTCCAGAAATTTTGCAACTCCTCAAGTTGGCAGTATGAGAAAGACCACTCATAATGCTAATACTGGTAGGGTGAGTGTTCTAACACGAAACCAAGGACCCAAACGTGTTTGAGTTCCTAAGGCAAACTGATTATGATTGTAGGTATGTCTAAAGGCCACCAAAACGCCTATCTAGTATTTGGACAGTGGATGCTCTCGGCACATGACCGAGACAAGAATCCTACTTCAGAATTACTCTCCAGTCTTGAACTGACCAAAGGTCATCTTTGGATGTTCAGACCGAGGAATCACTAAAAGCTATGGTATGATCACTAAGGGTAGTGTATCCTTCACTGATGTAGCTTATGTTGAAGGATTGGAACACAATCTCATAAGCATAAGCCAACACTGCAATAAATGATACATAGTTGAATTTCATGCTGATAAGTGCTTGATAAAATCTGCTGACAATATGAAAACGATTTTATCCAGCACTCGAAGAAGGAACATATTTTATTTAAATTTCATTTGTATAGACTCTTCTACACCAGTGTGTTTTTTAGCAAAAGATAGTGCATCTCTCAATAACCAATGACACAAGAGACTAGCACATATTAATTACAAAACCATTAATAAATTATTTTCACTGATTTTAGTATGTGATATCCCAAATGTCAAGTACGTCAAAGATAGGTCTTGTCATGCATGCGTAAAAGGCAAGCAAAGAAGAGCTACCTTTAAAAATGTTATTGGCAAAGATTCTAATAGATGTCTCCATCTACTCCATATGGACTTGTTTGGTCCACTGCAAATTAGATATTTGGGAGGTAAGGATTATACGTTAGTAATTATTCATGATTACTCGCACTTTGTGTGGGTGTTCTTTCTGAAACACAAGTCAGATACCTTCGATATCTTTACTAATTTTGTCAGGCAAGTCCAGAATAAATACAACTGTTCCATAGTCAAAATCAGAAGTGACAATGGTACAGAGTTCAAGTCTGGGGCCATGACAGAATTCTGTAAAAGCTTGGGTATCTTTCATGAGTTTTCCTCTCCTCGCACTCCACAATAGAACGGAGTGGCTGAGAGAAGGAATAAAACACTCATAGAGGCCTACAGGACCATGTTGAGTGATGCCTTTCTTCCGGAATACTTCTGGGCTGAAGCCGTCAACACTGCATGTCATGTGCAAAATCGAGCACTCATTAATAAAAACCACGATAAGACATCTTACGAACTTCTAAAGGGCAGGAAACCGACTGTCTCATATTTTAGAATTTTTGGTTGTAAGTGCTTCGTTCTTAACAATGACAAGTATCATACTACCAATTTTAGCAAAAAGAGTTTTAAAGGTATTTTTGTAGGATATAGTAGCTATAGTAAGGCATACATGATATCTAATAGAAAAACTCTGGTTGTAGAAGAATCAATACATGTTGTATTTGATGAGACGAGCTTGCTGCATGACAACTCTTCTAGTATGCTCATTGAAGATGCAGGTACAAAGTTGAAAGAACTTAACTTGGATGAACCGTCTGAAGATAATAGTGAAAAGTTCATCAAGATCACCACTCCAACCCCTATTGGAGAGGCTGATGATGAAGATGAAGAAATCATCCAAGTTGATGAAGTCACTCTGGTGATTGAAGATAATCCAGATACAAGGACCCTAGAGCTCAGACATCTGAAGGATCACCTCATGGACCAAATCATAGGAGATCCCCGGGATGGTGTCAGAACTCATAGAGGTACAACTAACGAGAATTTATATTTAAGTTTTCTCTCACAGGTTCGACCAAAGAAGTTTGAGGAAGTAAACTCAGAAGCATCTTGGATAATGGTGATGGAAGAAGAACTAAATCAGTTCAAATGCTGCAAGTATGGAAACTTGTTCCAAGACCCAAAGGTAAGAACGTCATCGGGTCAAAATGGGTCTACAGGAATAAGATGGACGAGGATGGAACGATCATAAAGAACAAGGCCAGACTCATCGCTAAAGGATATCGTCAAGCAAAAGGAATCGACTTCGACCAGACGTACACTCCAGTGGCAAGGCTGGAGGCAATCAGGTTATTCCTAGCATATGCTGCTCTTAAGGGCTTCACCATCTATCAAATGTACGTAAAGTCTGCCTTCCTTAATGGTGACATAAAGGAAGAGGTATATGTGGAATAACCTCCAGGTTTCGTTGATTCTAACTTTCCTGATTATGTTTACTTATTACATAAAGTTTTATATGCTCTGTAACAAGCTCCTCAAGCTTGGTATGAGACGCAATCTAGCTTTCTACTTGAGAACAAGTTCACAAGGGGAAAGATAGATAAGACATTATTTCTTAGGGAAATAAAAGGCAAGATTTTGCTAATGCAAATCTATGCCGACGACATTATTTTTGGCTCTACTGACGACAACCTCTGCAATAAGTTTTCAAAACTTACGCAAGGGAAGTTTGAAATGAGCAGTATAGGAGAGCTGAAGTATTTCTTAGGGCTTTAGGTGAAACAATCTGAAGATGGAATTTTCATCTCGCAGACCAAGTTCACCAAAGAGCGAATTAAGAAATTCGGAATGAAAAACGCAACCTCGATGAGGACTCCAATGGGTTCAGCTATGTCTCTGGACAAGGATGAAAAAGGGAAACCTTTTGATGAAACCAAGTACAAAAGCATAATTGAATCCTTGCTCTACCTTACTGCCAGTAGACCTGACATAATATTTTCAACATGTGTATGTGTTAGATTTCAGGTGAACTCTAAGGAATCTCACAACGCTGCTGCAAAGCGGATTTTGAGATATCTTAAAGGTACACCAAATTTTGGCTTATGGTACCCAAGAAGTAATGATAGCGAGCTAATTGGTTTTTTTAGATGCAGATTTTGTAGGTAGCAAAAACGATAAGAAAAGCACTTCTAGGACTTACTAATTCCATGGAAGAAGGCCTATCTCCTGGAGAAGCAAAAAGCAGAACTATGTTGCAATCTCAATAGCTGAGTGAGAGTATATCTCTGCAGGCAGTTGCTGTGCACAGCTTCTATGGATAAAGAATCAATTTGAAGATTACAACATGAAGTTTCAGAACATCTCATTGTTTTGCGACACTTCCAGTGAAATTACAATAGCCAACAACCCAGTCTCGCACAGCCAGACAAAGCACATAGAGCTAAGATATCACTTCATCCGGGAGCATGTGGAGCATGGTGACAGAGATCTACAGTATGTCTCTACAAACAGGCACATTGCAGACATTTTCACGTAGCTGCTGGATGAGAGCAAGTTCTCGTTCTTCAAAACAGAACTTGGAATGCTCAAAAAGAAGATTAGAGAAGGTGGACTCACAAGAAGGCTCAGAGATCAAGAATCATTCAAAAGTTGGAATTATACAAATTTCTAACTTTTTGACTTGAGTAAGAAGTAAACTACACGAGTAGTAGAATGACCTACCTGAGTAATAAAGCGTCACTCGAGTTCTTCAATATATCTACTCGAGTAATTTCAGACATCACTCGAGTACTTCCAGCTGTCTCCACTCGAGTACCTCCATATCTTCACTCGAGTACTGACAAGTCTCTCGAGTATCTGACAGACAAACTTTCTACCTCGATTCAAATTTATTTATTCGCAACTCAAGGCTTATGCCGCCCTCTCCCAGGTATGTAAGCTTTATTTATTTCTTAATTAGAGAAAAATTAGGGTTATATAAGTTGAAATGTCCGGAATTTACTCTCTACACGAATCAAAACTCCCTCTATCGAGTAAGCCGCTAGACGTTTCATCTTCCGCCGAAAGTTGCAGAGCACGCACCATCTTCCTCCCCGCCGCAGATATTTCTCTAATTTCTGGATCATGGCCTCTTCCCCCAAGATTGGCATCTGTTTAGAACTAGTTGCCACCGGTATCGGCGAAATTTCAGATGATTTCTGAAACCTTCTGATACTTCTCGACACCGCCGTCCTCACTTTCGTTCTACAGGAGCCATGTAAAATCTTATTTCCAGAAGTTGCAGAGTTCTTCAAGAATGTCGAAGTCAAGAGACATGGAACAGTTCTCAAGTCCAAAGTTAGAGGAATCAAAATCAAACTCACCAAAACTTCTGTTTCTCAACTTATTCGACTGCTGATTATTGATGAAGAGGATGATCTCGGTCCTAAAGAATCTGACAAGACCTGTATATTCTGTGGACTTTCTACAGATGTAGAATACATCAAAAGATCTGACCTGAATCCTGAAGAGAAGTTGTTAGTGGATATCATAGGCAAAGTTCTCTGTAAAACTAGTTCCATCAGGGATATCTCTCTCCACTTCTTTGATATCATGCAAGCTATAATCTGCAGGAATAAATTTCAGTTTGGGATGATGATTCTGGACAAGATAAAGGACAACATTAAGGCATCTAGCTATGCTAGGATTATTTCTCTCCTTCTCCATGAGATTAATCCTGAGGTGTTCAACTTCTCCAAAGAGACTATTCTTCACCACATGAAGAAAGTCTTTATCTCTTCCATTCAAAGATGGGAGTTGAAATTGCAGAATCCAGTTCAAGCTTCCAAAGCTCAAGTGCTTCCAGCTATAAAGAACAAGACCCCATCTCCCTCTCCACTTCAAGTTACCAGCTCCTCTGGTGCAACAGTTGAGGGGGAGCCTGCTCCTTCTGTTTCACTCAGAATTCCTACCCCTCCAGCTGTTACTTCCACTCCACCTCAGACTCCTGCAAAAATTCCATCTGAAGCCCAACTTCAGAAACCATACTATCAACTGAAGCAGCAATCAGTGAGATGATTAAAGAACTGACTGCTGATGAATGCCTTCTCCCTTTTCCAAAAGAAAGAACTACTGAAGTTCAAGAGCCATCCACTCCAGTACCATCTCCATCATATACTCCATCTCCCAAATAGTCTCCTGCTACACACAAAGAGCATGATGACACTATCTTCATTTTTGATGAGCAATCTCCTGAACCAGTTGAAGCTCCACTGAGAACCTTGGACTTCACCATGCCCACAGTCACTGATGAAGTGGATGCCCTGATTCATACTTCCAGAGTAAAGAGCTCAGCCTTTATTAAAGAGATAGCTCCATGGGTTGCTCCTCCTCCTCCAGTTCCCTCTACTATTTCTCCTCCTCCTCCTGCTGTTCCTACTAGTGAGTTGATGAATCAATTTGTACTTCTACTTCAAGAACAAAGGACATATTTTGATGCTTCTCTCAAAGCTATTACTGAGAAAGTCACTGCTCTAGATACTGAGATGAGTAAGGGATTTGCTGAGATCCAGCACAATACAGATCAGCTCAGACATCTCTTTCAAATTGGTGGAAAAACTCTATATCACACTATTACTAGTGTTGGTCAAGTCATGAAGCATGGTGTGACTCTTGCAAATAATCAGATAGAATTAGATAAGAGAGCTGAAGCCACAAAGATGAAGATTTGTGAAGAAGTTGGAACTTTCAAAGATGATGACATCAATACACTGATTGTAGAAGTCAGAAAGGGGGTGAGTTTAGTGAAAGAATATCTTGAGAAATCAGATGCACTAAGGCAGACTCAATGGGAAGCTAAGATGAAAGAGATTCATGATGATGTGCTAGGACAGATTCAGAGTGTAAAATTCCACACCTATGACACAATAGTTTGTATGCACAATCAAATTCTTCTAGAAGTCCCAGCTGATCCAAACATCATTCCTCGCCACCTAAACCCCTTAGCTGTTACTGCTCCTGTTCAAGCTCAACAACCTTCCTTCTCTCCCATACCTGAAGGCTATGAAGGCCCTCCAAATTCATATGCTCAAGTTTGGGAGGCAGACCCAGCAGATATATTATTCTAAGCTCCTCCTGAGATCCAGACTTCCAAGAAGAAGAGGAAATATGGTGATGGTGCCTCAGCTAGCAGGTCAAACCCAGTTCCTGATTCAGAAAAGAGAAAAGCTTCAGAGCTTGCAGAGATCTGGTCTCCTAGTTCAAAGTCTCTCATTTTAGATACTCTCAAACTTATTATGGACTTCAATGAATGCAGGAATATTCATTACAGCTCCCAGGAATGGGAATTTTATGTAAAATCTATGACAAAAAGGAGACTATATGACAGAGAATTTGGAAGGAACAACCCTGCTGCTCCTCCAAGGCCTCCAAAATATTATACCAAGCCATTCAGCTACCAAAGAAGACAGCAAGAGAAGAAAGACAAGCAGCAACATCAAGTTTAAGCATAAAGGATTTTGAGAGTATGGAATTGATTCTTGTAGAAATGATGTTTTGGACATTCATATTTATATAATTCTTAATTTAGATCATTTGTCTTTTGATTATATTCTTATGCTTGCTTACACTGCTTTCTCTATTTGCATATTTATCTATGTTTATGTCTATATAATTCACCTTAGTGTAAAAGGTTCTGACTTCTACAAATAAGGGGAGATTGTTGGGTATTGTATCCACATTAACCCAGATTTGATGAAGTCACCCTTGAACTAAGACGAATTAAGTTGTATTTGATGTTTTGTTTGAGTTATGTGTAGATCAATGTCAGTCTGCAATGGGTCACCAAACACAGTACCATACAATGTAATCCTTCATTGTGTGATCCATGGTGTTGACTCATGTGTAGCCTCACTATTGGGATACACTTCTTACTCAAGCACAAGGACTGATTGGAGAAAGGCTTGTTGCTGAATTCACTAAAGAAGAGAAAATTCTGTTGAAGAGAATTTTCTAATTATTTCACTCGAGTAGTCACTTTCATACTCGAGTGAAATACTTAGTCAATACTCGAGTAAAACTATCTATACTCGAGTAAAGGAACTAGCTCTCGAGTAGCTAAGTCAACTACTCGAGTAGATCCTCTCTCATTCTCGAGTTAACAAAATTTCTTCTCCAGAAAATTTTCTAAGTAAATTACTCGAGTAGTCATATAACTACTCGAGTAGTTTAGTCTTTTGTCTCGAGTTACAGAAGACTAGATTTCGTGTAATTTTACCTCACTTGAGTAGTCAAGTTCATGCACTCGAGTAGTCTATCTACTACTCGAGTAGCCCAGGTTTAATTCTCGAGTAACAAGATTTTCATTCCTCAAAATGTTTCTAAGTCCATTACTCGAGTAGCTATATCTACATACTCGAGTAGTTTGTATCCTCTCGAGTAGTCAAGTTTCACTACTCGAGTAAACCAGATTTTTCTTCCAGAAAATATTCTAAGTCTTTGACTCGAGTAGTTCCTCTACCTCTCGAGTAGTTAATCTCAATTCTCTCGAGTAAAATTTCTGGACTCGAGTAGTTCAACTCCACATCTCGAGTAACTATATTAACACTCGAGTAAGACTTTGTGTACTCGAGTAGCTGCTCATCATTTCTGACTTTTCTTCAAGTCATCTACTCGAGTAGTCCTCTTCTATTCACTCGAGTAATCTTATATAGTACTCAAGTAGTTTAATCTTCACTCGAGTATGTCAGTCATCCTTTTCAGAAAAATAGCTAAGTCCAGATTTGACGAAAATTTCAAAGAGTCTTGACGTGATTGGTCCACGTGTACGTCATTAAGACTAATTATGATCGTTAGGGAAGATCTTATATAAAGTCTTGTCAAAACCGACAAACACTAACAAGTGATGTCAAGATTATTCTAAGTATTTTATGAATCACACACACTCTTGCTAAAAATGAAAGTTGCCGCCGCCGACCTTCATCGCGCATATCCGGCTAGGGTTTTCAATTCCAGAAGATTCAGATCAAGAAGATTCATAGATCGAGATTGTCTTTCAATTCTTCATCATCTATCTGATTGTGTGAAGCCAAGAAGTTTCAGATCTAGCTATTGCTGAGATTCTTCTTCAACTTCTCTGATAAAGCCGCAAAGATCAAAGAAGAAGATTCAGGACGACTGTTTTCAGATCTGAGAAAGACTTACTGTTTGTATTTTCATATACTTTCAATTTCATTCTTGTAGGTGAATTCTCTCTGAGTGTAGGAGCTTTTGTCTCTGAGTTGTAGGAAGTTTTATCTTCCGAGTGTAGATCCGTTTTGTGGATCGAGATTGTACGAACTTTGTTCCGAGGTGTAGGATTGGTTTTCAATCCGAGATAGTGGAGTAGCCGAGTTGTTGGGTACATTGGAATACATGTACCTGATTTGAAGAAGCCTCACCCTACTCAATGATATACATCAAAATGTATTTGATGTGTTTTGAGTTTAGTTGTGCAGGTTAAGTATTTGCAGGGAAAGCTGAAAAGTTTCTAAGTCCATGTGTCGACACCTAGAAGAAAAGTGTCGACACTTAAGAAGGCTTGTGTCGACACCTAGAGAAGCAGTGTCGACACTTGGAGTAATTGTGTCGACACCAGGGATACAGAGTCGACACCAGAAAGAAAGTGTCGACACACACAAGTTGTGTCGACACACAATGAAGAAATGTCCAGAGAAGCTGTGTCGACACTTAGAACCAGTGTCGACACCCAGAGGAACTTTGTCGACATCAATAGTGTCGACACCTGGAGGCTGTGTCGACACTCAGCAAAAGTTCAACAAAGCTCAAGTACAAGTGTCGACACTAGGAGGCTGTGTCGACACTCAGCAAACTTCAACAGAGATTAAGTACAAGTGTCGACATAATGAAGAATGTGTCGACACACAGCAAAAGTCTCAACACATGAAGAAAGTGTCGACACTAGGAGGCTGTGTCGACACTCAGCAAATTTCAATGAAGTCTAAGTACAAGTGTCGACACAAAGGAGATGTGTCAACACTCAGCAAAAGAATCAACACAGAAGGCATGTGTCGACACCAAGAAGATGTGTCGACACTTAGCAAGTATCAACACAAGAAGATGTGTCGACACAAAGGAGTTGTGTCGACACTTACAAGAATTCAACTAAGTACTAAAGAACAAGGAGTTGTGTAGACACACAATATCAGTGTCGACACATGTTGAAGAAGCAGTGTCGAGAAGTAGATTCTACAACACAAGGAGTTGTGTCGACAATATGAAGGCTTGTGTCGACACTTAGTCTACTTGTGTCGACACTTAGTCTATAAGTGTCGACACTTAAAGACTGACTGTCTCGACACTTTCAGACAGTTACAGAGAATTCAAAAAGTGACTGGATGACTTGACAGCTGCCATTCCAGCCGGTCTACTGCAATTGTCAGAGCTGTCAGAAAGTTGTTAGGAACCGGATCAGCTGGTCACCATGAAGAAAGTCTATATAAAGGTTTATACCTTCAACAGATGACAAGAGTTGGAAATCAACAAAGTGAAGAACAATACAACTAAAAGAAGTTGGAGAGAGAGAGAGCTCCTTCTAAGAAGACAGCTGTTGAACCAGGCTGTAAAGACAAGTTTCAGATTGAGATCTGATTCTTAAGTTAGCAGTGATTGAAGATCAGCTGCTTAAAGACTCAAACCTATTGTGTTCTAAATTCAAGAAGTTTTGAAGAAAGCCAAGGGAGGTTGATCTCAGCAAAGTTCTTCCAAGAACTCATCAAGAAACCTGTCAACTCTTCTCTCTTATTCTGAGTTGTGGGTATATACATTGTAATTTTAATTTCTTGTAGGATCCTAAGGGTTCTGAGTTGTAAGCCTGAAATTATAAAGGCTGAGTGGTAGGGCCTGTGTTCCTGAGTGTAGGAGATCCATTTCTCTGAGTGTAGGCCTTGTTGAGGGCTAAGTGTAGGCCTTGTTGAAGGCTGAGTGTAGGCCTTGTTGAAGGCTGAGTGTAGGTCTTGGTGAAGACTGAGTGGTAGGGCTTTGAGCCTGAGTTGTAGGAACCTGTTTGGGGTTCTGAGTGTAAGATCTGAGGATCTGAGGAATAGTGGAGAAGTTTGGCCGAATCTAGTACACTATTAAATAGGCGAAGGGGGAAAGTGGATGTACCCAGACCTTGGGGAACCACTATAAAACTGTGTGTACTCTGTGTGTGTGACTGATTCTGTGTATGCTGTTTAAAGATCTGTGAATGCTGTGATTAATTCAGCCTGTTGTGATTAATTCTGCCTAAAAATTTAAAAAGTTTAAGGTCACCTATTCACCCCTCCCCCCCCCCCCTCTAGGTGATTAGGTATAATTTCTTTCAAGTGGTATCAGAGGCAGGTTACTCAAAAAGGACATAATAGTCTGAGTAAAAGATCCTGTAGGCAGACTCAGCATAATCAAGAAAATCAAGAAAATGGATTCAACAGAGAATCACAAAGAACTAGGATCCATGAAGTTGTCAATCTGTAGAAAGGAGATTTTTGGCATCTGGAAAGAAGGGTTAGACTATTTATGGAAGCCTCTGACCCTAGAATCTATTCACAGTCAAATAACATATGTGCCAATGAAAGTTAGTTCTGATGAAACCAGAGAACTCCTAAGGACTTTTCAGAGATGACTAAAGATGAGATTATTCTGGCCACCATGGACAAAAGGGCTCAGAATATAATTGTAAGTGCAATAGATGATGCCATATTTCAGAATTTGATACACTGTAAAACATCAAAGGAAATGTGGGACACACTGATAGTGTACATGGAAGGCTCTGAAGAAGTTAGACAGGACAGAAAGTATTTATTAAACCAAGAGTATGAGAGCTTCAGACAAGGAAGGTCTGATAGCATAACCGAGTGCTACAAGAAATTCTATAGGATTGTCAATGAGTTGATGTCTTATGGAAGAAAATTCAGCAATTATGAGCTGAATGATAAGTTCTTGAGATCCCTAACTAAAGACTGGGATACTAAGATTTGTGCCATAAGGGAAATGACCAAGTTAGCAGATATTCCTCCTCCAACATTGTTTGGAAAACTGTTATCCTATGAGATGCAGTTAATGGTAAGGAAGGAGGAAGAAAAGACTACCAGAGTTGAGCATAAAGAAAGAGCTGTGGCTTTCAAGACAGAAGCCACTAGGAAATATAAAAGTAAGTCTCCATCTCCACCTCCAAAAGTTGCTGAGACTGAGACAGATGAGTCAGAAAGCAAGAATTCTGAAAGTAGTGAGAGTGATGAAGATTTTGCAGCTTTCACTAGACATTTTCAGAAGTTTCTAAAGAAGAAACAGTGGAGGACTAAGCCATCCACTTCACAGAAGTCATCAAAGAATGACAGGAGAAAGCCCAAGTCAAGTAAAACTACATCTTCAAAGATAGTTTGTTATTGTTAAAACAGACAGGGACATGTTGTTGCTGACTGTCCAGAGAAAAGGAAAGAGTCAACTGATAAGAAGATGACTCAGATCAAGGGCAAAAAAGAAAGGTCCTTTGTTGCTAAGAAGGACAAAAGTTTGTCAAATATGTCATCTTCAGAAACTGATTCAGAAGCTGAACCTTATATTGGACTGTTTGCTGAAGAAGAGGAAGAGGAGTTAATCCAGTTAATGAAATCTATATATGAGCAAGAGGACAATCAGTGCCAGAGACTGATGGCCTTATCAGAAGGAGACAACATCCAGAATCAACCTGGACCAAGTCAGGTACAAAATTGTTCTGTTAGTTCAATTTTTAATACTGAGTCAGATTCAGATACATCAATATCAAGTGATGTTAGTGGATCTGATTCTGAAGGAGACATTCATCAATTAATTGATGAATATAGAGTAGTGTTGCAAGCTTTGAAGAAAAGCAAATCCTTGACCAAGAGTCAGGCTAAGGAGATTGCTAATCTCAAAGTGGCTGCAACAGATTTGGATAAGTTGATTGATCAGAAATTAAATGAAATAGCCAGACTAAAGCACATAACTGTTATTCAGATGGGAACTATAACATTTAAAAATGATCAAATCAGAAATCTGGAGATTAGTCTTCAGAAGGAGAGAGATATAGTAGCAAGGTTTTCTAAACCAAAGTCTGTTCTACCTTTGATAGATGAGTTCATTTCTCAAAAGGGTAAAACTGGATTGGGGTTTACAAAACCTGCCAGGACTGTAAAGTCCAAGTATAAGGGCAAAGCCCCAGTACTCAACAAGGAGCCTGCTGTAAATAAAACAGCCAGGGTTGTACCTAAACAAAGGTATAATAGATTTGAGTGCTGGTGTTGTGGCAAGTTAGGCCACTTTGCCATAGACTGTTGGCACAACTCAAGTGCCAAGATGAGTAGCAATCTGCCTGCTAGAAAAGCTACAGGAAGTTTTGTTAAGAGGCAAACTAAACAGTACCAAGGACCCAAGAATTCTTTGGGTTCTAAGGTTAACTAATCTGTTTTGCAGGTGAGTCCAAGTGGCCATGCCCCAATATGGTACTTGGACAGTGGATGTTCCAGGCACATGACTGGAACTAGGGGATTGCTGAAGCACTATACACCAATCAAGGATGGTCCTAAAGTCACCTTTGGTGGTTCTGAAAAAGGAATCATCAAAGGTTTTGGTAACATTTCTAGCAATCTTATAACAATTACTCAAGTGGCTTATGTTAAAGGTTTGAAACACAACCTCATTAGTATAAGTCAGCTGAGTGATTTAGGATATGACATCTCATTTGTCAAAGATGGTTGTCATATCAGGAGATCAAATGATCAAGAGATCATTCTGACTGGTTATAGGAAGAGAAATGTCTATTGTCTAGACATTATGTGTGAGAACAATGGTTCTCCTGTGTGTCTTGTAGCTGATGAGAAAGTCTCTCATTGTGTCAAATGGCACAAGAGGCTAGCCCATTTTAACTACAAGACAATTGGCCAACTCTATAGCAAAGAGTTAGTGAGGAATGGTCCTCAGGTTAAGTGTATTAAAGATGGGATATGCTCAGCTTGCCAAAAGGGCAAACAGACTAGATACACCTTTAATAGCATTGAAAACAAAGATGATGTGAGGTGTTTATACCTCTTGCATATGGATCTTTTTGGTCCTATGCCAGTTCACAGCCTAGGTAGGAAGGTCTACACATTTGTAGTTGTAGATGACTACTCAAGGTTTTCCTGGGTGTTCTTCCTTAGACAGAAATCTGAAACTCCTAGTATCTTTTATAGTTTTGTCAAACAAATTCAGAATGCGTTAGACAGTACAGTGGTCAAAATAAGAAGTGGCCATGGTACTGAATTCCAGTCTGACAGTATGACAAAGCTATGTGAAGAATTTGGGATATTTCAGGAATTTTCTTCACCAAGAACACCTCAGCAAAATGGCATTGTTGAAAGGAAAAATAGAACCTTGATTGAAGCTGGTAGAACCCTATTAAGTGACACATCTCTCCCTAAATATTTTTGGGCTGAGGCAGTTAATACTGCATGTCATGTGATTAATAGGGCTACTATCACCAAAAGTCACAATAAGACCCCCTATGAGATTGTGAAGGGCAGAAAACCAAATCTATCCTATTTCAGGATCTTTGGTTATAAATGTTATATACTTAACAATGGTAAGTCTTACTTAACCAAGTTTGCTGCCAAATCCCAAGAGGGGATCTTTGTTGGGTACAACAACAACAGTAAGGCTTATAGGGTCTACAACTTGACTACTCAAGTTGTAGAAGAGTCAGTACATGTAGTGTTTGATGAAGCTAGACTCATTAACAATGAATTGTTTAGAAGTGTTTGCAGCTCTACAGGTGTGACTGAGAAGATGGACAAGCTCACTATTGAAGAAGGTTCTACTACAAGTCAGCAAGTAGTTGATAGTGGTTGTTGTCCAGGGGGAGTACTAGATGCACCTGATGCAGAAGAAGACCAAGGAGTGCAGCAAGTTGAAGAAGCTGAAGAAGTACAACCTGAAGACAGGCTACCTCCAACAAATAGACATCTAGAAGATCATCCAACCAATCAAATTATTGGTGATCTCAGACAAGGGGTACAAACAAGGAGCAAAAATCTAAGTTCAGTACTCTACTCCAGCTTTCTATCCCAGGTAGAGCCAAAGAAATTTGAAGAAGCTATCCTAGACCCTCATTGGATTGAGGCAATGCAAGAGGAACTGAACCAGTTCAAAAGATGCAATGTCTGGGAGCTTGTTCCTAAACCAAAAGACCACAACATAATTGGAACTAAGTGGATCTTTAGGAACAAGATGGATGAACATGGAGTGATTATAAAGAACAAAGCAAGACTAGTTGCAAACGGTTATAGGCAGGAAGAAGGTATTGAATTTGATCAAACCTTTGCTCCAGTGGCCAGACTGGAAGCTATAAGGATGTTCCTGGCCTATGCAACCTATCAAGGGTTTAAAGTATACCAAATGGATGTTAAGTCAGCTTTTCTGAATGGAAATCTGAAGGAAGAAGTCTATGTAGAACAGCCATCAGGTTTTGTTGATTCAACTAAACCTAATTATGTTTATAGACTAAGGAAGGCTTTGTATGGGTTAAAACAAGCCCCTAGGGCTTGGTATGAAACCCTGTATAGTTTCCTCATTGAGAATAAATTCACAAGGGGGAAAATAGACAAGACTCTATTCCTTAGGGAATCCAGAGGCAAGATCATTCTAGTCCAAATATATGTAGATGACATCATATTTGGGTCTACTGAAAGTAGTCTTTGCAAAAAGTTTGCAAAACTAATGCAAGGACAATTTGAAATGAGCAGTATGGGGGAACTTAAGTTCTTCTTGGGTCTCCAAGTTAGACAGACTGAGGATGGTTTATCCATATGCTAGTCTAAGTTCACCCTAGAGTTGATAAGGAAGTATGGTATGGAATCATCCAGTACCATTAAAACTCCTATAGGGTCAAGTATGTCTCTTAGCAAAGATGATGCAGGGAAACCTGTAGATGAGACTTTGTATAGAGGGATTGTTGGCTCTCTACTATATTTGACTGCAAGTAGACCAGATATCATGTATGCTATATGTGTCTGTGCTAGGTACCAAGCTTGCCCTAAAGAATCTCATTTGACAGCAGTCAAAAGAATTCTGAGATATCTTAAGGGCACTCCTTATCTAAGCCTTTGGTACCCTAAGAATGGAGACTTTGAACTGACAGGTTATTCAGATGCAGATTTTGCAGGCTGTAAGGAAGATAGGAAAAGTACAACAGGTACCTGTCAATTCCTAGGTGGAAGACTGATATCATGGAGTAGCAAGAAACAAACAAGTGTGGCTATCTCCACAACAGAATCAGAGTATGTTGCTGCAGGAAGTTGCTGTGCTCAACTTCTATGAATTCAACATCAGCTAGAAGACTATGGTATACAAGTAAGTAGAACACCTCTATTTTGTGATTCTACTAGTGCTATTTCTATTGCAAACAATCCTGTCTCCCATAGTAGGACTAAGCATATAGAAATAAAATACCACTTTCTAAGAGAACATGTGGAAAAAGGAGATATTTCCCTAGAGTATATTAATACAGATAATCAACTAGCTGACATGTATACTAAGCCTTTAGATGAAACCAAATTCAATAAATTTAAAATTGAATTAGGGATGATAAACTTAGAATAAGATTTCAAAATTGGCTAAGTAAAAAGGTGTCGACACACAGAGTTGTCTGTGTTGACACATAGAAGTTGTGTCGACATTTCAGAGAAATGGTGTCGACACATCTAGGAAGTAGGTGTCGACACTTCAGAGAATTAGTGTCGACACATGCAGGGTAGGTGTCGACACATCCAAGGTGGTGTCGACACTTAAGATTTATAAAGAATTCGTCTAGTAAAGTCTCGACTAAGTGTCGAGCTAAGTGGTGTCGACACATAAACAAGTGTCGACACATATATTCTGTCGACTATACTTATGTCGACACATTGTTGTCGAGACATTATAAGTAAGTGTCGACACTTTTCAACAGTGTCGACACAATTTAAGTATTTTGACGCGCCCTTTCATCTTCGATTCTAGAAAGGTATAAATAGGTTTTCGCCATTGTCTGTCGACACGCTCACCAAAGTTTCGAGACCAAACTTGTGTGTCGACATCTCTCTTCTCTAAATTCAAATTTCTTCAAACCCTAATGGCGCCCAAGCTAGAAGAGAATGTGAATGAAGGATACGAACTCGTGCGACATGCATTTGAGGATGCGGAACCCGAGATCAAAGGCGTGATAACCCTAATAGCAGAGACTGGGTTAGAATTTCTTGTTTCAGAACCAATTAAGATCTGGAAGAAGGAAGTCCTTGAGTTTCTGAATGCAGCAAAACTAGATGAATCTGGACTCAAGATTAAGTCAAGAGTTCATGGGGAAAAGGTGAAGGTCTCTCCTAAGAGTCTGAGAAAGGTACTACAACTACCAAGAACTAAGGAAGAAGAAGATGTTTCAGCTTCTAAGACTAGAGAAGCATTGACATGGTGTGGTTTGGACTCAAATCTGAAAATAGGATCTCTTTTCAATAGGAAGGGAATGAACATGCAAGGCAAATTCTTATCTGAAATTGTTGGCAAGGTTATCTTGAGCAAGCCTGGAGGGCATGACAGAATATCAGCTCATATGTTTAGTCTAATGACAAGAATTTTCTTCAAACTAGAAACTGATTGGTCTGCAGTTGTGTTTGAGAAGATAAAAGAGAGTATGAAGAAGCCCAATTTGGGTAGAATTCTGAGTCTTTACCTTGCTGGAAGTATTCCAGATGTAATGAACCAAGCTGCAGGTTCAAAGATTAACCACATGAGGAAAATGGATATGAAAATCTTCTCTAGGTGGGACAGAGTATTGACCAAGGAAATGCCAACTCCAGTAAAGGACACAACCCAAAAGAAGAAGAAGAAGACAGCTCCTGTGGCTCAAGAATCCTCAAGCAGCTCTGAAGAGCTAGTGGTATTTAGTTCTGATGATGAACAAGGAAGGAATGCTGGACAGTCTCCAGCTAGACAAGAAGATGCAGACAGGCAGGGGGAGCTACCCTCAGTAAGCCCAATTCACCAGGATTCCATCCAGGGGAGCCTCTACTTGTGGATGAGCCAACTCCACTAGAAAGTGAACAAGCTACACAAACCATACTTGAGGTAATAACTGAAATCAACCAATTAGATTTCCCTATTGAGAATGAAGTTATGACTGACACATTATCTGATGATAATCAGCAACCTCATATTCTTAGTCAACCTCAGGATGTTGTCATGGAAGACACATCTGTTGCTAATCAAGTGGTTGATGAGATAAGAGAATCTCCACCCCATCCTCAACAAGAATTTACATTAGAAGAGCTATTCCCAGATCTTCTACAAACTGATTTTGAGAAAGAGAAAGCTGCTGCAGAGGGGGAGAAAGTAATTATTGAGGGGGAGGAAGTGGAGATTATAGAAGAAACTGCAAGACAAGAACCTGAGTTTCACCAGCATGCTGAGGAGTTACCTAGGAAGGATTTACCTCCTAGCCCAAAGGAAAGAGTTGAAATAGCCAGCACATCTGCTTCAGAGGATGAAGAGGCTGCAAGAGTCAAGAAGAGAAAATTTCAAGTCTTCAAGAGGAGGAGTCAGACATATAAAAAGGCACTGCAAATAATTGCACCACAACCTGCCCCATCTACTGACTACAGTTCACTGATGGTGGCCATACAAATAAAGATGGATGAGCAAAGGCAAGCTATAGAAAAGTATATAGATGAAGGTCATAAGTCACTGCAATTTTATCTAGCCCAAGACATCAAGTCAATCAGATTTGAAATGAATCTGAACAAGAAAGAAATGACCGACTGCTTCCATAAGGGAGGAAATGCAGTAGTGTATCTGGCCACTCATCAGGAGAAGATCAAAACACAAGTAGATGATATTGCAGTGAAGCAAGGCTATGTCCTGGAGAACCAGCTGAGAATGAATGATAATCTCACTGCTTCACACAATGCAATAGTAACATAAATGAAGAATATAGCTACTGGTCAGACTACAGCAAGTGCTACTGCCAAGGCTGAATTTGACAAACAATTGCAAGAGAGCCTAACTGCTGTTAAAACTTCTATTGAAGACTCTCAGAAGGCAATTACTGACAAGCTTCAAAGATTAAAACCCTTCTACAAGGATGGAGTAAACTATCTGAATGCACAAATAAGATTTCAGAAAGATGATCTTAGGGATCACATTGAAAGAGAAGTCATAAAGGGGAGAGGGTGTTAGTCAAAGCAGGCTCTGATCATGCAAAGTGGATTTCAAATTCCATCAGGGCCACCCTTGGATATCCTCAATTATGTGATGATGACAATGTTGCAGAGTCTGGAATTAATCCTGCATATCTTGGAGGGGAGCAAGCTGAAGTGGCTCAAGTAATATACCCTCCACCAGACTTTGATATGATACATCAAGATATACAGTCAATGTATAGCCCTCCTGAGGGAAATCAGAAGGTCATCATAGAGAAAGTAGTTCAGCCAGTACCTGAGGCAATTCTGAAAGAACAAGAGGCCTTATTAAAGGACCAAGAGACTCAATTGTCTAAGAAAAGATTCAGAGAGCAAGCTGAACTTAGGCCTGATTTTGAACAATGGAGCCCCACTTCCAGGAATATCATCTTGACTGCATGGAAAGCTGCCAAGGACAATATCCAGGATAGAAACAAGTGGTATTCTGAACTGGAGTGGAGGAAGCATGAGAACAGGCAAGAGGCTATTGTTCAATATAGAAGAAAGGCTAAGATGGGAAAGCTACCTCCTACTGCCCAGGAGCCTAGCAAGTACTTTCCAAAGCCTTATCATTACTTTGAAAGGCAGAAGATCAAGGCTGAAGAATTGAAAAAGAAAGATCTTAAGGGAAAGAAGCCTGCTGCTGCTGAAGATACTGAAGCCACAGTCCAAGCAAAGATACAATCAGGAAAGGGAATTGTGATCAAGGAGCCTGAGCTGCCTTAGGATAGAAATTTTTCTTAAGTTTACTATGTGTAATCAGTTGCATTCAACTTTCTGTAAACTTTTGAATATTCAAAATGTTGAAGTTGTTAGAACAATGTGATATATGTTAAATCTATTACATTAATGTTCTGAGATATTTGTGTATACATGTTTTGTTTATACATGTTTATGTACTTACCCTGTCATTTAATATTGTTTTACATCATACTGTGAATTTGTTATGTATGGTGTATATCATTGACTAAGGGTTATGACTTCTCCAAATAGGGGGAGATTGTTGGGTACATTGGAATACATGTACCTGATTTGAAGAAGCATCACCCTACTCAATGATATACATCAAAATGTATTTGATGTGTTTTGAGTTTAGTTGTGCATGTTAAGTATTTGCAGGGAAAGCTGAAAAGTTTCTAAGTCCATGTGTCGTCACCCAGAAGAAAAGTGTCGACACTTAAGAAGGCTTGTGTCGACACCCAGAGAAGCAGTGTCGACACTTGGAGTAATTGTGTCGACACCAGGGATGCAGAGTCGACACCAGAAGGAAAGTGTCGACACATACAGGTTGTGTCGACACACAATGAAGAAATGTCGAGAGAAGCTGTGTCGACACTTAGAAGCAGTGTCGACACCCAGAGGAACTTTGTCAACATCAAAAGTGTCGACACCTGGAGCCTGTGTCGACACTCAGCAAAAGATCAACAAAGCTCAAGTACAAGTGTCGACACTAGGAGGCTGTGTCGACACTCAGCAAACTTCAACAGAGATTAAGTACAAGTGTCGACATAATGAAGAATGTGTCGACACACAGCAAAAGTCTCAACACATGAAGAAAGTGTCGATACTAGGAGGCTGTGTCGACACTCAGCAAATTTCAATGAAGTCTAAGTACAAGTGTCGACACAAAGGAGATGTGTCAACACTCAGCAAAAGAATCAACACAGAAGGCATGTGTCGACACCAAGAAGATGTGGCGACACTTAGCAAGTATCAACACAAGAAGATGTGTCGACACAAAGGAGTTGTGTCGACACTTACAAGAATTCAACTAAGTACTAAAGAACAAGGAGTTGTGTCGACACACAATATCAGTGTCGACACATGTTGAAGAAGCAGTGTCGAGAAGCAGATTCTACAACACAAGGAGTTGTGTCGATACTATGAAGGCTTGTGTCGACACTTAGTCTACTTGTGTCGACACTTAGTCTATAAGTGTCGACACTTAAATACTGACTGTCTCGACACTTTCAGACAGTTATAGAGAATTCAAGAAGTGACTGGATGACTTGATAGCTGCCATTCCAGCCGGTCTACTGCAATTGTCAGAGCTGTCAGAAAGTTGTTAGGAACCGGATCAGCCAGTCACCATGAAGAAAGTCTATATAAAGGCTTATACCTTCAACAGATGACAAGAGTTGGAAATCAACAAAGTGAAGAACAATACAACTAGAAGAAGTTGGAGAGAGAGAGAGCTCCTTCTAAGAAAATATCTGTTGAACCAGGCTGTAAAGACAAGTTTCAGATTGAGATTTGATTCTTAAGTTAGCAGTGATTGAAGATCAGTTGCATAGAGACTCAGCCCTATTGTGTTCTAAATTCAAGAAGCTTTGAAGAAAGCCAACGGAGGTTGATCTCAGCAAACTTCTTCCAAGAACACATCAAGAAACCTGTCAACTCTTCTCTCTTAATCTGAGTTGTGGGTATATACATTGTAATTTTAATTTCTTGTAGTATCCTAAGGGATCTGAGTTGTATGCCTGAAATTATAAAGGCTGAGTGGTAGGGCATGTGTGCCTGAGTGTAGAAGATCCATTTCTCTGAGTGTAGGCCTTGTGGAGGGCTGAGTGTAGGCCTTGTTGAAGGCTGAGTGTAGGCCTTGTTGAAGGCTGAGTGTAGGTCTTGGTGAAGACTGAGTGGTAGGGCTTTGAGCCTGAGTTGTAGGAACCTGTTTGGGGTTCTGAGTGTAAGATCTGAGGATCTGAGGAATAGTGGAGAAGTTTGGCCGAATCTAGTACACTACTAGATAGGCGAAGGGGGAAAGTGGATGTACCCAGACCTTGGGGAACCACTATAAAACTGTGTATACTCTGTGTGTGTGACTGATTCTGTGTATGCTGTTTAAAGATCTGTGAATGCTATGATTAATTCAGCCTGCTGTGATTAATTCTGCCTAAAAATTTAAAAAGATTAAGGTCACCTATTCACCCCCCCCCCCCCTCTAGGTGATTAGGTACAATTTCTTTCACGAGTCTAGTGCATTACTAGATCGGTGATGGAAAGTGGATGTACCCAAGGTTGGGGAACCACTATAAATCTTTTGTCGTCTGTGATTGCTTGGTAGATAATTGTGTGCATATATCTTAAATTTTTATTCCGCTAAAAGACGCACAACTCACCTATTCACCCCCCCTCTAGGTGATTTAGGTAGACAACTGATCACTTTCATATGTCAATGAAGAGCCTAGTGAGAGGCTTGCCGAAGTTGTCCTCCTATGGAGATGGCCACGTTTGTGCGGGATGTCAGTACGGTAAGGCTCATCGCCTTCCGTTTGATAAGTCTCAAACGAGGAGCAAGGCACCATTGGAATGCATTTTTGGTGACTTGATGGGGCCAACAACAATCGCTAGTCTTGGAGGCAGCAGATATATGCTTGTATTGATTGATGATTACTCAAGATACACTCGGGTTTATTTTATGAAGGAGAATTCCACAGCTTTCCAATTGTTTAGGGAGTTCAAGGAGCTGGTGGAGGGCTGACTTGGCTTGCGGATCAAGAAGTTCATATCAGACAATGGTGGTGAGTTTGTCTCATCTGAGTTCTCTAGTTTCTGCAGGAAGCACGGGATCCAGAGGGAGCTTATTTGTGCTCATACTCCACAACAAAATGGAGTAGCGGAGAGGATGATTCGTCACTTGATGGAAACCTGCAAATGTTGGCTTCATGCAAAGGGTATTCCCAGGTCCTTCTGGGCGGAAGGAATGACCTGAGCAACGTATGTCATCAATCGGATGCCTCTAAGTCCGTTCAACATGAAGTCTCTGGTTGAAATGATATTCAAGGAGAAGCCGAGTGTGGAACACCTTCGGTTGTTCGGATCAACTTGCTATGTTCATATCCCGGATGCTCAGAGGACCAATCATGATGTAAAGGCAAGTAAGTTTGTCTTTGTGGGCTATGATGAGCGGAAGAAGTGGTGGAAGTGCATGGATCCTGCGACAAAGAAGTTCTTTGTTTCAAGAGACGTTGTATTTGATGAGCTGACGTTGTATGGAGGTGGCACTATTGAACTGCAGGAGAGCATGGTTGATGAAGGGTAGGAGGAAGCTGCTGAAGATCTTTAGGTGGAGTTGCCTGTGTCACCAGGAGTTCCAGGTGTTTCAAGCTCTGGGGCTGAAGCTTCTGGTTCAGGAAGCAGGGGGAGCGATGCTCCAAGTGTGCCCGAGAATAGAGTTGGTGCTGAAGAAGTAGCGGAGGTGGTGAGCAAGTAGCAGCCTCTTCGGAGATCAAAGAGGATCATTAAGACACCAGCTTGGTATTGTGAAGGAAACACGGTGAGCTTCATTACTTGTTTCTTTGCAGGCCCCTTGGATGAATGGGAACCTTCAAAGTTTGAAGAAGCTACTGGAGTAAAAGAGTGGGTTGATGCCATGGATGAGGAGATGGCTTCCCTCAAGAAGAATGAAACTTGGGACTTGGTGCCCAATGTGAATGGCGTTACTCCTGTTACGTGCAATTGAGTCTACAGGCTCAAGAGAAGGCTAATAGAAGCATCGAGCGGTATAATGCTCGGCTTGTAGCTCGGGGATTTTCGCAACAATACGGTGAGGATTTTGAGGAGACGTTTAGTCCGGTGGCGAAGATGACTTCAGTACGAGTGGTGCTCTCTTTGGCGGCTTGCCAGGGTTGGAAGATGTGGCAGCTGGACGTAAAGAATGCTTTTCTTTACATGAAGATTGACAAGGATATCTTCATGGATCAGCCGCTTGAGTACATATATGAAGAACATCCGGACTACGTATGCAAGCTCCGGAAGGCTCTTTATGGGTTGAAGCAGGCTCCTCGAGGCTGGTATGGGAAGATCGTAGAATATATTCAGTTCTACGGATATCTGGCTTCAAACTCTGATTTGAGTCTCTTCGTTAAGAAGAAGGGGGAGCTTCTAGTCCTGGTGTTATTATACGTTGATGACATGGTCATCACGGGAAATTCCAAGGAGGAAGCAGCTACGCTCAGGGCAGAGCTAGCTATCAAGTTCGAGATGAAGGATCTGGCTGAACTCCACCATTTCGTTGGACTTGAGGTGGAGAGGAAGGAGAGCAACATACTCGTGTCCCAGAAAGGCTATGCGGAACTGATCGTTCAGCGATTCGGCATGCAAGATAGCAAGAGTAGCTCTACTCCATTTTGATTCTGGCATCAAACATCGGCAAGATGAGGTGAGGATTCTTCCGGATGCTATGGTGTTTCGGGCTCTAGTTGAGAGTCTTTTTTACTTGACGATTACAAGGCCATACATTGCTTATGCAGTTGCCCATGTAAGTCGGTATATGGCGGAACCCAGGAAGCCTCATCTGATGGCGTCTAGGAATATCTTGAAGTACATGAAGGCCACTTCTGACATGGGTCTCCTGTATAGGAGAGGCACGAAGTTTGTTCTTCAAGGGTACTCGGATGCTGATTATGGGGGAGATTCAGATAACCGAAAGTCAACATCCGGTTACGTCTTCACTTGTGGATCATGGAGTATTTCTTGGTGCAGCAAGAAGCAAGACTCGGTGACTGTCTCTACTACAGAAGCGGAATACAAGGCCTCGGCCTTGGCAGCTCGGGAAGCCATCTAGCTCAGGAGACTAGTAGAGGACGTCTATTAAGAAGTGTGTTGTCCTACTCTGCTGAGCGGTGACAATGAGAGTGCCCTTAAACTGGTAAATAATCCAGTTTGTCATGCTCGGACCAAGCCCATCGAGATTGAGCACCACTTCATACGGGAGAAGGTGTTGGAGGGGTCTCTGATGGTGCAGCATGTGCGGAGTGAGGATAATGTCGCAGACATTTTCACAAAGCAGTTACCGAAGGTGCTGTTTACTTGGCTACGGGGATTGCTGGGCTTCATCACCACTTCTCACTTCAAGGGAGAGTATTGAAAATTATGAAGTGAAAGTCGGTGATGCAGCAGACCACACAGTCTGGCTGGTCTTAGTCCGCAGCCTGGGCAGACTGATGTTGCAGCCTGGGTGGTCAGTGGCTAGGAGCAAACTTGGTGGCTTTGGCGTCTTGTGGAGAGGCCTGAGCGGTCTGCCTGTGGAGGTCTGATAGTGGTACTCATCTTGGCCTGCGGTTCTTCAGTTCTTGCTCTTGCCGTAGCCGGGCAGATTGGAGTTCAAATCCGTGAAGTTGTGTCGGACATGATTTGAGTCCGCGGAGTCCACTATTGCGGACTGATTTTGGAGATTGGTTCTGGTCCTTGCCGAGTTATCTAGTGTGCGGTGGGTGTTGCCGCATTCATGGTGGTGGACTGTCCATGGAGTTGGCGGTCTGGTTTTCGTGTCCTCCAAGCTCGCACAGTTTTTGGTGGGTTGTTGAACTTGGTCACACTCTGTGACAAGTTCAGGGTATTCGCAGTGTCCGCAGAGTCCGCTGTTGACCGGGCGGTATACCTTTTGGTCGTGGACTCTTGCGGCAAGCTGAGGCGTTGTTCTCGAGCTGTGCGGACTATCGCCATGTCCGTGTATGGCGTGCAGACTAATGCAGTAAATGTTGTGGCTGTGTCCGTGTGCTGTGTCGTGTGGCAGACTGGTGGGATGTTGCTTGCGAGTTGTGTGGGCTATTGTCGTGTCCGCATGTAGCGTGCAGACTGATGCAGTTAATGGGATTTTGCTGTGTCTGCGTGCTGCATGTTTGCGGACTAGCACGGTGTCCTCCAGGCGGTGGACTGACCTTGACTTGCCGCTTGGCGGGTTGTTTGAAGTCCGGCTAAGTCCTTGTAGACTCAGCAGACTGGTGTTTGCTAGCTGCGAGCTGGGGTGCTGACTCTATTCTCTATGGCGGAGACCACACTCCTCACCCCACCTATAAATAGACCACCCCCCCCCCCGACATGTCTACAGTAACAGAGTGAACAGTAAGTTGAGCGCAGATCAATTGTTGCGGACCCGGTTTTCAAGATCGCGCGGTTTTAGATTTAACTGTTTGCTGTTTGCAAGTTGTGCGGCTAGTACTGTGAAGTTGGGCGTCTGGTTCTGATCAAGGTCAGGAAGCAGTGAAGCTTGCAGTTTAAAATCAACAGTTGCAGCAGGTCTCAGGTGGCAGCCAATCAGTTTCTCTCCTCAATTTGATCTAAGTTCAATAACCAGGTCGCCAGTCTAGGCGGACTTGGCGGTCTGTTCATTCAGTTCGGCGGTGGCTTGTAGAGCAGACGTCAGCAGAATAACTGGTTATCTGCGCGGTTTGTGCGGTACTCCGTAGAATCAGTGTAATGGCAGCAGCTTGGCGGTCTCGGCGGTCTTGGCGGACTCAGCGGTCTTGGAGGCAATCTTCCCGGCTTGAAGTTTCCTCTTGCTTTTTTTTCTTCTATTTGTACTTGGCGAAATCATGTCTCGCCCTGTATCCCTTGCTTTGTAAAGTTGATAGTGGATTAATTCAATATCTGTGTTTTCTCTTCACTGTCACTGATACATTGCTCAATTTATGGTTGGAGTGTTCCTGCGCCTGTTCTCGTTTCCGCTTGATCAAGTGATCAGCTTGATAGTTTTGGAAGTGTTTACTTGACACCAGAACTATCAGGTGATTGACTTGTGAAATTTCAACAATTTCAACCCGGGATGATACTTGGGTCGGTGCTCTTCCCATCAAAAAATGGCCTACATTTATAAATGTTGATGCCTTGCCCAATTCTGTGGTTGACCTTTTAGTCACGAAAAACAAATGGCTGGCCGAGAAACTGGTGGGTTTTAGGCTCCGTTTGGGGGGGGGGACTTATTTTCACCGATCAAGCGGTTACGATCGCATGAATTAGACCTTAATTATGGTCTGATTCATGCAGTCGTAACCGCTTGACCAATGAAAATATTTCCCCCCAAACAGAGTCTTAGTGAAATCGTAATCGAGATTATCTTAAGATTAACAATGGATAATGTTGAGGGCCAGATAAGCTAATCTGGGCGCATACCTAGAAAATGGCAATGGATGTCTCTGTTGTCTACAACCTGGATACCCCGCAGGGCATGCTTAATTGCCAAAAATATGGAAAATTAAAACCCAACCGCAGTTCCTAATGATGATTTGGCGAGCTATGAATGACCTGTTACCTACGAATGATTGGCTATACCAGCACTGGCTCTGCTTGAATGTGACTTTCTAGTGAGGATGTAACCAAGCGGAAAATATAACTCACTTATTTGGAAATTGTCTCTTCATGATTCGGATCCGAGCAGAACTAGAAAGATTGATGTACAACCCCATATTCGCTGAGTCAGACCAGGAGGCACCAACGGTCACAATTAGGCTAGCCAGAGGAGTTCGCGACATAAAGATGTTCTCGCCCAAGTAAGCGGGAACGCTTGCGCTAGCGCCAAGCTCCTGTCTAAAAGGAGCTCTCGCCTGCAAAGCGCCCCGCGCTCGACGATCGTCGAACCAAGATCGTCGGCCACTGACAGATCGTCGAACGGAGCTCTCTGGCCAAATCATCGAATGAAGCCAACGCGGGAACTCTTGCGCTAGCGCCAAGTTCGTGTCTTAAAGGAGCTCTCGCCTATAGGCAGGCGAGACCGCTTGCGCCGGGCTCTGAACAGAAGGCTCTCGGCTCAGAGCTCTCGCCGAGTGGGGCCCTGGGCCTTGGGTAAAATGACCTAATTGCCCTCGGGTAAAATTACCCCCATACCCTCAGGATAAACAGCGGGATTTGGCTATCGGCAGATTAAGAAAGGGTATTTCAGTAATCTCAGGTCAGCAAAGGCTATAAATAGACCCATAAGGGCTCCTTAGAAAGCAAGCTTTCATAATCTTCAAACTTCTAGTGCTTTCTGAGGAGCTCCTAGCCCAGCTTTTGGCTTTGGAGGGGAAGCTCTCAGAGATCTTCTGGGTGTGAGGTGGGACCTCCCTTCTGAGGCTTTGGGTCAGTCCAGGGACCTTTGAATCTAGTCGAGGGTTGAGGTTTGAGAGAAGTAGGTGTTGGATGCATCCCTGTTTTGAACTCCCGTTGAGGTCATTTTTGGCTTCAACAGTTTTGGTGCGGTGAGCGTGGAAAGCAGCTGATACAAGAAAGCCTTGAGTTTTGTCCCATGGCTAGAGGTGAAGGTGAAGGGTCTGGTTCTGGAGGATCCCCCACCCGGGGAGAGGAAGCGACGAGGAAGATGCTGGATGACTTCAGGCGAGAAGTCCTACAGACCATTAGCATGGCCTTCTCAGCCCGAAGCGAGTGGGCCACACCTCAGGTTCTGATAGAGGAGGTCCCGCTCTTGGGCGAGAACACCCCCAGGACAACGCCCGGGGAAGGAGGTCCCGGCGGAGGCTAGCAAAAGGGACGTGGCGGCACGGGAGCTCTTCCCAAGCCAGTGCCCGGGCAAGGAGGCTTTGATAGATTTGGGCGAGAGGGAGGCGGCAGTACGAGAACTCTTCCCTGGGCATGGTCTCGCGGATCGGGCCAGCCAGCCGAGGCCGCGGGACGTGCCCTCTCGCCAGGCAGGAGACGAGAGCCCATTCAGCGAGCTCATCATATCAGCTCCGATACCGGAGGGGTTCCGGGAGACTGACATGTCCTACTACTCGGGAAAGGATGACCCTGTACAGCACCTATAGTGGTTTGAAGATGTCGTTTCAATGTGGCAGATGACGGATGCCTTCAAGTGCCGGCTATTTGTCATCACGTTGAAGGAGAAGGCCTGGGACTGGTTCCACCAGTTGCCAGCAAGGTCGATCTACTGCTTTGAAGATCTGTAAAGAAGTTTCCTGTTGAGGTTCTCAACATCAATGAGGCGGAAGAAGGAGGCGGAGTGCCTGTTTGCAGTGAGGCAGAAGCCGAATGAGACACTGGGTCACTATGTCGACCGGTTTCAAGAAGAGATCCTCCTGGTCCAGGAGGTCCCAGGGTACGCGTTGATGCTCACCTTTACCTTGGGACTGAGGCCGGGATTCTTCAGTATGGAGTTGAAGAGAGTGCCCCCCTCTCCTTTGAGGAGCTCATGGAGAGGGCGGCAAAGGTGATAGACTTTGAGAGAGCAAATCCAGCATTCACCAGGAAGTTGGCCAGGCTGGCGCAGGAGGATGTGAAGGAACCTACAGCCGGAAGGCAGAAGGAGCCGAGGGAGCAGAAGGAGCAGAGAGAAGAAAGAAGGAGGGAAGAGCCTAGAAGGCAAGGGCAGTAGCAGGGATGGGGGGCCCGGGAGCCGAACAACCGGTTGGGTTGGAGGCCCCAGGAGGGTCGCCCCCAGGGCTAAGGAGGAGGCTATCAAGGAAGAGATAATCTACGGGAACCCAGGAGGTTCGACCAACCGGCGTGGAGGCAGGAGCCAAGGGGTTGTGTCCCGCCACCGTAAGAGGCCATGGAGGTGGGTAGAGGAAGAGGAGCGAGGAGAGGATTTCGAGGAGCAGGTAGAAGGAGAGGAGGAGAAGGAAGAAGGGGTAGGGTGGCGTTGCTCTTTTGTGACTTCCGCCAGGAGGAGGGTCACGCAACAGCCACCTGCCCTGAGTTCTTGGAGATGAGGGAAGCAAGAGGAGCAGGTAGGCAGGATCCGCCAGTTAGGATCGTAGAAGTACAGCAAGGGGAGATGGAGGATAGGTGTGAAGATCGGGCAGACGTGGGGACCCGAGGAGGAATCGGGGTGATTCACGGAGGAGTGGGGATCGAGGCAACTCGCAAGGGGAGCCTTCAAACCATATATCGAAGGGGGGTCGCCTCTACCTCCCATGCTCCCCCACCGGAAGAAAAGATCACCTTCTCGTCGGCAGACATGCCGGACTACGAAGATCCATTCTGTGACGCCCTGGTGATCCAGACGGCGGTGGAGAATTTTATGGTCTCAAGGATACTGGTGGATAACGGGAGCTCGGTAAATGTCATCTTCAAGAAGGCCTTCGATGAGATGAGGGTTGAAGGGAAGAGGATCTTGGCTTCGGATGGACTGCTGTTCGGGTTCTCTGGAGAGAGGAAGGAAGTGGAAGGGGGAGTAGGGCTGCACGTGAAGTTGGGGGGCGTGTCACAAAACTGCAGGTTCGTGATCGTGGACGCCCCATACAGCTAAAATGTCATATTTGGGCACCCCCTCATCAGAGCCTTTCGCTGCATCCCCTCCTCATTTCATCAGTGCCTCAAGTTTAACAATGGAGGGGTGCAGGTCAGGGTCAAAGGGGACCCGAAGGTGGCTAGACAGTGCTACATTACGGCAGTGAACACCATATCATGGATGACAGAGGCAGAGGAGTTGGAGAAAGAGATGACGGAACATGAAGAGCTTGTCGGGGAGGAGATGAGCCTAGAGGAGGTGAGAGAGGAGGCTGAAGAAGAAGTAAGAGGGGAGGAGATTGAGGAAGAGCAGCACAGAGGATATGTGCAGGAGGTCCAGGGGGACGAGGAGCAGGAGAGCCCAGAAGGGGCAATGGAGGTAGAAGAACAAGAAGTAGGAGTAGCTGACGGAGAGGCCCAGAGGGGTGTGGAAGTCGAGCAGCAGCAGGAGGGGCTGGAGGAGGCAATAGAGATCGAGGAGGAGGTAGGAAGGGAGGAGTTGGAGCTGGAGGAAGAGGCAAGGGTCGGCTGAGAGTAGTCGCGGCTGGAGCCGGCCGAGGAAGTGGTGGAGATGGAGGTCTTCACCCGCGCAGGGCATGTGCAAAGGGTGTGGGTCAGCAGGGGCTTGAGTCCCGAGGCCCGGGAGCGAGTGCGGGCCTGCATTCAAAGAAACATCGACATCTTTGCTGGGAGCGCGGTAGACATGCCGTGCATCGACGCGGACGTGGCCTGCCACTGCCTGAACCTAGACCCCCGCACTCTCCCCATACGACAAAAGATGAGAGCCATTGAAACCAAGCTGGAGGAGCCCATCCGCGAAGAGGTCAGGAAGCTCCTAGAGGCCGGCTTCATCTCAGATATCCAGTATCCAGGCTGGATCTCCAATGTGGTAATGGTTTAAAAAGGGGGTGGTAAATGGAGAATGTGTATTGATTTTTCTTTGTTAAATAAATCATGCCCTAAGGATTGCTACCCCAGCCTCGGATCGACGCGCTGGTTGATTCTGCCGTCGTTTTTTCTATCATGAGCTTTTTGGATGCTTTTTCAAGTTATCACCAGATCCGTATGCACCCTCCCGATGTCAAAGATGTTTCCTTCATCACGTGGGAGGGATGCTTCAGTTATAAAATGATGCCCTTTGGGTTGAAGAACACAGGGGCTACCTACCAACGCATGATGGATCGGGTCTTCCGAGATCAGAGGGGGAAAAACTTGGAGGTCTATGTCGACGACCTAATGATCAAGAGCAAGTGTGTGGATTCGCACCTGAAAGATCTAGAGGAGACGTTCACCACCCTGAAGAGGTTTAAGATGAGGCTGAACCCCTTGAAGTGTGTCTTCGGGGCCAGCCGCGGGAAGTTCCTTAGGCATCTCTTGACTCCGGCAGGGGTGGAGCCTAACCCGGACAAAGTAAAGGCCATCCTGTATTTGGAGTCACCTCGCGATGCCAAAGATGTCGAGCACTTGACAGCCAAGCTGGCTGGGCTGAGCAGTTTCCTCTCCAGGTCAGGAGACAAGTGTTTTTCATTCTTTAAGGTGTTGCGAGGGAACAAAAGGTTTGAGTGGACCGCCGAGTGCGAAGAAGCCTTCCAAGGGCTGAAGAGGCAGCTCTCTCAGGCTCCTCTGCTTCAGAGCCCGATAGAAGGGGAGGACTTGACATTGTACCTTGGAGTAGGAGCGGAGGCGGTAAGCTCCGTCCTAGTGAGGAAAGAAGGAAAGAAGCAACTGCCCATCTACTACGTCAGCCGGATATTGAAGAAAGCAGAACTCTGCTACCCAATCCTCGAAAAGCTAGCTTACACTTTGGTCATCTCTGTAAGGAAACTCCGGCCATACTTTCAAGCACATTCGATTAGGGTGGTGACCTACCATCCTCTTCGCAAGATCTTTGAAGGAGTAGAGCACTCGGGGAGACTTGCAAAGTGGTCAATTAAACTAAGCGAGTTCGACGTCTCTTTTGTTCCGAGACTCTCCATCAAGGCGCAAGCAGTGGCGGACTTCCTAGCAGATTATGTTGTTGAAGTCGAGGAGGGAGAGCAGCAGCCACGAGAATCGTGAAAGATGATGGTCGATGGGGCCTCGGGAAAACATTCCCTCGGTGGAGGAGTGGTGCTGATCAGCCCCCAGGGAGTCGCGATAGAGCAGGCGGTGGCTTACCATTTTCCAGTGACCAACAACCAAGCGGAGTATGAGGTCGTGATCGCCGGCCTTCTCTTGGCAAAGGAGCTTGAGATTTAGGATGTGTAGGCCTTCACTGATTCAAAGGTAGTAGCGTCGCAGATCCGAGGAGAGTTTGAAGCTCGGGAGCCTACCCTCATAAAATACCTATCCAAGGTAAGGGAGATCATCGGTGGGTTCCGGTCGTTCTCAATCCAACATGTTCCAAGGGAAGAAAGTGTAGCCGCCGATCGTTTGCCTAAGTTTGGACCTTGGGGAGGAGGGACCTGGATGGAGCTATTTCGAACAGCTATCGAGGAAGGAGAGTTGATTGTGGTGGATCGGCGACCCTCATGGGTGGATCCATTGGTGACCTTCCTAACCACCGGTGAACTTCCAGAGGGGACCAAGGACGAAAAAAGCTTCAGGTGCAAGCCAGCTCACTACCTTATGATAGAAGGGTCCTGCATCGTAAGATGTTGTCAGGGCTCCTAGCTAGATGTGTGATCGAAGAAGATATCATAAGGATCTTGGGAGAGGTGCACTCGAGCGAATGCGACAGTCATTCTGGAGGGAGGATGTTTGAGGCAAGGGTGGTCAGACATGGGTACTTCTGGCCCACCCTAAGGAAGGATACCGTGGAGTCTGCAAGGAGATGTCAAAAGTGTCAGCTCTGCGCCCCCTTCAGCTCTTGACAGCTCAAAGGCTCCGAAGCATCACGGCACCGTGGTCGTTCACCATCTGGGGGATGCATTTAGTTGGCCCTTTTCCTCCGGCTAGTGGACAGAGGAAGTTCCTCTTAGTCATGGTCGATTATTTCTCAAAGTGGCTGGAGGTTAAGGCCTTGGCCAAGGTCACCTCGCAAGTAATAAGGAACTTCATCTGGGGGGAGATCATATGCAGACACGGGTTGTCTCAAGCGATAGTGATAGACAACGGCCCCCCAGTTTTCCAGTGAAGAGTTCATCAGCTTCTGTGCCCAACTGGGGATAGACCTCAGATTTGCCTCTGTCCACCACCCCTGCAGCAACGGACAGGTGGAAGCGACAAACAAAATCATTGTAAACTTGCTTAAAATGAAGGTGGAGAACTTAAAGGGAAATTGGGTGGAGCAACTCCCCTCGGTCCTATGGGCTTTGCGAACGACCCCGAACACGGCCACTGGTGAGACCCCCTTCAAGCTTTATCACGGGTGTGAGGCGGTCCTACCAGTAGAGTTTGAGGTTCGGTCCCCGCGGGTCACAGCCACGGGTGAAGGAGATGAAACTTGGAGGTTGGAGAATGAAGAGGGGCTACGCCTCTCGCTAGATATGGTGGAAGAACTGCGGGACTTGACAGCTATCAGGCAAGAAGAGATTAAGCGGCGGATGGACAAGTATTTTGATAAGCATGTCAGGGTCAAGCAGTTTGCCGAAGGAGATCTGGTGCTGAGAAAGGTTGACGCGATAGGAATGTCGGCTCCCGTGGGCAAGCTCAACCCGAACTGGGAAGGACCGTACATAGTGAAGGAAGTCCTTGGAACAGGAGGTTAATACCTCCAGGACGTGGAAGGGAGGGCTTTAAGCCACACCTGGAGCGGTGATGACCTGAAATGCTTCTACCCATGAAATGGGAAGGATGTAATTATGTATCTCAAAATTAAACTTATTATACTGCATCAGTTGACTTGATTTTCTCTTGCCTATTGTGAAATTTTTATAATAGGGCATAATTATGTGTTTTGTAGGACCCCGAGCTCAGCTCGGCCCTAGGTAGACCCACTACGCAGGCTCTCATCTAGCTGGCAGGTCCGAAGGCTCGCCTGTGGGGGATATGTTTGGTTTGAGAACTTCATCGGCACCCCGAGCTCGGCTCGGCCCCAGGTAGACCCGCTGCGCAGGCTCTCGTCTAGCTGGCAGGTCCGAAGGCTCGCATGTGGGGTATAGGTTTGGTTTGAGAACTTCATCGGCACCCGGAGCTCGGCTCGGCCCCAGGTAGACCCGCTGCGCAGGCTCTCATCTAGCTGGCAGGACCGAAGGCTCGCCTGTGGGGGATAGTGAAGGATCAAGCGCATACCCAACTACGCCAAAAGCCCGGACTGTTGGAGAGGGTGCTACTTAATTTCTTAAATAAGTAGCAAAGCGCCACGGGTCAAGTGAAGGATTGCTGGACCCAACAATCCCCCCCCCCCCCCCCCGGCGTCCAGCACAACTCATCGGCTCAGAGGTGGAGTTACCACATGGCCCACCTGGCTCAGAGGTTGGGTTACCACATGTCTACGGTTGCCTGACCCGCCGGACCTACAAAGGTAGAATGGAAAAATCAGGATTTAATAGCATCCCCCTGTCTTGAACCTGTGACCTGCTTTGATACCAATTGAAGGATCAAGTGCATACCCAACTGCACCAAAAGCCTGGACTGTTGGAGAGGGCTCTACTTAATTTCTTAAATAAGTAGCAAAGCGCCACGGGTCAAGTGAAGGAACGCCGGACCCAACAGATAGGTTTGGTTTGAGAACTTCATCGGCACCCCGAGCTCGGTTCGGCCCCAGGTAGACCCGCTGCGCAGGCTCTCATCTAGCTGGCAGGTCCGAAGGCTCGCCTGTCGGGGATAGGTTTTGTTGGAGAACTTCATCGGCACCCCGAGCACGGCTCGGGCCCAGGTAGACCCATTGCGCAGGCTCTCATCTAGCTGGCACATCCGAAGGCTCGCATGTGGGGGATAGGTTTGGTTTGAGAACTTCATTGGCACCCCAAGGTCGGCTCGGCCCCAGGTAGACCCGCTGTGCAGGCTCTCATCTAGCTGGTAGGTCCGAAGGCTCGCCTGTGGGGGATAGGTTTGGTTTGAGAACTTCATCGGCACCCCGAGCTCGGCTCGTCCCCAAGTAGACCCGCTGCACAGGCTCTCATCTAGCTAGCAGGTCCGAAGGCTCGCCTGTGGGGGATAGGTTTGGTTTGAGAACTTCATCGGCACCCCGAGCTCGGCTCGGCCCCAGGTAGACCCACTGCACAGGCTCTCATCTAGCTGGCAGGTCCGAAGGCTCGCCCGTGGGGGATAGGTTTAGTTTGAGAACTTCATCGGCACCCTGAGCTCGGCTCGGCCCCAGGTAGACCCGCTGCGCAGGCTCTCATCTAGCTGGCAGGTCTGAAGGCTCTCCTGTGGGGGATAGGTTTGGTTTGAGAACTTCATCGGCACCCCGAGCTCGGCTCGGCCCCAGGTAGACCCGCTGCACAGGCTCTTATCTAGCTGGCAGGTCCGAAGGCTCTCCTGTGGGGGATAGGTTTGGTTTGAGAACTTCATCGGCACCCCGAGCTCGGCTCGGCCCCAGGTAGACCCGCTGCGCAGGCTCTCATCTAGCTGGCAGGTCTGAAGTGTAACACCCCCTATCCGTCGCATAGTATATAGCAGTAGGTCCGGCCGGGGCCCGACGCCATATACCACAGACAGACCGGGTGGTTACGTATGGAATCCATCCAACCAATCACGACGTCCTACACAGAGCATTCTAGCGGAAGCAGTTTAAGAGTTGTAAACAAGAACCCAGCATAGGAGCATGAATGTCCACTAATACCAAAAGGAATGTTATACAAAAATACCCAAAACCGGCCTTAAGGCCTTACAGAGTGTTTCACTTGAAAATTACATGTTTTACAAACCACGGCACGCAGGCCGGTCATACATGAATAAAGCAGTAAACACTTCTACTTGGGCCTTCGAGGGCCAGCTTCGCAAAAAGGGCTTTAGCCCGCTATTGACCGCTTGGTCCAGCTGCACCTGCAAGCAACAAACCACCGCATGGTGGCAAAACAAGGCAACGGTCAGCAATGCTGACCAAATTATAACGATCCCGCCCCCAACTCGGGGCGGCGAAGCTCCTTCCCTGCATTTCATTAGCATAAGCGAGCCATATATATAACCATAGCCATTACAACACAGACGTTGGCTCGTACGGCCACACGTCCCGTGCACTCAGGGTACATTCTCGGTGAACTGGTCGATGTCACGTCAATTAAAGCCATTAACATTCCGGACTCACCACCGCCACTAAGACGGCCAAACCTATGAGCAATTTGTCTTCCTGGCCTGGGTCACGACAATTTAAGCCATTGACCGCCGAAGACTCACATCTATGCCAACGGCGAGTGCCACGTAACCTTAGGTCTCTCTAACAGAACGACATAAAGCGGGTACGGTTCCATCTAACCCGTGCTCACATCGCAACGACAATTCAAGCCATTTGCGCGGGTCAAACTTCCTCCGAGTCCCATTCTACCGCAAATCACATAACTCAGTTATGTTCGAGTTGGCTCTCAGGCCACCAAGTTGGCAAGATCTCGTATCCTCCCAGTTTTTCGGGTGCACCTTTGGTTTAGTCCCCAAGGCTCCCTGCTGCAATCTACCGCGTAGAAAACCCGAAAAACAAACCATAGCACGGAGTCTCCTCCGGCCTTAGGCAATGCAACATCACCGATCCAGACTAACATGTCCGGGTAGGCTTCACACAAAATGCCTATGTCCGTTCTCGCATACGGACTCTAAACAACGGGGACTTTACTTATCTACCCGAAGGAACGCCTCCAACTCTCCGCAAACTCGCGAGAGCGGGCTTCCTATGCTAAGAAAGAGAGCTATTCATGCTCAAGATGAGGATCGTTACCCTTGAGTTCCTCTTTGGCGCCATCGAAAAGTAATCGGATAGAAATCACCGCACTTGCGTTGCCTCCGTGGATCCGGAGTCGGCTTGCGATTCGGAGCTCCGAAGCTCCTCCAATGGCGGATCTAGCTCTTCTTCTTCCCTTAGCTCTCCTCTCTCTCCAAGAACTTACAAAGAGAACAAGTGAAGAAAAGTGAAGGTTTTCCCAGTCAACTCAAGGGTATATCCCTTCAGGAACATCCCCCAGCCGTTGGATCTCGACCTAAGGAAACGAACGGCTTTGATCCGGGGTTGAAATGCCCAATCTGGGCCGAACACGGCCTGGCACACGCCCGTGTCCAGGGTCGTGTGCCGCATTCGCCGTCAAAATCGAATCTCCTGGAACCTCACACGGGTATCGAACACGCCCGTGTTCGAGCTGACATGCCCGTGTTCCAGCAGACACGGCCGTGTACCCCATGATTTTCCCCCGTTTTCAACCCGAGCACTGCACGGGTTCTAGGAAACGCTCGTGTCCTTGCCCGTGTCACATTGACACGCCTGGACCCCAGGCCGTGTACACGGGACATTTCGTCGAGGGAAGATCGACGACTTGATGACACGGCCTTGGACACGCCCGTGTCCTAGGCCGTGTTCCTTGTCTCGACGATCGTCGAGTGAATCTCGACGACTCCCCGGGACGATCGTCGACCCGGGTCGACACGCCCTGCGACACGCCCGTGTCGCAGGCCGTGTGCCCATTCTCGACGAATCGTCGAGTATAACTCGACGACTTCACGGCTAAGTGTCGACACGGGTCGACACGCCCGTGTCGCAGGCCGTGTGCCCATTCTCGACGAATCGTCGAGTATAACTCGACGACTTCGCGGCTAAGTGTCGACACACGCTTGACACGCCCTGGGACACTCCCGTGTCCCAGGCCGTGTGCCTTCTGCCAGAACCCATACTGGCCCAAAACGTCCCCCTTTGCTCCTTTGAGTTTCGGGGCGTTACAACTCTCCCCCTCTTAAAAGAATTTCGGCCACGAAAAAAAATAAAGGAAAGACATGTACAAAACAAAATTTTGTACCTGAGCAGAACAACTCTGGACACTCGTCAAGCATAGTCTGCTCTCGCTCCCAAGAGAGCTCCTCACGACCGCAATTGTCCCACCGGACCTTGACCATCCTGATCTCTTTATTGTGTAGTCGCTTGACCTCCGAGTCCTCAATCCGCACGGGCTTGACCTTTGTCGTTAGCCCACTATCCACCGGCACTTGATCAACCGCGATCACTTGCGTAGGCTCTTGCACCGCCTTCCGAAGCACCAAAATGTGGAATACATCGTGTAAACCACTAAGCTCCACTGAGAGCTTCAACCGATAGGCCGCTTCACCAACTCGCTCCAGAACCTCGAACGGTCCAAGGTACCTCGGGCTTAGCTTTTTCAATCGCCGCACCCGCGAGACACCCTTGAACGGCTTGATCTTTAAGTATACATAATCGCCCACAGCGAACTCCACATTCCTGTGCTTGGCATTATAGTACTTTGCATGCCGGTCCTGAGCGATAAGCAACCTCTCCCGAATGGTCCTCACCAAAGGAGTAGCACCATCTACTTCCGATCGCTTATACAACTTTGACTCACCCGTTTCTATCCAAGACAACGGCGTGCGACATCTTCTACCATATAGGGCCTCGAAAGGCGTCATCTGAATACTTGCTTGGTAGCTATTGTTGTATGTAAACTCCACCAAATAAAGGTGGTCTTCCCATTGCTTTCCAAAATCCAAGACACACATGCGAAGCATGTCTTCCATGGTTCTATTCACCCTCTCGGTCTGCCCATCCGTTTGTGGGTGGAAGGTTGTGCTAAACTTCAGCTTTGTTCCCAACATTTGCTGCACCAGCCTCCAATCATTGGACGTGAACCACCCATCTCGGTCACTCACGATGCTGCGGGGCACACCATGAAGCTGTACTATATTATCCACATAAAGCTTTGCCAGCTTCTCCACCGGATCATCCTTCCTATGCGGAATAAAATGCGACACCTTCGTTAATCGATCAACAACCACCCAAATGGCGTCGTTTCCCTTTTGCGACCTTGGCAAACCGTGCACAAAGTCCATGGAGATGTCGTCGAATTTCCACTCCGGAATAGGCAAGGACTTAAGAAATCCTCCTGGCTTTTGGCACTCCGCCTTTACCAAGGCGCAGGTTTGGCACTTCGCTACGTATAGCGCCACATCCTTTTTCAAACCCGGCCACCAAAATAGTTTCTTTACATCACGGTACATCTTCGTGCTCCCCGGGTGAATCGAGTACTTGGTATGGTGTGCCTCGTACAACAACTCCACCCGTAAATTGCCCACACTTGGGACGCACAGACGACCGTCTTTCCAAAGCAATCCGTCCTCCACGACGAATTGGGAATTTGACCCATCCAGGGCCTCTATCATGAACTGCTTCATATGAGCATCCATATCCAAAGCCTGCCGAATCCGATCAGCCAGGTCATATTGGACTTCAGTCCAATTCAGCACTGCTTCAGCACTTGATTGTCTATCCACACAAACAATCTCCAACGCCTCCAACTCCCGCACCAACCGCTCATCATGCACCGATAGCCAATTGGCTTGAGCTGGGGCTCGGCGACTCAACGCGTCCGCAACTGCATTCCCTTTGTCAGGCACGTAGTGGATCTTGAATGTATAGTCCCCCAGGAACTCCATCCATCTACGCTGCCGCATATTCAGATCCTTCTGATCTATCAGGTACTTTAGGCTCTTGTGATCGGTGTAGATATCAATCTTCACACCGTACAAATAGTGTCTCCACAGCTTCAAGGCAAAAATCACGGCCGCCAACTCTAAGTCATGGACCGGATAATTCCTCTCGTGCACTTTTAGCTGTCTCGAGCCATAAGCTATCACGCTTCCGTGCTGCAGTAGCACGCAACCCAAACCGCTGCCCGAAGCATCGCTATATATCTCGTAGCCTTCGATTCCACATGGCGAACTCAGCACAGGCGCCGTGGTCAACCGACACTTCAATTCCTCAAAAGCTCGCGCGCACTCCGGCGTCCAAACGAACTTATGCTCCTTCCTCGTCAAAGTAGTGAGAGGTAACGCTATCCGCGAGAAGTTCTCTACGAAGCGCCTATAATAGCCGGCAAGCCCCAAAAAGCTCCGGACTTCTGCTACCGTAGCAAGCTCAGGCCACTCCCGTATCGCAACAATCTTCGCCGGATCCACCGCAATACCCTCTCCACTCACTATATGCCCGAGGAACGCTACTGAGGATAGCCAAAACTCGCATTTCGAGAACTTGGCATACAACTGATTTCTCCTTAGCGTCTCCAACACCAAATGAAGATGCTTGAAGTGATCTTCCTCACTTTGCGAGTACACCAAAATATCGTCGATGAAGACGATCACGAAATGGTCCAAGTACTCCCTGAACGTCTTGTTCATCAAATCCATGAATACTGACGGCGCATTAGTCAGCCCAAACGGCATGACCGTAAACTCATAATGCCCGTATCTCGTAATAAATGCTGTCTTCGGGATATCACTCTCCCTTATCCGCAGCTGATAGTACCCAGACTTGAGATCTAACTTCGAGTACATCGTCGACCCGACTAACTGATCAAAGAGATCATCAATCCTAGGGATCGGGTACTTGTTCTTCTCAGTCAGCTTGTTTAGCTCCCGATAATCAATACATAATCTCAAGCTTCCGTCCTTCTTCTTAACAAAGAGGACCGGTGCGCTCCAAGGCGAAGAACTCGGGCGCACATACCCTTGCTCCAACAACTCTTGCAGTTGAACTTTCAGCTCCACCATTTCCTTAGGCGCTAGCCGATACGGAGATCGTGACACAGGCTTTGCACCTGGCACTAGCTCGATCGTAAAATCTATCTCCCGCTGAGGCGGGTCTCCAGGAAGATCTGCGGGGAACACATCAGGGTATTCCGATACCACTGAAATACAATCCAAAGCGGGCTTCCGCTTTGCAACCTCCACTAGTGTAAAGAACAGTTCTGCTCCGGCACGAACCGCCTTCACCACCTGAAGAGCAGACATCAACGTCCTGCTCGACCCCTTTAAGCCCGTAAAAGTCGTCTCACGACTTGCTCCCAGCTTGACTTCCTTGCTGCGCAATCTATATGGGCCTGCTGCTCTTAGAGCCAGTCCATGCCAAATATGACGTCGAACTCCACTAATGGAAGTAAAGACGCCCGCAGGTCGAATTCCTGCTCCCCAATACGAATCTTAACATCGCAGATCCTATCCGCTCGCATCAAACACCCGTTGGGCAACAACACATCCAACTTGTCCTTCGCCATCGAAGAAGGGACTCCGATGCGTGATATAAATCCTTCGGACAAGAAGGAGTGTGAAGCTCCCGTATCGAAGAGTGCTCATGCCGGATTTTCACAAATCAATACAAATCCTAAACAAGTAGTTGTAAGGTAACATGTGCATAACAAGCATATAAATAAATTGACTTGCTATAAATTAAATCGTACCTGTCACCACATCAGCTTGTTTAATGGCCTCCTGCTGGCCAAGACTGTAGACCCTTGGTTGGGCCGGAGCATAATGGGATGCGGTCGACTCCACCGCCTTTCCCTTCTCTTCATAAGTGGCTCTCGGCCTCCTCTCGGACTTAGGACGTCCCCTCCAACAATCACGGGCAAAGTGCCCCGTCTTTCCACATGTAAAGCACGCGCCCGGGGTCCGACCCGTAGTCGCCCTAGAAGCACCAGAAGGAGCTGGACCCGAAGTCCTATGCTTCATGAAAGACCTCCGATAGCCGGACTTTGAAGTAGTCGGCACTCTGAACTCAGATTTCTTTTCACCCAAGCTTTTCTTCGCTTGCACGCTCTTCATGTCCTTCTCCAAGGACCGGGCAGTATTGACCAAGGTTAAGAAACCCTGCGTCATTGGCCCCGACAATAGCAGTCTCAACTCATCCCTCAAGCCTTCGTAGAATCGATTAGTCTTGCGCTCCTCATCCATGATGGTGGAGCTAGCATAATGACTCAACCGCGTAAACTCGTGGAGATATTCATCCACGCTCCTCTCACCCTGCACCAACTTCAGGAACTCATTCTCCATTGAAATCCTCTGAGTAGAAGGGAGGTATCTTGCTAAGAACAATCCTGAGAACTCTTCCATCGGAACGTCTATCAGTTGTCTACCTCTCAAATGATGTAGCTCCAATCCTTCCCACCACATCCTCGCTTCACCGTCCAGCAGGAACGTAGCGATGGTGGTCATTTGCCACTCCTCCGTCTCCGTCGCCGTCATGACTCTCTTCACCCTAGAGATCCAGTCTTCAGCTTGAGATGGGGTTCCCAACCCCGAGAATAACGGAGGGTTAAAGCTCATTACATGCTTTAGCTGCCTCTCAGTTGCTCTCCTTGGCACTACCGGTTCTATAACCACTTGCTCCACCCTCCTTGGCTCAGCCTCTTGAAGAGGTACTTGCTCCATCACGGGAGCGGGCTGCTGCGCTTGCCTTCCAGGCTGTGCATTAATCACGGCCAACACCGCTTCAGCCACCAATCGAATATTCTCAGCCGAAAGAGGTGTTGCAGGAGCAACATCCGGTGCACTACTTGCCTCAGAAACTCGGCATTCTGACGGCCCAACACCACTTCTGGTCACCTATAGTGGTACAACACACTGTTAAGCGACCAAATTGTATTGCAAACAGCAATTATAGGAACACGCAGGTTCCTCAAACACGAGTATTTTCATTCCTAAGTGGACATTCATGGGTTCTTTTACCATTATAATGATGACGCATGCAATGTGCTCACCACCCCTTAAAAAGAATTCGGCCACTGTTAGAAAGTAGAGAAAAAGAAGCGAAAAGAAGAGAACAAGCCGAATAAACTTTTGAATAATCGAAATTTTATTATCCAAAAAAGATATCTATTACAAAGGTATGCCCTCCTTTATATAGAATGGAGGAGAGATGAGAGAATACAAATAAGAGATGTGGGACTATAATTTACAGGACAAGCGGACTATACAAAACAAACTGCACAAGCCGCGCGGTTAGACAGCAGGGCTAACCGCACGGCTACCACCAGAGAGGAAGAGAGACTGCCAGGGAAGACCGCCAGACCGCCCGGTTTCCAAGCCGACTGAGACAAACCGCCAGACCGCGCGGTCTTCAACCCGCCAAGACAAACCGCCAGACCGCCCGGTCACCAACTCCAACACTCCCCCTCAAGCTGGAGCATATATATCGATCATGCCCAGCTTGTCACAGATGTGGAAAAAGGAAGCGGACACTGGCTTGGTGAAGACGTCTGCCAACTCGTTGTCGGACGTGACAAATGGAGTGCAAATCTGTTTCTTCAATATTTCTTCTCGAATAAAATGACAGTCGACTTCTATGTGTTTTGTTCTCTCATGAAAGACCGGATTTTTGGAAATGTGTATCGCGGCCTTATTGTCACAGAACATAGGAAGAGGATAGTTGTAAACCTCTCCTAAGTCAAGCATGAGAGCCCGCAACCACTTTAACTCACATGTAGTCGATGCCATGCTACGATATTCAGCCTCTGCACTAGACCTGGAAACGACAGACTGTTTCTTGCTCTTCCAACTCACAAGATTGCCTCCAACAAATGTGCAGAAACCTGAAGTCGATTTGCGGTCCCCTTTGTCATCCGCATAGCTTGAATCAGAGTAAGCTTCAACCCTTAGGTGACCATTCTTCTGAAATAGGAGTCCTTTCCCTGGAGCAGCTTTAATATACTCTAATATCCTCAGAGCAGATTGTAGATGACACTCCCTCGGAGCTTGCATGAACTGGCTCACCTTGCCAACAGCATAGGAGATGTCGGGTCTGGTTACCGTGAGATATATGAGCTTGCCCACCAGACGCCGGTATCTCGTAAGATCAGAGAGAAGAGGTGAGTCATCTGTCCAAGTTTTGTCTTCTCCAGCAGCCATAGGACAACGTGCAGGTTTAGCACCAGTGAGTCCTGCATCCTTTAAAAGATCAAGAGCATACTTCCGTTGTGAAAGGACCATGGAGTTGGGCTTTCTAGAGATTTCAATCCCCAGAAAGTATTTCGGGGAGCCCATATCCTTTGTAACCAGATGTTGACGAAGGTGTTTCTTGGTCATCAGTATCCCATCCTGGTCATCGCCAGTAAGAAGAATGTCATCAACATAAACCGCAAGAACAACAAGACCAGAGGCGGTTTTCCGAACAAACAAGGAGTGATCTGCTGAGCTTCGTGTAAAACCAATGGCCGCAACAATGCCACTGAACTTGTCAAACCAGGCACGAGGACTCTGCTTGAGGCCATAGATAGCCTTCTTTAGCCGGCATACCCGTGTCTCCCCCTGAGCAACATACCCAGGAGGTTGCTCCATGTAAACAGCTTCCTGCAGATCTCCATAGAGGAAGGCATTCTTAACATCTAGCTGCGAGATGGGCCAATCCCTTTTGACAGCTACAGAGAGAAGAACCCGAATGGTGCTGAGGCGAGCCACGGGCGAGAAAGTGTCAAAGTAATCAACCCCATAAGTTTGGGTAAAACCCTTGGCAACCAGGCGAGCCTTATAACGATCCACACTGCCATCCGGGAGAAACTTCACCACGAAGACCCAGCGACAACTAACAACATCAGTGCCGAAAGGAGGCGGAACAAGGGTCCAGGTACCCCGTTCAGTGAGAGTAGCAATCTCCTCATCCATGGCAACTTTCCAGTGAGGAATAGTAAGGGCCTCCTGGTAGGAACGGGGGGTGGTAGTGGCCGAGATAGCCAGGGCAAAGGCTCGGCGAGCAGGGGTAAGGCGATCGTAGGAAACAACCGCAGCAAGAGGATGGTGGGTACAAGCCCGAACCCCTTTGCGAAGAGCAATCGGGAGATCCAGGTCAGCAGGTGCCTCAGTATCCGGAGTATCCGTGGTGGAGAGAGCTGGCCCGGGAGTAGAGAGAGATGGCAGCGGAGTGGAGGGAGAAAGCGGAGTAGAGGGTGGAGATGAGGAGGAGGGGGAAGGCGGTGGAGTGGGTGGAGAGGACGGAACCTCAGTGGGAGCAGAGGGAAGGGATGGGTTGGTATGAGAAGGAGGAGCAGGAGGAGGAGAAGAGGAAGCGGGAGAGAAGTAAGAGGCATTGGCAAAGAAGGTGACATCCGCAGAGACAAATTGCGTGCGGGTAACAGGGTCAAAGCAACAATAGCCTTTCTGAGTGGGAGAATAGCCCAGAAAGACACATTTGGTGGCACGGGGTGAGAGTTTATCACGCGTGGCAGCGGGAGAGTGCACAAAAGCAGTGCACCCAAAGATGTGTAGAGGAAGAGGAAAGGGATCCTTGTCCGGATAAAGAATGGAGAAGGGGGTAGCACCGTGGAGAACGGTGGAGGGAAGGCGATTGATGAGATAGCAGGAGAGAAGGACAGCATAGCCCCAATAGGAGCGAGGAACATGCATTTGATTCATCATAGTGCGAGCGACATCAAGGAGGTGACGGTTTTTGCGTTCCGCCACTCCATTTTGTTGGGAAGTGTAGACACAGCTGGTGTGACGAATAACACCATGGTGAGTGCAAAAGGAGGAGAAGTCGTGGCTAAGATACTCCTTAGCATTGTCAGAACGAAGGATTTTAATAGACGTAGCGAACTGAGTTTTAACCATCGAATAAAAAGAGGTCCAAACAGAGAATAACTCGGAGCGATCTTTAAGAAGATATACCCACGTTGCTCGAGAGAAATCATCAATGAAGGTGACAAAATAGGAACTGCCCCGACCGATGGTGAAGGTAGGGGCGGGACCCCATATGTCAGAGTGAACGAGGTCGAACGGATGGGAGGAGCCCCGACTCTGCGTTGGTGGGAAGGAGGAGCGGTGATGTTTGTCAAGTTGACATGCATCACAGTTTAGAGGAGGATGATGAGGAGGGAGGTGCGGCAGGAGTTGTCGTAGAATGCGGGGAGGAGCATGACCAAGGCGAAGATGCCATTGGAGAAGATCTGTAGAGGAGGAGGAGAAGACGGATAGAGCAGAAACGTTGTCAAGGAAGTAGAGGCCACCACTCTCAGTCCCGGTAGCAATCGTCCGTTGGGAGGCCGGATCCTGAAAAGCACAAGAGGTAGGGGTGAATGTGACAGAACACTGTAGTTGCTTGCATAAAGAAGTAACCGATAATAAATTGCACGGAAACTTGGGCACATAGATGGTATCAGCCAAGCAGAGAGACGGAGTGACTTGAACCATGCCCGTCCCATGGACCGGGGAGGGAGATCCATCAGCGACAATGACTGGGGGCAACTGAGCCTGTGTGTCAAGAAGAGAGAAACATTGAGGGTTGCCGGTCATATGACTTGTGGCACCAGAGTCGATGAGCCATCGTCCGCGAGTCACAACATGAGCACTACCAGAAGAGGTGACCACGGAGGCTGACGGGCTGGAGGAGAGGAAAGCCATGGAAGCAAGAGAGTAGCAAACCGCGACGAGAAGAGAGTAGAGCACCAAGCCGGGCGACCAGAAAATAGGTCGGGCGGCTAGAAAGGCCGCTTCCAAGAAGCCGAGCAAAGCAGAGGGAAAGAAGTCGCACGACCTGAAAAAGTCGGGCGAACAGAGGAGAACAAGTCGCGCGGCCAAAGATGAGGCCGAGGCGACTAGCAAGCAGGAGCGGGTAGAAGGCAACAAGAAGAAAGCGGCGAAAAAGCAGGCAAAGGTCCAGCGGGGAAGAGGTCGCGCGGACTGAGAAGACCGAGCGAACAGAAGAGAAGAGAAGAGCAGGTGACCGCGACCAAGATGCGGGTAAGAAAGGAATAACCCGCACGGTCAGGCAGATCACAGCAGCTGCGAGAAGGCGGTCAAAGGCACAGCGGGGAAGAGGTCGCGCGGACTAAAAAAAGGCCGAGCGAACAGAAGAGAGGAGAAGAGCTAGTGACCGCGACCAAGATGCGGGTGAGAAAGGAACAACCCGCACGGTCAGGCAGATCACAGCAGCAAACCGCGAGTTCAGAGACAACACACGCGGACAGAGACAGACCGCAGCGACTAGGAAGTCGGACCGGCAGGAAAGAACAAGGAGCGCGGCGACACGGAAACAGGTCGCTGCGACAAAGAGCAGTAGGAGAAGAGAATCAAGAAGAAGCAAGCCGCGCAAACAGGCAGCGGACAGAAACAAGCCGCGCGGATAGAAACAAGCCGCGCGGACAGATGAGAAGGAAAGCCGCGAACAAGCCGCAGAACGCGGAAGACAAGCCGCGAACAACAGAGAGCGCACAGAATCAGGAGGAAATGACCGTATCCTCTGATACCATGTTAGAAAGTAGAGAAAAAGAAGCGAAAAGAAGAGAACAAGCCGAATAAACTTTTGAATAATCGAAATTTTATTATCCAAAAAAGATATCTATTACAAAGGTATGCCCTCCTTTATATAGAATGGAGGAGAGATGAGAGAATACAAATAAGAGATGTGGGACTATAATTTACAGGACAAGCGGACTATACAAAACAAACCGCACAAGCCGCGCGGTTAGACAGCAGGGCTAACCGCACGGCTACCACCAGAGAGGAAGAGAGACTGCCAGGGAAGACCGCCAGACCGCCCGGTTTCCAAGCCGACTGAGACAAACCGCCAGACCGCGCGGTCTTCAACCCGCCAAGACAAACCGCCAGACCGCCCGGTCACCAACTCCAACAGCCACGAATTAAGTTTAAGCCCGACCAAAACCAGTAGTCTGATACCAAATTGTAACACCCCCTATCCGTCGCATAGTATATAGCAGTAGGTCCGGCCGGGGCCCGACGCCATATACCACAGACAGACCGGGTGGTTACGTATGGAAACCATCCAACCAATCACGACGTCCTACACAGAGCATTCTAGCGGAAGTAGTTTAAGAGTTGTAAACAAGAACCCAGCATAGGAGCATGAATGTCCACTAATACCAAAAGGAATGTTATACAAAAATACCCAAAACCGGCCTTAAGGCCTTACAGAGTGTTTCACTTGAAAATTACATGTTTTACAAACCACGGCACGCAGACCGGTCATACATGAATAAAGCAGTAAACACTTCTACTTGGGCCTTCGAGGGCCAGCTTCGCAAAAAGGGCTTTAGCCCGCTATTGACCGCTTGGTCCAGCTGCACCTGCAAGCAACAAACCACCGCATGGTGGCAAAACAAGGCAACGGTCAGCAATGCTGACCAAATTATAACGATCCCGCCCCCAACTCGGGGCGGCGATGCTCCTTCCCTGCATTTCATTAGCATAAGCGAGCCATATATATAACCATAGCCATTACAACGCAGACGTTGGCTCGTACGGCCACACGTCCCGTGCACTCAGGGTACATTCTCGGTGAACCGGTCAATGTCACGTCAATTAAAGCCATTAACATTCCGGACTCACCACCGCCACTAAGACGGCCAAACCTATGAGCAATTTGTCTTCCTGACCTGGGTCACGACAATTTAAGCCATTGACCGCCGAAGACTCACATCTATGCCAACGGCGAGTGCCACGTAACCTTAGGTCTCTCTAACCGAACGACATAAAGCGGGTACGGTTCCATCTAACCCGTGCTCACATCGCAACGACAATTCAAGCCAATTACGCGGGTCAAACTTCCTCCGAGTCCCATTCTACCGCAAATCACATAACTCAGTTATGTTCGAGTTGGCTCTCAGGCCACCAAGTTGGCAAGATCTCGTATCCGCCCAGTTTTCCGGGTTAGTCCCCAAGGCTCCCTGCTGCAATCTACCGCGTAGAAAACCCGAAAAACAAACCATAGCACGGAGTCTCCTCCGGCCTTAGGCAATGCAACATCACAGATCCAGACTAACATGTCTGGGTAGGCTTTACACAAAATGCCTATGTCCGTTCTCGCATACAGACTCTAAACAACGGGGACTTTACTTATCTACCCGAAGGAACGCCTCCAACTCTCCGCAAACTCGCGAGAGCGGGCTTCCTATGCTAAGAAAGAGAGCTATTCATGCTCAAGATGAGGATCGTTACCCTTGAGTTCCTCTTTGGCGCCATCGAAAAGTAATCGGATAGAAATCACCGCACTTGCGTTGCCTCCTTGGATCCGGAGTCGGCTTGCGATTCGGAGCTTCGAAGCTCCTCCAATGGCGGATCTAGCTCTTCTTCTTCCCTTAGCTCTCCTCTCTCTCCAAGAACTTAGAAAGAGAACAAGTGAAGAAAAGTGAAGGTTTTCCAAGTCAACTCACGGGTATATCCCTTCAGGAACATCCCCCAGCCGTTGGATCTCGACCTAAGGAAACGAACGGCTTTGATCCGGGGCTGAAATGCCCAATCTGGGCCGAACACGGCCTGGCACACGCCCGTGTCCAGGGCCGTGTGCCGCACTCGCCGTCAAAATCGAATCTCCTGGAACCTCATACGGGTATCGAACACGCTCGTGTTCGAGCTGACACGCCCGTGTTCCAGCTGATACGGCCGTGAGGCCGGCCGTATACCCCATGATTTTTCCCCCGTTTTCAACCCGAGCACTGCACGGGTTCTAGGACACGCCCGTGTCCTTGCCCGTGTCACATTGACACGCCTGGACCCCAGGCCGTGTACACGGTACATTTCGTCGAGGGAAGATCGATGACTTGATGACATGGCCTTGGACACGCCCGTGTCCTAGGCCGTGTTCCTTGTCTCGACGATCGTCGAGTGAATCTCGACGACTCCCCGGGACGATCGTCGACCCGGGTCGACACGCCCTGCGACACGCCCGTGTCGCAGGCCGTGTGCCCATTCTCGACGAATCGTCGAGTATAACTCGACGACTTCACGGCTAAGTGTCGACACGGGTCGACACGCCCTGCGACACGCCCGTGTCGCAGGCCGTGTGCCCATTCTCGACGAATCCTCGAGTATAACTTGACGACTTCGCGGCTAAGTGTCGACACACGCTTGACACGCCCTGGGACACGCCCGTGTCCCAGGCCGTGTGCCTTCTGCCAGAACCCATACTGGCCCAAAACGTCCCTCTTTGCTCCTTTGAGTTTCGGGGCGTTACATGAAGGCTCTCCTATGGGGGATAGGTTTGGTTTGATAACTTCATCGGCACCCCGAGCTCGGCTCGGCCCCAGGTAGACCTGCTGCGCAGGCTCTCATCTAGCTGGCAGGTCTGAAGGCTCGCCTATGAGGGATAGGTTTGGTTTGAGAACTTCATCGGCACCCCGAGCTCGGCTCGGCCCCAGGTAGACCCGCTGCGCAGGCTCTCATCTAGCTGGCAGGTCCGAAGGCTCGCCTGTGGGGGATAGGTTTGGTTTGAGAACTTCATCGGCACCCCGAGCTCGGCTCGGCCCCAGGTAGACCCGCTGCGCAGGCTCTTATCTAGCTGGCAGGTCCGAAGGCTCACCTGTGGGGGATAGGTTTGGTTTGAGAACTTCATCGGCACCCCGAGCTCGGCTCGGCCCCAGGTAGACCCGCTGCGCAGGCTCTCATCTAGCTGGCAGGTCCGAAGGCTCGCCTGCGGGGGATAGGTTTGGTTTGAGAACTTCATCGGCACCCCGAGCTCGGCTCGGCCCCAGGTTGACCCGTTGCGCAGGCTCTCATCTAGCTGGCAGGTCCGAAGGCTCGCCTGCGGGGGATAAGTTTGGTTTGAGAACTTCATCGGCACCCCGAGCTCAGCTTGGCCCTAGGTAGACCCACTGCACAGGCTCTCATCTAACTAGCAGGTCCGAAGGCTCGCCTGTGGGGGATAGGTTTGGTTCGAGAACTTCATCGGCACCCCGAGCTCGGCTCAGGCCCATGTAGACCCGCTGCGCAGGCTCTCATCTAGCTGGCAGGTCCGAAGGCTCGCCTGTGGGGGATAGGTTTGGTTTGAGAACTTCATCGGCACGCCGATCTCGGCTCGGCCCCAGGTAGACCCGCTGCGCAGGCTCTCATATAGATGGCAGGTCCGAAGGCTTGCCTGTGGTGGATAGGTTTGGTTTGAGAACTTCATCGGCACCCCGAGCTCGGCTCGGCCCCAGGTAGACCCGCTGCGCAGGCTCTCATCTAGCTAGCAGGTCAGAAGGCTCGCCTGTGGGGGATAGGTTTGGTTTGGTAACTTCATCGGCATCCCGAGCTCGGCTCAACCCCAGGTAGACCCGCTGCGCAGGCTCTCATCTAGCTGGCAGGTTCGAAGGCTCGCCTATGTGGCATAGGTTTGGTTTGAGAACTTCATCGACACCCCGAGCTCAGCTCGGCCCCAGGTAGACCCGCTGCGCAGGCTCTCATCTAGCTGGCAGGTCTGAAGGCTCGCCCGTGGGGGATAGGTTTAGTTTGGTAACTTCATTGGCGTCCCGAGCTCGGCTCGGCCCCAGGTAGACCAGCTGCGCAGTCTCTCGTTAGCTTGGCAGGCCCGAGGGCTTGCCTGGGGGAGGGAAGTTTTTGATCATAGGAGACACTCCGACTCGGATGCTCTGAGCAAGGCAAGAAACGCACCACGAAATGAAAAGGAGGTAAAGGCAGGATAGGTCTCAGCCAGAGAAGGTCTCGGTTGGGGAGGTCCCTGTCAAGGAGATCTCGTCGAGGAAATTCTCGGCGGAAGGCGCCTGACAAGCTTTTCTTGGTCAGACAGCGAGAGGTATTGGGCCAAAGCTTCGGACAGTTTGGGCAAGCTAAAGGTGGACGGCCTCGTCTTAAAGGGCCCGCGATCCATGTTCCCGGCAGACGGTTTTCAGCAGAACGTGGGAATGAAACGTCAGTGCCCTGGGCTCTTTCGACAGGTTCCCGCCTATCTGTCACTAAGGGAGACTACCCTAGGGAGGCCAAGGGCCTCAACGGAAGCATGCTTAAGAAGCACTCTGACACAATAATTGTATCAAGCGCATTTGTAATAAAGAGAAAAGGACAATACATACAAAACATTTACAATGTATTTTATATAGTTACAGATGTAGTGCATTCTCGCTTAGTACAACAAAAGAAAAAGAAAAGAAAAGGGGGGCTGTAACATCCCATTTCCAACTAGACCCCTAAGAGTGGTTTTGGCCATGACTAGGTCATGACAAACCCTAGGAAGCCAGTAATGGGCCAAGAGATAGGGGACAAAAAGGTGGGAGACCATCATGGTCTGCAGATAGTAGAACTCTAAACAATGGCTTAGGATGACCATGGGCTACACCTTAACCCCAAGACCCTACCACAACACCCCTAATACTTGGGAGACCCATTAGAGCCAAAAGGACCCATTAGGGTCAACCCAAGAGGCCCAGTTGACCAAGGTCAACCCTAGCCCTAAATGGGTCAAACTAGCCTACTTAGGGCCAACTGACCTACTACTAGCCTAAAGGACCCCTCCTATGCCCTCCTAACCCTAAAGTGAGGTCAATGGGTCACTAAGGACACATAGGGGTCAACCCAATTGGTCATGTTGACCCAAGTCAACTCTAGCCCGAAAATGGTCAAAGTGCTCTTGCCAAGGGACATGTGACCCCCAAGATGCCCAACCAACCCTATTCAAGTAACCCTAGACCTCAAGGGAGCCCAATGGGCCACTAAAAACCCAATGGGGTCAACCCAGATAGTCAAATTGACCAGGTCAACCCTCATTTAGGTCATGTCAATCTTAACCCAAAAGGGCTAACCCAAGCCCAAGCCACTTCTCCCCTAGGCTAAACCCATTCCCATGACCATCATAATCAAGTGGGCTGCATTTAGCTTGTGAGGTTGACTAGTCAACCAGGGGTGACTAGGAGAGAGAAGGGAGCTCCCCTCCATGATAATGGAGGAGAGAGAAAATGAGGAAGAAGAAAGGGAAGTGATAGGCCGGCCAAGGAAGGCTAACAGCCACCAATTATGGCTGCAATCAACTCCTCTAGGAGAGAGGAGTTGATTCCAGCCGTTTCCCGGCCACCAAGGGGTGGGTTCAGCCCCCCTCCACACAACCCGAGCCACACCTTTAATGGTGTTAATGGCCATTGAAGGACCAGCCTCCCCTCTCCCCCATTTGACATTTAAACACCTTCAGGGAGCCTAGGGGATCATTTTAGAGCGTTTACCTGGAGGAGACGAGCCATTCCACTGTACAGTTGCAGAAGCCGAGCGCCGCCGCCGTCGTCAATGGCATCCCGCCGCTCCTCACGCATTCAGGCCGCTAGGAAGGTCCTCCTCCTCTCCTTAACCCGCGGGTAGATCTTAGGATTAATTAGGCTTGAGTTTCGGGCTCAATTGAGCCCGATCCAATCCGGGATTTCTCCTGGTTTCGGCAAGAAAATCTCTTGCTATATCCGCCGGAAAATGCCTCTCCGGCGGCGGAGCCGCCGCCTGGCGATAGCCACCACCTCAACGGAGGTGTTGGTGGCGGTGGCCGGCCGGGGAAGGGGCTGGATCGCCGGCGGCAGGGCTTGGAAATCGCTCTAGGCGGGACGAATCTCAGCCGTCGGCTCAATGAAGACGATGACCAGATGCCGTTGATCCTTGCGCCAAGATTCGTGCTGCATCAGTATTAAACTATAGGAAATTAATTTTATTTATTTCACCCTGTCACACTTTTGACATTTAATGTTTTAAATTTTTAAAAATGGTTAGAGGCTTTGTATAAGAAAATGATCAACACATGATTTGTAGCCCTTTCTGTCTACTTTATTTTAAAATTAGTGTGAACCCATTTGGATGCAAGGTCTGACCAGGGCACCCAGTTTGGTGGGACATACCCTTAGGGCTAGGCAGTCATTAAATTGAGTGCCCACTCTTCACCCCTAGCCCAAATTAGCTGAAATTTTGGCAGAGAGTCTATCCTAGATATACCTAGGGTCTGCCCAAAAATGGGAATTTTTAGAGAAAATATTTCTATAGTTTTTGTAAATATTTAATAATTATTAGATAAATTAAATAGGTGCCCTAAACACCTCCAAACCCTCCCAAATTTTGGTGACTGGTCCCTGGGTTCCAATTAGGTATCTGTATAAAATTTCATTTAATGTGGATGTGTTTTGAATAGGTTTTGACCCAACCCTAACTATACCTTTATAAGGGCATTTTGGTCAAAAGTTGCACTTTTGGTTTTGAGTGACCAAATCACCTCAACAGAGGTTGAAATTTGGGCCACTAGCTTGTTATAGCACTTATCACCTCCCCATGGAATATGGGGTAGGGAGGAATAGATTTGCCCTAAGTTCCTAGGTCAAACCCTAAGGAGGGACCTTTTGGCCTTGTGAAGGGTATGAGTCCTAAACACCTTGGATGAACTCCAAATTTTGCAAGGTGGTTCCTAGGATATATAGAACCCACTGTTAAAAATATTAGCTAATTTTGAAAAGGATAGGGGCCCCAAAACCCTAACCCTAGCTTAGGACCTAAAACTTGTAGTGTAAGTTTAGGTTAGCTAAACATCTTGAAACTTAACCAAATTTGGGTAGTGAGGGGATTAGGGTATTTTGAGCCTCTGATAATTTACTTGAGGAATTTTGAACAATATTTATAGCACTTCATTTATAATCAATAGTAATGCCCTAATTAATATTTTGGCTATTGTGGTATCACTGCCCATAGAGAGGGTATGAAACATGGGCAGAGTTAGTTTTAGGTTATAATAATCTTGTATGAATTTTGTTAGAAGTTTTGGATATCTATTTAGGGCATCTACTTCACAAGTGCTTTATTTTGATTACATATTAAATAATTCTTGTCAGAGGCCATTACTTACTGAAAAATCATGAAACATGTTGCATAGTGTTTTTAGCTCAATGTTATCATATGAGAATTTTTGTGGAAATATTTGATGACTAATTAGCATACTTTGTTCATTAACCCTTAAATTAGAAAGTTCATAAGAAAATCAAATATAGCCTTATTTCCAAATGATAAATTTTGAAACTTTTTCTAGGGTACTTGTAGTCCATCATAATCATCCCTGAATTTTCTCTGAATTTTTGGAGGTATAGTTTCTCTAGAATCTTTTAAAATGACTTATTATGGGGCATCTTTGAAATTAAATTTAAAGGCCTAAACTTTGCTGAAAAATTGGAAGACTTAGTATTTAGAGTTTATTAGGCATTTTGTAATTATCATAAATTTAGTGGATTATTACCTTGTCTGAAAATGGTACTTCATGTTCAAACCTGGGCCTCTTGGGACACTTGAATAAATAAATTAATTATCAGACAAATTAGGAAAATTATGGATTTCTGGATTTATACTTCAAATGTCTTTTTAGACTTCTAATAATTATCATAAGGGTACTGGATGAATATTTCATGTGCTTCCCTTTTTACGGGTCATGTAGCTTAAGTGGTCTGCATATAGCAAAACTGCAGGATTACATTTGGATGTGAATTAGGGCTCGTATGATGGGTCTTGGTGGTTTGCTGTAAGGACAAGTGGAAGGGGCTGCATCTATGGAAGATGAGTGAGTAGGGTGTGGTTTTGTCTAGGGTTTATAGGCGTTCGGGTCCGACGAAGATCGTCCCACCCAAGGAGAGTTGGAGTCAAATCACCCTAGGATTAGCATATCGAAATATGAGAAAATAATGGGTAAGGGAATCAACCAATAATAAAATAAGTACCTTGCGAAAGGGAACGCTGGGCGTAATCCCAACACAGTTCCTAGTGCCCCTTGAGAGCCCTTCACAGGGAATACCGGGGGCAGTCCTGGGTTAACGTAAACTGTTTAACAAGCTGAAAAGAGTAACTTAGTAATTAGGGTTGCACCTTCCACAACACTGATGGCACCAGATCTTGGTTAGGAGCTTCGGCTCGGATGGTTAAAAGGCGGACTTTGGGTCCGGGGAGCTTCAGCTCGATTGTTTGAGTCGGACGTGTTGGTCCGGGGAGCTTCGGCTCGATTCTTGTTTACGCTAAAATTGCATGTGCATAACAGGAAAGGAAATTAAGGTGGTGGGTCTTCGGTATTGGAGGGTCGATGCACCGACTCCAATACGTTGACTCGGCAAGTGTGGTTAGCACTTCGCCAACAGAAGTCCGGTGCGCCAGCCGGCAAGAGTACGCAGGAGTCCGCTTCGTGCACCAAGCGTTGAGGCGTACGATAGGTCTGACCGGTAGTGCTTTACTGGTTTAGAGGTGGGCGAGGCCCAACCCACCGCTTCCGTCTGCCACTACGGAGGTATCCTGGGAGGTTACGGCTCCAAAAAGGGGGAACTAAAGGTCTGTGTGCACAGAGTCGGGTGTGTGTGTTGCACTTGCATGTCCATCATACCCACTTGCATGTCATAGCATATTCGTTACCTTTAACCTTGACACCTAAAGTATAAGTGGAAAGGGACGCTTATACTTTAGGACCTGCTACACGACCCCTTGGTCTATAAGCTTGTGTGGGCAAGTTTATAAATTAAGGTTAAATTTGGATATATATATTTGCTGCTGTTTGATAACCGACACCCCATCGTATAAATTGGTATGGGACTTTTTATACGATGGGAGCCTTGCAGAAGACCCCTTGGCTTATGTGTTTTCACATAAGTAAAGGTTACTTTTCATATATCAGCTTATTGTCTTATTATGCTATAGAATTTGCTAGTATAGGTCCACTGCCATCTGCTTTTGATATTCTCCACCTTCAAGTCCTCCCCTTTCTTCCTCTCCGCTCCGTGGGGGAAGGGGCGGGGAATGATAGGACTTAGTCTTTTAGACTAACGGTTTTCGAACCGCATCATTTAGGGGATCGTGGAGACCAGCATGGAGGAGCAGCCCCAGAGACCGGTGCGCTTGGAGGTGGGGCAGTCTAGCTCCGGAGTTCATACAGCCGGGACCGTGAGTCTCGACCTTGAGTAGTTTTCTACTTTTGTTTCTGCATGAGAGATCTTGTAGTGAGGTTATTTTCTGTGGACACTCCCTTCGTGGAGTTATATTTATTATGTCATGTGATTCTCTGTGGACTGCAGTTTCTGTTTCCTTCATTATTCTGCTACTTTTTTATGATCGAATTGGCCGGCAGAATCGGCGCTTTGTGGTGATGACCCTTCAAGGCGTGAAGGAGTCACCGCAAAACGGCGGTTCTGGGCCTAAGACCCCGGTGTCGAAAAAGAAAAAAAAAGGGGGGTCTTACAAGTGGTATCAAAGGCAGACCTCGATCGAAAAGTAACAGTCCACAACCCTAGGCCACCCCCGCGCGAGTTTAGTTTGGGGACAAACTAAGCAGCGGAAGCAGTGGTGTGCCCATACGGGGGGAATCACATGTAAATTGTCCACTTTCATTAGGCATTGAGTCGATTACCTATTAATGTAGCTCGTTTTGCAGCCCCCAGCTCAGCCCACCCCACAAGGTGGAGCTCAGCAGACTCCAAACATTGCACCACCTCCCATGGTCCCCACACCTTTCCTCCAGTCAGACATGGGGCAGACCCTTACAGCTATCCTTGAGGCCTTCCGGGCTCAGCAAGCTCCAGCCCAGTAGCCAAACCCAGGGGCCAACTGGATGAGCACCTTCCGAGGACTCTCTCCCCCATCATACTTGGGGACAGAGTCGGCAGTGCGGACAGAGGAGTGGCTGGATGTTATGTACGAGATGTTGACTGGGATACGATGCCCTTGGGAGGAGAGGGTGGCCCTGGTGGTATCTTGCTTGGAGTCCCATGCTAAGAGGTGGTGGAAGACGCTGTTGGACACGACTTTTGTTGATAGGGAGATTGCAGAAATCACTTGGGAAGAATTCAGGGCCACGCTGCTGGAGCACTTTGTTCCTCAGTCAGCCAGGGATGAGTTGGAGGAGCGGTTCTTGCAGCTGAGGCAGGGCACCAGGACAGTGGTGGAGTGTCACAACCCGCATTTCCTCAACGAGCATATCGTATCAGAGTAAGAGAAACTACGGATTATGATGCCACGTCGTGCAGGGGATAACTGCACACGCTCAGGCAACTCTTGATGCTTACTTTATGAATTGAAATTCAACAGTTAGATGTAAAAAAACTAGTTCATTTGTTGGCCGTATCCCTCGGGCTTAGGTATCAAAACACATTGGTACGCGGCGGAAATCCTTGGTTTATACGAAAATAAGTCTTAATTTATCAAGTCATGTATGCATGAGATACAATAATAGTTTTGGTTTAGCTTCAAAATACCTAATGCAACCTACCAGAAAACCATCCCAAAAGCAAGTACATTCCATCCAAAGGAGTTTACAATAGCAGTCTCGTTCATATTTACATAAAAGAAAATCCACCAAATGGGCGCCAACAAGCTGACACGAACCCATTGGGGCACATGTATGTCTGTACAACAAAAGATGAACTACCTCGCTTTGAATGCTCGGTTAGCTCCCAAGAAACGCCTCCAACCAACCTAGCCGCTCAACCGGCTACAACCTGCACCTGAGGCATTCAAGAAATAATACCTCAGCAATCAACCAAACTATACAAAAGAGAGTATAAATTTCATAATGGATCAAGAAGGGGCTTACCGACCCCATAGCAACGCTTAAGTCAAAAGAGTGCACAAAACAAGTGCGTACATGTAGAAAAACAATGTCATTCCAAAGGATCAACCGCACCAAGTGCGTACTAGTTCTTCAAGTCCTGCTCAAACCGCAGGAACAAAAGGCAAAACACATGCCTATTCCATCATTCATAGAACAAGAACCTACTAGAAAAGTGAAGCATAAGCAGCGGTTAAGTTCAATTTCGCAAGGGTCTTATCGGTGGCGGCCCTAAAGTGGAACGCACCAAACAAAACCAGCCCAAATCGGGGCCAAAGTGGTCTCTCTAACCACAAAAACAAAACCCGGTGGCCACAGGCTGAAACCACACCACCCCTTGCAAAATCCTCACACAAACGCTTCCGCCATGCTTCACGAATTCGCCTCGCAAAACACCCCATAACCCAAGGTAACACGTTTCCTTTCATCGCCTTCCACACGACTATCACTTTCCAACGTAGAGTGTGATAACTACATAAATCACATGCTTTGTATAAAAAGAAAGAATCACATAAGAGAGTTTGATAAGTACGTAAATCACGGATTTGGAGCATGAATCATATGTGTTTGATCAAGGAAGAATCACATACATTTGAAAGGCTATATGAACAGGAATCCAAGTAGCTAGAACTACATGACTTAACCTAGCATAGACGTGAGAACCAACAAAACGAAACATAAGGAATTAACTACATGTATCAACTTAACACAAGGAATTAACATAGGGAATTAGCTACATGTCATATGGAATTACATAAGGAATTAGCATAGGGAATTAACTACATGTCATATGGAATTACATAAGGAATTAGCATAGGGACCTTTGATAAAACAAACAAGTGGATTGATAAGCAAGAAGAACACACTAGGCAAGTGCATCATAGAGAAATTTAAGAACACAAGAAACTAAAGCAAGGAAAGTGAAAGAGGAACACTAGCTATGTTGGCATAATTCATATCAAGAATGAAGATTGGCAAGGGTGGAGGACACCGCTTGCCTGAACCGAGACGATGTCGCGACGGCTGCTTTTCTTTTCTTGCCTTGCTTGAACCTTTCTCTCTTTGCTTTCCCTTTGAGGAGAAGGAAGAAGAAGATGAAGATGAAGAGGAAGAAGATAAAGCTGAAAGGTTTCTGTTTCGGACTTATTTCCTCCAGAACCGAGCTGAACCGTTCGATGCAGGATCAAGGAAATGAACGGCACAAAAAAACTGGAAAAAGTCGATTTTCGGGCCGGTCACGCCCTGTGTCACGCCCGTGACACAGGGCGTGTACCATAAGCGGCGCCGAAAGGCGGCAATTCCATGTTTATCCAGACGGTACACGGCCGGGGTACACGCCCGTGACGGGTCGGTCACGCCCGTGACCTAGGGCGTGTAACCCGTGTCTCGACACCTCCTCGACAGAAAGTGTCGACACTCGACCCAGCTTGACACGCCCTATGACACGCCCGTGTCACAGGCCGTGTCCCCTCTCTCGACGACTCGACACTCGATACTCGACGCTCGATACTCGCCGATCGACACTCGACACTCGACGAAGCGGGACACGGCCCGTGACACGCCCGTGTCAGGGGGCGTGTACCCCATTCGTCGAGCTCAACTCGACGCAAGAAAAATCGTCGAGTCAAGGAGGTCATGCCCAGGTCACGGCCTGGGTCACGCCCGTGTCAGGGGGCGTGTCTCGCACAAAAACGACCATTTTCCCCTTTTGTGAAAAATGTTCCTGGGACGTCCTAGACCATTTTTGCCTTAAGCACTTTTTACCCTTTTTTGTTTCCTGAACCAGCAACTTATTTTGAGCAACATTCCCCGGGCGCGAAAACGTGCAACCATTCCCTAAGAGGCCTCACCGAGTCCCTCATTTGGACTACGGTTTGCTGGGGAATCGTGCAACTCGGCAACCAAAACAGCCACTCGCAAGCTCGCGGGAAAACCATGCTCGAACAACAGTCAACGCCAACGTAACGCCCATCATGCGTACGTAATAAAAATCCGGGGCGTTACAATCACTCCCCCTAACAAAAAGTTTCTCCTCGAAACTTTTCACAAAACCCAACACACAAGCAAACCAAAACATGAATCCAATCAAACACTAAATCTCATACCAGCTTACGGGAACAAATGAGGGTGAGCCGCCCTCATCGTTGACTCGAGCTCCCACGTCGCACTTTCCACATCCTGATTTTTCCATAACACCTTTACCATAGGAATCTTCTTTTTCCGCAACACACGATCTTGGGAGTCCAATATCCGGATGGGCATCTCCATATACGAAAGGTTTGGCGCCAATGGCGGCACCACGTCCAACACTTGCGTGTCATTCCGCAGACACTTGCGCAGTTGGCTCACATGAAACACATTCTGAACACCAGGAAAGTTCACAGGTAATTCCAGTTTGTAGGCAGATGCTCCAACTCGCTCAAGAATCTTGAAGGGACCCAAAAATCTTGGGTCTAACTTGCGCTCTTTCCCAAACCTTTTAATCCCAACCATTGGGGAGACTTTCAAGAAAACAGAATCCCCCACCACAAACTCCAATTCCGACCTTCGTCGGTTGGCATACTTTTCATATCGCTCTTGGGCGATTCGGAGCTTCTCCCGAATACCTCGTACTGCAACTTCCATATCCTCGAGCGCCTCTGGCCCCAGCAAAGGCCGCTCGCCAACCTCAGTCCAAAAGAGTGGGGTCCGACATCGTCGCCCATATAACGCTTCAAACGGAGCCATTTGCAAGCTTTCTTGATAGATATTCGCGAACTCCATAAGCCGCAAACGTTCATCCCATGCTCCGCCATACTCCAGAATGTAACATCGAATCATATCTTCTACAATTTGATTAACTCGTTCTGTTTGGCCATTCGTCTGAGGATGATAAGCCGTGGAGTATCGCAAGTCTGTCCCCAAACCCTCTTGTAGACTGCGCCAAAAATGAGAGGTAAAGCGGGAATCTCGGTCTGAAATGATATTCACAGGCACACCATGTAGTCGGATGATCTCGTTCACATAGAGCTCCGCTATTGTCTTCATCGGGTAGTTGACCTTAAAGGGTACGAAATGATCACACTTGGTCAACCTATCCACGATCACCCACACGGAGTCATGTCCTCGGGGAGATCTTGGTAAACCTGTAATAAAATCCATTGAGATGCTTTCCCACTTCCAGGTTGGAATCTCCAATGGTGTCAACTTGCCACCAGGCTTCCCACGATCAGCTTTCACCCGCTTGCAGGTATGACATTCCGACACAAACTGCGCTATATCACGTTTCATCCCATACCAACAGACAATTTGTTTCAAATCACGGTACATTTTTGTTGAGCCTGGATGGTAGGCCATACTTACGCCATGTGCTTCCTTACACACCATCTCGCGAATATCCCCAACCGCGGGGATACAAAATCGTCCACGATACTTTAACGTGCCTGCACCATCAATCGCAAAATCTGGTAATTCATCCTTTTCCGTCCGAAGAAATAAATGTAACAGATCAGGATCATCTTTTTGATGTTGTCTTGTAAGCACCAGCCATGACGGTTCTTCTATTGCCGAATGACTTTGCAGTTCATATCTGCCCACCGTAATATCCATCAATAAAAATTCTTCCACAAGACGGTCGACTGAAAGATGAAATAATTTCCCCGTCTTTCGACTTAAAGCATCGGCCACAACATTCGCTTTTCCCGGATGATACTGAATGTCCACATCATAATCCGCGACATATTCAAGCCATCGCCGTTGGCGCAAATTAAGTTCTTTTTGCGTGAAGACATACTTCAAACTCTTATGATCTGTAAATATTTTACACTGCGCACCATATAGCAAGTGTCTCCACAACTTCAAGGCAAAGATCACCGCTGCGAACTCCAAATCATGCGTTGGGTAGTTCTTTTCATGACTTTTCAACTGCCGAGACCCATACGCAATCACCTTCTTGTCTTGCATTAACACACAGCCCAGTCCAACGTGCGACGCATCCACAAACACTTCATACTCTTTTCCTTCCGTCGGCAAGACCAACACAGGAGCGGTACATAATCGATGTTTGAGTTCCAGGAAGGAGGTCTCACACTTGTCATTCCATTCGAATGCCACGTTATTCTGGGTTAATTGAGTCAAAGGTGCGGCCAACGTCGCAAAACCTTCGACAAATCTGCGATAATAGCCGGCTAAGCCCAAGAAGCTTCGAATCTCCTTGGGTGTTTCCGGTCTTCTCCATTCCATGACCGCAAAAATCTTTTCGGGATCCACTGAAATACCATGGTGATTAATGACATGACCCAGAAAAGCAACTTGCGACAACCAAAACTCGCATTTGCTTAGCTTGGCGAATAACCGTTGATCTCGTAAAGTGGCCAATACTAATCGCAGATGCTGTTCATGTTCCTCAGCACTGCGGGAGTAGATAAGAACATCATCAATAAACACCACCACAAATTTATCCAAATAGTCCTTGAACACTCTGTTCATCAGATCCATGAAAGCTGATGGTGCATTGGTCAATCCAAACGACATCACAAGGAATTCAAAGTGGCCATGCCTTGATCGAAATGCAGTTCGCGGAATATCAGATTCCCGGACCTTGAGCTGATGATAGCCCGAGCGGAGATCAATCTTCGAAAATACGGAACTGCCACGTAGTTGATCAAATAAATCATCGATTCTTGGCAGTGGGTGCTTGTTTTTAATAGTCACCTTGTTTAGTTCCCGGTAATCGATGCAAAGCCGCATCGACCCATCTTTCTTCTTTACAAATAACACCGGTGCACCACAAGGTGATGAACTCGGCCAGATAAACCCTTTTGCCAATAAGTCATCCAGCTGTGTACGCAACTCTGCTAGCTCACGCGGGGCCATCCTGTATGGCGCTTTCGCGATCGGTCGCGTACCCGGCTCCAAATCAATAACAAACTCGACGTCACGATCAGGGGGTAGACCAGGAAGGTCAGTAGGAAAAACATCTGGGAAGTCACGCACAACAGGAATTTCCTCCAAACGCGGCAAAACAGCACTAGTCCCCACAGCGGAGACAAGACAAGCAAAACAGTCGGAAACAAACAACATCCGAACACATACCGCCGAAAGCCCTGGAGAATCCTGGCAAGAATCACCATACACACTTCCTGGTTGACCATCGTCCTTGACAAAATCCAAGCGCTTCCCTCTGCACTGGATGACGGCGTCATAGCGGGATAACCAGTCCATACCCAGAATGACGTCAAAATCTTCCAAATCGATTACCTTGCAATCAACCCTTGCTATAAAATCCCCCAACAAAATGGGACAATCAAGAAGACCCCAGTCAGCCACCACAGAAGCGCCGGAAGGAAATTTCACCAAAAACGCATTCCCCACTCGCTCTGGTGTCAAATGATATCGATCTAGAAAGGTTCGCGCTACAAATGAATGGGTCGCGCCAGAATCAAAGAGAACACGCGCCCAACGGTTCTTGACCTTAAAGTTTCCTATAAGGTATATATGCTACGCTAAGAACGACACATATATACTAGGCAAGGCATACACAAAACGAGAACCAGAGGACGGAATCGAACCTGAGATAACCTGCGGTGATGTATGCGCTTCCTCTGCAGAGATCACATTCAACTTCCCTTTGCCTTTGTCCAAGCGCGGAGGCGGAGGCAAAGCCTGGAGTGGTGCGGGTTGCAACACAGCTTGCACCTGTGGGCACCTTGCGCGAAGATGTCCTGGTCTGCCACACTGGAAGCATACCATGTCTTTGGCCCAGCAGCGGCTCACATCATGACCTCTTCGCCCACAAAACGTACACTCCAAGTCTCTGGTTGGCGCACCCATCATGGCGTGCACCTGCTCCTTCTTTTGCATCCCCAACCGCTTGAAACATGTCTCAAAGGGGTGACCAGCTCGGCCACAGAAGCTACATGTCTCCTTGTTTCTCTTCCTTACGTCTGCGTCTTGGGAGCTTTTCCCTCCCACCAGCTTCCTCTTATCCTTCCTCATCAGTTGTCCTCTTTGTTTTGCAGTTTCGATCGCTTCCACCTTCAACGCAGCCTCAACCACAGCAGTGTAACTCGTCGCTCCATAAGCACTTGCGAACTGCTGTACGTCGCTGCGGAGTCCGCCAAGAAATCTCTTTACTCGGTCAACTTCTGTCGTCACCAAGCTCGGGGCAAACCGGCTTAACTTGCTAAACTCGATTTCATACTCACTCACTGTGAGGTTCCTTTGCTACAAATATAAGAAGTCATTCATCAGGCGGTCCCTTTCCACTGCCGGTAGAAACTTGCGCCGTACCATTTCTTTAAACACTTCCCACGAACAGCCCGCCCCTAGTCCTTCCTTTTCTCGTAACCACCATCCTTTCGCCAATCCTTTAAGTTGATAGGCAGCAAGCATCACCTTTTGGTCCTCAGTCACACCAGCATACACAAACATTTCTTCCAATGTAATCACCCAATCATCCAAGATCACGAAGTCTGCTTTTCCATCTTACGTCGGTGGTCCAAGTCATTGAAACTGCGAGATGAAAGTCATCGCAGGAGGAACTACAACTGGAGGTGTCACTGCCACTGAAGGAGTCGAACTAGTGGGGCCTCTAACCGTCTCTTGTCCTCTTGGTGCCAGCCCAGACATAGCGGATGACATAGCTTGAAGCTGGGACTGCACTTCCTGCACCTGCCTCGTCAAAGCCTCATTACTTTGGCGAAGACTAGCTATCAACGCATTATTCTGCGCGCCCGAAGATTCACCCTCGGATTGGGGAGTTTGCCTTGTCACTGGACGCTTCGACATCCTAGAAACACGTTCACTCTTGTCAACCTCAAACCCAACAAAACACACAACGGCTATGTACAGACCATACATATAAACATATGAACATCAACTGCTAACTTGCTTTGGGAGTTTGAGAATGATGGTATGCCTAACCTAAAGATGACTCACCGTCATCCCACTAACTTGTGCCTAAACCATGGATGCATGACTTGATTTGACCCAAAACCATTAGTGTACAGGTGTCATCATGTAAATCTTAGCTTGGCACGTTGTGCTCATGCAATGTTATGGTATGCGTGTTGTGCTATGCATTCTAAAAAAAGCCTTAATGCATGCCATGAGCGGTCGTACGCATCCCAATGTTATGCATCCCATACTACATAGCATTGCATGCAACGAAGAAAAGAAAACGTGCTAGTCGCATCCATGTGGTGAGGTTATGCATCCCATACTACATAACCCTCACATGTTGCCCCTATGGTGGATCCATATACAACCACATATTATGCATCCCATACTACATAATATGCCCCGTATACTTCTGGTCATGCCATGAGTGTAGTGTACGTGCTTCGGCCAAGACATACTGATGGCACCTCGGTGTGTGTTTGAAATGATGCTTACACTATCAAAACAAAAAGGAAAGTTTGCCCGACCAAATGTCAAGCAAACCTCCCTCTGATACCAACTGTCACAACCCGCATTTCCTCAACGAGCATATCGTATCAGAGTAAGAGAAACTACGGATTATGATGTCACGTCGTGCAGGGGAAAACTGCACACGCTCAGGCAACTCTTGATGCTTACTTTATGAATTGAAATTCAACAGTTAGATGTAAAAAAACTAGTTCATTTGCTGGCCGTATCCCTCGGCCTTAGGTATCAAAACACATTGGTACGCGGCGGAAATCCTTGGTTTATACGAAAATAAGTCTTAATTTATCAAGTCATGTATGCATGAGATACAATAATAGTTTTGGTTTAGCTTCAAAATACCTAATGCAACCTACCAGAAAACCATCCCAAAAGCAAGTACATTCCATCCAAAGGAGTTTACAATAGCAGTCTCGTTCATATTTACATAAAAGAAAATCCACCAAATGGGCGCCAACAAGCTGACACGAACCCATTGGGGCACATGTATGTCTGTACAACAAAAGATGAACTACCTCGCTTTGAATGCTCAGTTAGCTCCCAAGAAACGCCTCCAACCAACCTAGCCGCTCAACTGGCTACAACCTGCACCCGAGGCATTCAAGAAATAATACCTCAGCAATCAACCAAACTATACAAAAGAGAGTATAAATTTCATAATGGATCAAGAAGGGGCTTACCGACCCCATAGCAACGCTTAAGTCAAAAGAGTGCACAAAACAAGTGCGTACATGTAGAAAAACAATGTCATTCCAAAGGATCAACCGCACCAAGTGCGTACTAGTTCTTCAAGTCCTGCTCAAACCGCAGGAACAAAAGGCAAAACACATGCCTATTCCATCATTCATAGAACAAGAACCTACTAGAAAAGTGAAGCATAAGCAGCGGTTAAGTTCAATTTCGCAAGGGTCTTATCGGTGGCGGCCCTAAAGTGGAACGCACCAAACAAAACCAACCCAAATCAGGGCCAAAGTGGTCTCTCTAACCACAAAAACAAAACCCGGTGGCCACAGGCTGAAACCACACCACCCCTTGCAAAATCCTCACACAAACGCTTCCGCCATGCTTCACGAATTCGCCTCGCAAAACACCCCATAACCCAAGGTAACACGTTTCCTTTCATTGCCTTCCACACGACTATCACTTTCCAACGTAGAGTGTGATAACTACATAAATCACATGCTTTGTATAAAAAGAAAGAATCACATAAGAGAGTTTGATAAGTACGTAAATCACGGATTTGGAGCATGAATCATATGTGTTTGATCAAGGAAGAATCACATACATTTGAAAGGCTATATGAACAGGAATCCAAGTAGCTAGAACTACATTACTTAACCTAGCATAGACGTGAGAACCAATAAAACGAAACATAAGGAATTAACTACATGTATCAACTTAACACAAGGAATTAACATAGGGAATTAGCTACATGTCATATGGAATTACATAAGGAATTAGCATAGGGAATTAACTACATGTCATATGGAATTACATAAGGAATTAGCATAGGGACCTTTGATAAAACAAACAAGTGGATTGATAAGCAAGAAGAACACACTAGGCAAGTGCATCATAGAGAAATTTAAGAACACAAGAAACTAAAGCTAGGAAAGTGAAAGAGGAACACTAGCTATGTTGGCTTAATTCATATCAAGAATGAAGATTGGCAAGGGTGGAGGACACCGCTTGCCTGAACCGAGACGATGTCGCGACGGCTGCTTTTCTTTTCTTGCCTTGCTTGAACCTTTCTCTCTTTGCTTTCCCTTTGAGGAGAAGGAAGAAGAAGATGAAGATGAAGAGGAAGAAGATAAAGCTGAAAGGTTTCTGTTTCGGACTTATTTCCTCCAGAACCGAGCTGAACCGTTCGATGCAGGATCAAGGAAATGAACGACACAAAAAAACTGGAAAAAGTCGATTTTCGGGCCGGTCACGCCCTGTGTCACGCCCGTGACACAGGGCGTGTACCATAAGCGGCGCCGAAAGGCGGCAATTCCATGTTTATCCAGACGGTACACGGCCGGGGTACACGCCCGTGACGGGTCGGTCACTCCCGTGACCTAGGGCGTGTAACCCGTGTCTCGACACCTCGTCGACAGAAAGTGTCGACACTCGACCCAGCTTGACACGCCCGTGTCACAGGCCGTGTCCCCTCTCTCGACGACTCGACACTCGATACTCGACGCTCGATACTCGCCGATCGACACTCGACACTCAACGAAGCGGGACACGGCCCGTGACACGCCCGTGTCAGGGCGCGTGTACCCCATTCGTCGAGCTCAACTCGACGCAAGAAAAATTGTCGAGTCAAGGAGGTCACGCCCAGGTCACGGCCTGGGTCACGCCCGTGTCAGGGGGCGTGTCTCGCACAAAAACGACCATTTTCCCCTTTTGTGAAAAATGTTCCTGGGACGTCCTACACCATTTTTGCCTTAAGCACTTTTTACCCTTTTTTGTTTCCTGAACCAGCAACTTATTTTGAGCAACATTCCCCGGGCGCGAAAACGTGCAACCATTCCCTAAGAGGCCTCACCGAGTCCCTCATTTGGACTACGGTTTGCTGGGGAATCGTGCAACTCGGCAACCAAAACAGCCACTCGCAAGCTCGCGGGAAAACCATGCTCGAACAACAGTCAACGCCAACGTAACGCCCATCATGCGTACGTAATAAAAATCCGGGGCGTTACATGGAGTACCACCGAGAGTTCGATCATTTGGCCCGATATGCGGGCTCCTATCAGCTGGACGAAGCAGGTTACGTCAAGAGGTTTTATAAGGGCCTAAAAGAGGAGTTGAGGGAGGCCCTGCTTTTTGTCTCTGACGGGCCCATCTCCCAGATTTTGGAGATGGCGAAGAGGATTGAGGCCGACTGGCACACCACTCGGGGCCGGAAACGGCAAGCGGAGGACTAGGGCCGGAGGGCCCGAAATGATCAGCGGCGAGGCACCATACCAGATGGAAGGAGGGCAGAGGAGCAGCCTCGTCAGGAGTTGAGGCAGGAGCCGAGAGAGCAGGTGGTTTTGGCCCCTCAACCTCTCCGGATCCAGGAGATGCAGAGACCCCGGGGTATGGCGTATCCCCCGCCGGAGTGCTTCCATTGTCATCAGGTGGGACATCTCCGGAGAGACTGCCCTATGAGGGGGGCACCACCTCCAGCACCACGGGGTGGCCCACCGGCCCAGCATTTCGGAGGTCGAGGATGCGGCCGAGGACGTGGTTACCAGGGAGGCGACCGCAGGCAGAACGGGGAGCAGATTTACGCTTTGGACTTAGCACAGCCCCGGAACCCGGACAGGATTATTGAAGGTATGAAAATAATTTTAGTTTGAATTATTCCCTGCTCATATTAAGTAATGATAGAACTACTACACAACCTAGGTTAGAAAACCTTACACCCAAGTTCTTTCTTAAAACTGATTTAGGAATGGTGATGGTGGGCGGCAAGCCTGCCCATACCCTGTTCGACACGGGGGCGTCGCACAACTTTGTGTCGGAGGATTTCGTCAAGGATCTGGACCAGATTCGACATTATACGGGATTACCCAGGAGGGTGCGTCTCCCCAATGGGATGGAGATCCAGTCCACAGAGAAGTGCCTCCTGGAGGTTACCATAGACGGGGTGACACTCGAGGCTCCGGCGACGATCCTGAGAATGCCGGACTTCGACCTTGTCTTGGGCATGACATGGCTTGTCTGGAACCATGCTCAGATTGACTGCCCGGCAGGGAGGGTCGTGCTGAGACACGGCGACACTTATGCGACATTCGAAGGTACTACTCCGGTTTCCCGCCGCCTGCTTTCATCTATTCAGGCCGTTAAGGCTCATATGCAAGGGGACGAGGTATATCAAGTATTATTCGAGATGACTGAGGAGAAGGACCTGATTGCTAACATTCCGGTGGTTCGTGACTACGCCGATATTTTTCCGGATAAGCTGCCAGGACTGCCACCGCATAGGGAGAAGGACTTCCAGATTCAGTTGGTACCAGGGGCTAAGCCAGTATCCAAGGCCCCTTATCGGATGGCCCCGAAGGAGTTGGCGGAGTTTCAGACACAGTTGCAGGAGCTGGTGGAAGCAGGATTTGTTAGGCCGAGCTCCTCATCATGGGGAGCTCCTGTCCTATTCGTGAAGAAGAAGGACGGCACTTTACGCCTGTGCATTGACTATCGAGCACTAAACAGGCTGACCGTCCGAAATACCTATCCGCTCCCCAGGATAGACGAGTTGTTCGATCAGCTGGAGGGAGCCCACTATTTTTCGAAGTTGGACTTGAGGTCAGGCTACTACCAGCTGCGGATCCAGGAGGAGGATATTCCGAAGACGGCCTTTAGTAGCCGATATGGATTGTATGAGTTCATCATGATGCCCTTCGGGCTCACGAATGCTCCGTCGGCATTTATGAGCCTCATGAACCAGGTCTTCGAGGCTTATTTGGATGTGTTCGTCATAGTATTCATAGACGACATCCTTATCTATTCTAAGACGGAGGAGGAGCACACAGGACATCTAACACTGACCTTGGAGAGACTGCGGGAGCATCGCCTTTATGCGAAGTTCAGCAAGTGTCAGTTCTGGTTGAAGGAGGTGGCTTTCTTAGGCCACATTATCAGCGAAGCCGGGCTGGCGGTGGACCCGGCAAAGATTCAGGCAGTCAGGGATTGGCCGCCGCTGAAGACGGCCACAGACGTGCGAAGTTTCCTGGGACTTGCCGGTTATTACCGGAAATTCGTAGAAGGATTCTCTCGAATCGCCCTCCCGCTCACATCCTTGACGAAGAAGGAGGTACCGTTCGTGTGGACCCCGCAGTGCCAGACAGCTTTCCAGGAGCTGAAGGATCGGCTAACCTCGGCTCCCATTCTTACTCTCCCCTCGGGGAGGGAGGGATTTCAGGTCTACACCGACGCATCATATCAGGGGATGGGAGCGGTGCTGATGTAGAGCGGACACGTCATAGCTTATGCCTCCCGCCAGCTGAAGACCCATGAGAAGAACTACCCAGTGCACGACCTTGAGATGGGAGCAGTTGTGTTCGCACTGAAGATATGACGGCACTACCTTTATGGAGTCCACTGTGATATATACTCCGATCATAAGAACCTTAAGTACGTGGACACGCAGAAGGAACTGAACATCAGGCAGAGGCGGTGGGTGGAGTTTCTATCCGACTATCAGTACGAGATGCACTACCACCCGGGGAAGGCGAATGTGGTAGCAGATGCACTGAGTAGGAGAGCCGCCACAGCAGGAGCAGAGCCTCAGTTGATGTCTATGGAGCTGCTGCAGAGACTAGAGGACATGCACATTACTCTGGTGTCGTCTGATGATCCTGAGCTCTATAAGGAGTACTTGGCCGCGATGGGCGTTACCGATGACATCAGAGACCGAGTCAGAGAAGGGCAGAGGCAGGATGCTAAGTTAGAGCCCATCTTCCAAGCTCTGGAGGCAGGCACTGCAGGAGATTACACACTGAGGGACGACCTGGTGTGCTTTAGAGGACGGGTGTATATACCGGAGGGAGGCCAGATCCGGGAGGATATTATGACGGAGGCGCACTGCAGCCGGTATTCTGTACACCCGGGGATCACAAAGATGACGGCTGATTTGAAGAATACGATGTTCTGGCCGGGCATGAAGAAGGATGTCTCTTACTTCGTGACCCATTGTGGGGCATGTCAGCTGGTGAAGGCGGAGTGCAGGAACCCCGCAGGATTATTGCAGCCACTCCCGGTGCCGGAGTGGAAGTTTGATGACATAGCCATGGACTTCATACATGGGCTTCCCCGGTCTCGGACAGGGAATGACTCGATCTGGGTAATCGTTGATCGGTTGACCAAGGTGGCTCGATTTATACCGATCAGGAAGGACGATTCAGTAGGAGTACTGGTGCGGAAGTTTGTGGAGCAGTTCATTCATTATCATGGCATGCCCAGGACGATAGTGTCGGATCGGGATGGCCGGTTCACCTCCAGGTAGTGGAGATCCGTGCAAGATTACTTAGGCACGCGATTGACCTTCAGTACTGCATTTCATCCCCAGACAGACGGGCAGACAGAACGCACCAACCGGACGCTGGAGGACCTTTTGAGGCTATGCATCTTGGACCGCGGGGAACCGTGGGAGAAACTCTTACCCCTTGTCGAGTTCTCCTATAACAACAACCACCAGTCCAGCATCAGGATGGCGCCTTACGAAGCCTTGTACGGGAGGAGATGCCGGACCCCGCTTTCTTGGGTTCAGAACGAAGATCCGAAGGTGTTAGGGTCAGAGTTTGTTGAAGACACCGAGGCACATGTGAGGCTGATCAGGGACAGGATGCTCGAGGCACAGAGTAGACAGGCTAAGTACTATGACGCCCGGCATCGGCAGGTGGAGTTCCAGGTGGGGGACAGGGTGTTTCTGAAGATCCGGCCCATGCATGGAGTCTCGCGGGTGCGTGGTCGGAGGAAGAAGCTCAGTCCTAGGTACATGGGACCTTATAGGATCCTGGAGCGGATCGGACCCCTAGCCTACCGGCTGGAGTTACCACCAGAGCTGGAAGCGCTGCACGACGTCTTCCATATTTCTTCGCTGAGGAGGGCCCTGCTACGCCCGAAGCAGCAGATTTTGACCATCGAAGGGCCGGTAGCTTCAGACCGGTCGATTCGTTTGGAGCCATTGAGGATCGATGACCGAGGAGTACGGGTCTTGCGACGCAAGAAGGTCCCACTAGTTAAGGTCCTGTGGAGGAACCACGGCCAGGAGGAGCATACCTAGGAGCCGCAGGACCTGATGCGATAAAGATACCCAGAGCTATTCAGTCAGGTATACCTCTCAGACCCCTCAAGATGTTAATTTATTCTCCTGCTTTAATTTACTAAGGGCTGCTCTAGGCAGATAGAGGCTTATCTTTTGTTTATTGGGGGCTTATCCTTGTTTATTGGGATCTTGGTTTGCCGATTGGGCGAAATGGTCATAGATCTAGGTTTCCCTTTAAACCTAATTTAGCAAACAAGGCGTCGTGATGGGATGTTACAAGGTCTTTTTCTTCTGTAGTAAGTCCCGTAGGCTCAACCTTGATTTCGGGGACGAAATCTTTGTTTTGTTTATTGGGATTTGTAACATCTCATTTCCAACTAGACCCCTAAGAGTGGTTTTGGCCATGACTAGGTCATGACAAACCCTAGGAAGCCAGTAATGGGCCAAGAGATAGGGGACAAAAAGGTGGGAGACCATCATGGTCTGTAGATAGTAGAACTCTAAACAATGGCTTAGGATGACCATGGGCTACACCTTAACCCCAAGACCCTACCACAACACCCCTAATACTTGGGAGACCCATTACAGCCAAAAGGACCCATTAGGGTCAACCCAAGAGGCCCAGTTGACCAAGGTCAACCCTAGCCCTAAATGGGTCAAACTAGCGTACTTAGGGCCAACTGACCTACTCCTAGCCTAAAAGACCCCTCCTATGCCCTCCTAACCCTAAAGTGAGGTCAATGGGTCACTAAGGACACATAGGGGTCAACCCAATTGGTCATGTTGACCCAAGTCAACTCTAGCCCTAAAATGGTCAAAGTGCCCTTGCCAAGGGACATGTGACCCCCAAGATGCCCAACCAACCCTATTCAAGTAACCCTAGACCTCAAGGGAGCCCAATGGGCCACTAAAAACCCAATGGGGTCAACCCAGATAGTCAAATTGACCAGGTCAACCCTCATTTAGGTCATGTCAAACTTAACCCAAAAGGGCTAACCCAAGCCCAAGCCACTTCTCCCCTAGGCTAAACCCATTCTCATGACCATCATAATCAAGTGTGCTGCATTTAGCTTGTGAGGTTGACTAGTCAACCAGGGGTGACTAGGAGAGAGAAGGGAGCTCCCCTCCATGATAATGGAGGAGAGAGAAAATGAGGAAGAAGAAAGGGAAGTGAGAGGCCGGCCAAGGAAGGCTAACAGCCACCAATTATGGCTGCAATCAACTCCTCTAGGAGAGAGGAGTTGATTCCAGCCGTTTCCCGGCCACCAAGGGGTGGGTTCAGCCCCCCTCCACACAACCCGAGCCACACCTTTAATGGTGTTAATGGCCATTGAAGGACCAGCCTCCCCTCTCCCCCATTTGCCATTTAAACACCTTCAGGGAGCCGAGGGGATCATTTTAGAGCGTTTACCTGGAGGAGACGAGCCATTTCACTGTACAGTTGCAGAAGCCGAGCGCCGCCGCCGTCGTCAATGGCATCCCGCCGCTCCTCACGCATTCAGGCCGCCAGGAAGGTCCTCCTCCTCTCCTTAACCCGCGGGTAGATCTTAGGATTAATTAGGCTTGAGTTTCGGGCTCAATTGAGCCCGATCCAATCCGGGATTTCTCCTGGTTTCGGCAAGAAAATCTCTTGCTATATCCGCCGGAAAACGCATCTCCGGCGGCGGAGCCGCCGCCTGGCGATAGCCACCACCTCAACGGAGGTGTTGGTGGCGGTGGCCGGCCGGGGAAGGGCTGGATCGCCGGCGGCAGGGCTTGGAAATCGCTCCAGGCGGGACGAATCTCAGCCGTCGGCTCAATGAAGACGATGACCAGATGCTGTTGATCCTTGCGCCAAGATTCGTGTTGCATCAGTATTAAACTATAGGAAATTAATTTTATTTATTTCACCCTGTCACACTTTTGACATTTAATGTTTTAAATTTTTAAAAATGGTTAGAAGCTCTGTATGAGAAAATGATCAACACATGATTTGTATCCCTTTCTATCTACTTTATTTTAAAATTAGTTTGAACCCATTTGGGTGCAAGGTCTGACCAGGGCACCCATTTTGGTGGGACATACCCTTAGGGCTAGGCAGTCATTAAATTGAGTGCCCACTCTTCACCCCTAGCCCAAATTAGCTGAAATTTTGGCAGAGAGTCTATCCTAGATATACCTAGGGCCTGCCCAAAAATGGGAATTTTTGGAGAAAATATTTCTATAGTTTTTGTAAATATTTAATAATTATTAGATAAATTAAATAGGTGCCCTAAACACCTCCAAACCCTCCCAAATTTTGGTGAGTGGTCCCTGGGTTCCAATTAGGTATCTGTATAAAATTTCATTTAATTTGGATGTGTTTTGAATAGGTTTTGACCCAACCCTAACTATACCTTTATAAGGGCATTTTGGTCAAAAGTTGCACTTTTGGTTTTGAGTGACCAAATCACCTCAACAGAGGCTGAAATTTGGGCCACTGGCTTGTTATAGCACTTATCACCTCCCCATGGAATATGGGGTAGGGAGGAACAGATTTGCCCTAAGTTCCTAGGTCAAACCCTAAGGAGGGACCTTTTGGCCTTGTGAAGGGTATGAGTCCTAAACACCTTGGATGAACTCCAAATTTTGCAAGGTGGTTCCTAGGATATATAGAACCCATTGTTAAAAATATTAGCTAATTTTGAAAAGGATAGGGGCCCCAAAACCCTAACCCTAGCTTAGGACCTAAAACTTGTAGTGTAAGTTTAGGTTAGCTAAACATCTTGAAACTTAACCAAATTTGGGTAGTGAGGGGATTAGGGTATTTTTAGCCTCTGATAATTTACTTGAGGAATTTTGGACAATATTTATAGCACTTCATTTATAATCAATAGTAATGCCCTAATTAATATTTTGGTTATTGTGGTCTCACTGTCCATAGAGAGGGTATAAAACATGGGCAGAGTTAGTTTTAGGTTATAATAATCTTGTATGAATTTCGTTAGAATTTTTGGATATCTATTTAGGGCATCTACTTCACAAGTGCTTTATTTTGATTACATATTAAATAATTCTTGTCAGAGGCCATTACTTACTGAAAAATCATGAAACTTACTGCATAGTGTTTTAGCTCAATGTTATCATATGGGAATTTTTGTGGAAATATTTGATGACTGATTAGCATACTTTGTTCATTAACCCTTAAATTAGAAAGTTCATAAGAAAATCAAATATAGCCTTATTTCCAAATGATAAATTATGAAACTTTTTTTAGGGTACTTATAGTCCATCACAATCATCCCTTAATTTTCTCTGAATTTGTGGAGGTATATTTGCTCTCGAATCTTTTAAAATGACTTATTATGGGGCATCTTTGAAATTAAATTTAAAGGCCTAAACTTTGCTGAAAAATTGGAAGACTTAGGATTTAGAGTTGATTAGGCATTTTGTAATTATCATAAATTTAGTGGATTATTACCTTGTATGAAAATGGTACTTCATGTTCAAACCTGGGCCTCTTGGGACACTAGAATAAATAAATTAATTATCAGACAAATTAGGAAAATTATGGATTTCTGGATTTATGCTTCAAATGTCTTTTTAGACTTCTAATAATTATCATAAGGGTACTGGATGAATATTTCATGTGCTTCCCTTTTTACGGGTCATGTAGCTTAAGTGGTCTGCATATAGCAAAACTGCAGGATTACATTTGGATGTGAATTAGGGCTCGTATGATGGGTCTTGGTGGTTTGCTGTAAGGACAAGTGGAAGGGGCTGCATCTATGGAAGATGAGTGAGTAGGGTGTGGTTTTGTCTAGGGTTTATAGGCGTTCGGGTCCGACGAAGATCGTCCCACCCAAGGAGAGTTGGAGTCAAATCACCCTAGGATTAGCATATCGAAATATGAGAAAAAAATGGGTAAGGGAATCAACCAATAATAAAATAAGTACCTTGCGAAAGGGAACGCTGGGCGTAATCCCAACACAGTTCCTAGTGCCCCTTGAGAGCCCTTCACAGGGAATACCGGGGGCAGTCCTGGGTTAACGTAAACTGTTTAACAAGCTGAAAAGAGTAACTTAGTAATTAGGGTTGCACCTTCCACAACACTGATGGCACCAGATCTTGGTTAGGAGCTTCGGCTCGGATGGTTAAAAGGCGGACTTTGGGTCCGGGGAGTGATGAACTGTAAATATGCGTATTTTTATGCACATTAATTTAGTCATTTTCATTTATTTTCGTCGTTTTTACTTATTTTTGTTCAATAAAATGTTCCTATTCTTGTAAATTTTCTCCTAACTTGTTTTATTTGATTTTTCAGAAAAATTTCAAAATCTGCCAAAATTTGGGAAGTACACGCCCGTGACACATGGGTCACGCCCGTGACCGAGCCGTGACTGTGCATTTCCCGTGAAATCGGAAAATTTCTGAAAAAAAGGCTTGACACGCCTGGCGACACGCCCGTGTCACCCGACACGGGGCGTGACCCAAGCTCGTGTCCTCTCCTCTCGACGAATTCCGCTCGACGATCGTCGAGTGTCGACACCAACTGTCACGCCCAGTGTCACGCCCGTGACCTGGGGCGTGACCCAATTTCAGCTCAACGATTTCGACTCGACACTTTCCGCTCGACATTCGTCGAGTGTCGACCCCAACTGTCACGCCCATAGTCACGCCCGTGACATGGGGCGTGACCTTTCCAGCTGGCCCGACAAGATGCTGCCGAAGACATTTGACGCAACCCGCGCCCGGTTCTACCTCCCCGACACGCCCATAGTCACGCCCGTGACCTAGGGCGTGACTGCTGCGAACTCAGCCCGAAGTCAACTTTGCTGTCCAATCGCCAGCCGCCTTCATGAATAGTACTGTCATGCCCCCCCTACACGCCCGTGACCGAGGGCGTGTACTTAGAAATTTTTTCCTATAAATAGCCCAGTTCTGTAAGGTCCAAGGGTTCAGATTTTTGGGCCAAGTTAGTGTCTTTTTGTGGGCTGCATCCGTGATTTTCAAGGCTATGTAAGGAGATTTCTCCCTTTTTTATTTCATTTCTTGTTTTGTCTTAGTTTTAGCACTTGTAATAGCTTGTAATAGTTTCATTTTGATCAAATAAAATGTTAAATTTTCTCTTCATATATGGCTTTGGAATGAACACTTGTGCCCACTTTTCCTTCTCCTTTTTATTCTTAGTTTCACCTTTGATCTTCATTTATGAAAAGTGTGTGTGTGTGTGTATGAGTGTAATTTGCTTACTTTACATTTTCTTTTACTTGTTTTCATGCTTAGGAATGTTAGGTTTTCCTCTTTACATGCCTTTGATTTTTTTCAAGTTAGGTTTTGTTTGAAAATGATGAAATGATGAATTAGGTTTTTCTTTTTTTTCTTGTCTTCTTCAACATCTTCACTCTTATGAGTGTGTAAAAGAGTTACTAAAGTTCCTTTTGTTTTTTTTTACTTAGCTTTATTTTAGGATGAAAACTTTTTTTCTTCTTTCTCTTTTATTTCAACTTTTTTTGCTCTTTTATGAAATCCTAGGAATGAAAATGTTGAAATTTTTATTTTCCAAAAACTTTGGTTTTTAATTTGTTTTGAAAAACTTTTGTCTTCTAAAATTTTAATTTCTTCTTTTTATTTGTTTTTGGCAAAACCTATGCTTGAAATAGTTAAAATTTTAATTCTTAGGTAACTTTGATTTTTCTTTTTTTTTATTTATTTGTGTGTGTGAGTGTATGAGCCTAAACCTCTCTTTTGTTCTTCTTAAATTTTCATGTTGAGTGTGTGAGTGTAGGTGTATAATTTTTATGCTTTGTTCAAATTATGTAGAGTGTGTGAGTGTAGGTGTATAATTTTCATGCTTTGTTTTAATTGTTTTCTTTTAATGCTTTATTCAAATTATGTAGAGTGTGTGAGTGTAGGTGTATAATTTTATTGTTTTCTTGAATTTCTTATGGAGTGTGTGTGTCTGTGTGCATTTATTTCCGCCTACTCGTTAAGAGTTAAATGGCGCATCGTTTTCATTTTCAGTCCTACTCGTTCGAGTAGGACTTGTAATTTTTCTTTCTTTATTTTTCCGCCTACTCACTTGAGTTTAAATGGCCGGACTTTATTTCAGTCCTACTCGTTTGAGTAGGACTTGCAATTTTACTTTCTTTATTTTTTCTGCCTACTCACTTGAGTTTAAATGGCCGGACTTTTTAGCCCTGTAATCGCATTTATTTTCTCCTACTCATTTGAGTAGGACTCGCTTTCATTTCAGTCCTACTCGTTTGAGTAGGACTTGCAATTTTCAGCGTTTATTTACCGCCCTCACTCGTTTGAGTGGGACTCGCAAATTTAAATTATGCAAATTTCATTCATGTGTAACTTAGTTCCTTTTTAATTTATAATTTGGAGTGTGCGTGAGTTCTTGTTTTAGTTAACTTTTTAGCTTTCTAAATGTTGTTATTTTTCTTTTGTCCCTTTCTTATAAATGTTTAGTGTTTAATTTCGAACTCGCGGCTCACTAAATTATAAGCCGTCCCCATACCGATGTGTGACTAATCGCTATTAGCCTCGGCATCGAAGAGATTTGGGACATTTAAAATGATTTATAATAATTGAAGCTCTTTATTTTCATTTTAATTTAAGCACTTAGGGTTTGCCCCGGGTTTACGACGCGTAGGACCACATAATCGATGTGTGGGCTCTATTTCCGTAGTCCATATGCTAGCTAGCCGAGAGGCCGTGCATATGGACCGATCACCCCTGGATAAATAGAGTTGCGTGCATACCCTCGAGAGAGGACTAGCGTAATTCTACCGGATTGGGTCGCCCACCCAATAGCGGGGTTCTTAGCGTAAAGCGGGCGTTAAGAGGAATCCTTCGTCGGACTAACGTTCGGTCGAATAGTCTTAACGTTTAGGTGAGCGATATCCCTATAGCTAGGTGAGCTCACATTTGTGGAACCTCCACGGCCAAGTTTCCTTATTATTAATTTGAAAACCAAGTCTTTTTATTATTAAAAATTGTTTTAGTCTTAATCCGATTCGATGCCGAGCGTTAACCCTTCATCGAATATTTTCTAAATCGTTTTTTTCGCTCCTTTGCTTTTTCGCCTTTTATTAAGTAAAAAAATCCACCTTATTTTCAGTAAAATAATAGTCCTCCCGGAGGAGTAAGAATAGTCAACGCGACCCCGAGAACAATACGACCTCGGTATTCCCCCGAATATCGAGTACTACTTGCGATAGGTGCACTTGCCTACCAGAGCAAGCCCGCGGCGATCGACTCACCGAACTAACCACAGTAAGAGTCTGTTCGCGGGCACATCAAGTTTTTGGCGCCGTTGCCGGGGAATCTCTTTTCGAGTTGCTATTTCGAATTCCGGAGTCTATTAATTTTACTTATTTTCTATAAAACAAAAAAAGAAAAAAAAACTAAAAACTTTATTTTAAAAACAAAAAAATAAAGGTTTATTTTTGTTTTATTTTTGTTTGGGTGTATGACCCGAGGACAACCCTCAGAGTCTGAAGATTTAGACTTGGACCCTGAGATCGAATGCTCACTTGCGCGTATCCGATCTCATCGCCGAAATCCTTCTTTAGATCCCGAGGAATCTATCGGAGAACCCACTGTTGTAGTTATGGCCGCCCCTAACCTTCCCCCGGCGGCCGAGCGTACTATGTCTTATTACGCCCGGCCTAACCTGGATGATTCTGGGTCGAGTATTGTTCGCCCTGCGGTGGCCAATAATAATTTTGAAATAAAATCAAGTGTCATTCAAATGGTCCAAAACGCCGTGCAGTTCGATGGACTGCCGGATGAGGACCCGAATGTCCACTTGTCCAATTTCTTGGAGATATGCGACACCTTCAAGATCAATGGCGTCACTGATGACGCCATTCGTTTGCACTTATTTCCTTTTTCCCTTAAGTCCAAAGCCAAGGCGTGGTTGAATGCCCTCCCGCGAGGATGTATCACCACGTGGGCTGAGTTGACGGAACGGTTCCTGACGAAGTACTTTCCGCCCGCCAAAACTGCAAAGTTGCGGGCGGACATTTCTTCGTTTGTGCAGAACGATCCTGAGTCTCTATACGAGACTTGGGAACGATTTAAGGAATTCCTCCGCCGTTGCCCGCACCACGCGCTGCCAACGTGGTTGCAAGTTCAAATTTTTTATAATGGGCTGAATTTTCAGACGCGTCAAATGATTGACGCAGCTGCCGGGGGAACGCTTAACAACAAAACCCCCGAGGCCGCCCAGGCTTTATTCGAAGAGATGGCTATGAACGCCTATCAATGGAACGTCCCGCGGGGACGGCAAAGCCGGCGGCTGGTCTTTTTGAAGTGGATGCCACTGCTCTCTTGACCCTTCAAGTTGAAAGGTTAACAAAGCAGGTGGCGGAGATGTCTGCTGCCTCCTCCACTCCGCCTTGTTTTATTCCCCCTAACGTCTGCGTAGCTGAAGAGTTCGTGGACTTCATGGGAAATTCGGGTCGTCCTCCCTTCAACCCCAACAACAACCCTTATAGTAATAACTATAATCCGGGTTGGAGGAATCACCCCAACTTCTCGTGGAGCAACCCGAATAATGCTCAGCGTCCCCCTATTTCTTATGCGCCCGGATTTCTTCCTCCCCCTCCTCTTCCGAAACCCTCCCCGATGGAGGAAAATTTTTCGAAGTATATTGCGTCCAACGAGTCAAATATCCGGAACATCACCGGATCGCTAAAAACACTCGAACAACAGGTTGGACAGCTAGCGAGGATGATGTCCGAGCGCGCGCTCGGGGCACTGCCGGGAAACACGGAGCCCAATCCGCGGGAAAACGCCAACGCTATAACCCTCCGTAGCGGAAAGGAGGTGGTCGATCCAAAACGGACCGACCCTCAGGTACATATTTCACCTCCGACCCCTCTTCCCCTTTCTTCGCTCACGCCTCCTTTACCTATTATAAAAGAAAAAATTATTTTAAACAAGGCTCTCCCGTATCCGCATAAGTTAGAAAACGAGCGTAAGGACGCGCAATATGAAAAATTTATTTTATTATTAAAACAAATTCACATTAATGTTCCTTTTTGCGAGGCTATCTCGCAAATGCCCAAATATGCGAAATTTTTAAAAGAACTACTTTCTAATAAACGCAAATTAGAGGATATTTCGCATGTATCTCTCAACGCTGTCTGCTCGGCCGCCCTTACTAATAAATTGCCCACAAAACAAAACGACCCGGGACGGTTTTCCATCCCGTGCCTTTTTGGCGATATTTTAGTAAAGTACGCCTTAGCTGATTTAGGGGCTAGCATTAATCTGATGACGTTCTCGCTCTTTTCGCGTTTAGGTTTGGGTACTCCTATTCCTACGAATATGCGCATCCAGTTAGCGGATCGCTCGGTTAAGTTCCCTATCGGGGTAGTGGAGGACGTCCTTGTTCGAGTCGACAAGTTTACCTTCCCGGTAGACTTCGTCATCTTAGATATCGAGGAGGACGCCGAGGTACCAATAATACTCGGTCGCCCTTTTCTCGCCACCTCCCGCGCACTAATAGATGTTAGTAATGGTAGCCTTCTCCTCCGAGTAGGCGATGACCAAGTTACTTTCTCTATTAATCCCTCGATGGACAATTTGTCATCGAGCGACGATTTCTGCTATTCTTTAGATACTTTTTTCGGAGATCGTTCTTCTCCCATTTTCGAGTCCGTATTTTTAAATGACGATATTTATGCGCTCGAAAATTTTAACTGCGATGAGGATACATCTATAGACTTGCCTTTCGAACCAATTGGTAAGAAAGACATAGGCATTAAAACCTCCCTAGAAGAACCGCCCATCCTAGACCTCAAACCCTTACCCGCCTCGCTCAAGTACGCTTTTTTGGGAAAAGGTGATACGCTCCCCGTTATCATTTCTTCGGACTTGAGTGATTCGGAGACTTCCGATTTATTGGAAGTTTTATTTAAACATCGCCACGCAATTGCGTGGCAAATCTCTGACCTAAAGGGGATTAGCCCCTCCTTTTGCACCCATAAGATTTTCTTAAACGATAATTGCCGCAAAACGATTCAGCCGCAACGTCGTCTTAACCCAAACATGAAAGACGTCGTTAAAGCTGAAATCATTAAGTTATTAGATGCGGGGATTATCTACCCTATTTCGGACAGTGCATGGGTTAGTCCCGTGCATGTCGTGCCCAAGAAGGGCGGTCTTACCGTAGTGGTGAATGAGCATAACGAGCTTGTCCCAACTCGTACTGTTACGGGTTGGCGAGTGTGCATCGACTATAGGAAACTTAACGACGCCACCCGCAAGGACCATTTCCCTCTGCCATTTCTAGACCAGATTTTATAGCGTTTATCCGGTCATCCGTATTATTGTTTTCTTGATGGTTTATCGGGGTTTTTCCAAATCCCCATTTCCCCCGATGATCAAGAGAAAACAACTTTTACTTGCCCGTTTGGCACCTTCGCCTATCGAAGAATGCCATTTGGACTCTGCAACGCGCCAGCTACATTCCAAAGATGTATGCTAGCGATCTTTGGCGAGCTAGTAGAAGACATTATGGAAGTCTTTATGGATGACGTTTCTATTTTCGGAAGCTCTTTTCCCGATTGCCTTCAAAATTTAGATCGTGTCCTTCAACGGTGCGAGGACACAAGCCTTGTTTTAAATTGGGAAAAATGCAACTTTATGGTTCGAGGAGGTTTGGTCCTCGGCCATATGATTTCGTCTAAGGGGATAGAGGTGGATAAGGCCAAGATAGAAATTATAGAAAAACTTCCGCATCCAACCAACGTAAAATCTATTAGGAGTTTCTTAGGCCATGCGGGCTTTTACCGACGCTTTATTCAAGATTTTTCAAAAATAACAAAGCCGCTAACTCACCTCTTGGAAAAGGAATCACGCTTCATCTTTAGTAGCGAATGCGAGTCCGCCTTTAATTTGATAAAACAAAAACTTATCTCTTCACCAATATTAGTGGCCCCTAATTGGTCCCTTCCGTTCGAAATAATGTGCGACGCTAGTGATATTGCCTTAGGTGCCGTTCTTGGCCAACGCGTAGAAAAACATTTTCATCCTATTTATTATGCTAGCAAGACGCTCACTTCCGCACAAGTAAATTACACGACAACGGAAAAGGAACTCTTAGCCATCGTTTTCGCTTTCGATAAGTTTCGCTCGTATATAACGCTATCTAAAGTTATCGTTTTTACCGATCACTCCGCGCTTAAATATTTATTAGCTAAAAATGATGCGAAACCCCGCCTTCTTCGATGGATTCTCCTCCTACAAGAGTTCGATTTGGAGATCCGAGATAAGCGGGGAGCGGAAAATCTAGCGGCGGACCACCTCTCCCGTTTAGAAAATCCGGGTGCGGAAGCGCTCGTCGAATCTGAAATAAATGACAGATTCCCCGAGGAACGCCTTCTTGCCATTAATAAATCTTCGTCATCTTCGCCTTGGTTCGCAGATTTTGCAAATTTCTTAGTAGCGCGGGTCCTTCCAAAAGAGTTTTCCAGTCATCAAAAGAAGAAATTCTTTTCTGACTTGAAAAATTTCTTTTGGGAGGACCCATTTCTTTTTCGTATCTGCGCGGACCAAGCGGTCCGAAGATGCGTTGCGGGTGTGGAGTGCTTGCAAATTCTTAAGCACTGCCACGAGGGTCCAGCCGGTGGGCATTATCAAGCCAACCGGACCGCTCGGAAGGCGCTAGAGGCGGGCTACTTTTGGCCCACTCTCTTCAAAGACGCGCATAATTTTGTGCGCGCATGCGATAGCTGTCAGCGGTCGGGTAACATCTCTCGTCGTGACGAGATGCCCCAAAATATGTTTTTAGAATGCGAAGTCTTCGATTTGTGGGGCATAGATTTTGTTGGCCCCCTACCTCCATCTTTCAAAAATATGTATATTTTAGTGGCGGTCGACTACGTATCGAGGTGGGCGGAAGCGCAAGCTCTCCCCACCAACGATGCGCGAGTCGTCGTTACGTTTCTTAAAAAATTATTTTCTCGCTTCGGCACGCCTCGCGCAATTGTTAGTGATAGGGGAACGCATTTCTGTAACGCTCTTATGGCTAAGACGTTAGCTAAATACGGAGTCACACACAAGCTTGCCACCCCCTACCACCCGCAAACAAGTGGCCAAGTCGAGGTAGTAAATCGAGAGATTAAGCGAATTTTAGAAAAAACCGTTTCGCTAAATAGGAAAGATTGGTCTGTTAAACTCGACGATGCGTTGTGGGTGTATCGGACGGCTTACAAAACCGCTATTGGATGTACGCCGTTCCGGTTAGTCTACGGCAAAGCGTGCCATTTACCCGTAGAATTAGAACATCGCGCACTTTGGGCTTTAAAACTCTTAAACCTCGACTCCAACTTAGCCGCTCAGAATAGAAAACTGCAACTAAACGAGCTCGATGAATGGCGTGCGAACGCTTACGAGAGCAATAAATTCTATAAGGAGCGCTCTAAGTTATATCACGATCGAAAAATCAAGTCCCAAAAATTATTTTCTTCGGGCGATCTTGTCCTTCTTTACAATTCACGTCTTAGGCTTTTTCTAGGTAAATTAAAATCTAGATGGTCCGGTCCGTTCCTAGTTGAAGAAGTTTTTCCTTATGGAACCGTACTCGTCTCCCACCCGGACAAAGGTTCTTTTAAAGTAAACGGTCATCGGTTAAAGTCTTATATCGCGGGCGACCCAGTGATCGGTTTTAGCGAAACCATAACTTTCCTCCACATTATAAACCCGCCAAAATAGTCAAGCTACACGACTATAAACAAAGCGCTCCTGGGAGGCACCCCTCGCTTATCTTTTTCGCTCTTTCCTTATTATCTTTGTTATTTTTTTTCTAATAAACGCAGGGTTTCTGATCGGCCTCCCCCTCCGCGTTTCAGGGAAGCTTCTACCCCCTTCCCTTTCTTTTCTTTGTACATATTGTCCTTCCTTTCTGTTCCGCATACTTACGATACAACATTGGGGACAATGTTGGACTTAAGTATGGGGGTATTTTCGTGCTTTACTTTCTGCACTTCAATTTTTCTGCATCTCCAAAAAAAAAGAAGAAAAATACAAAAAAATACATATAACAACAAAACAAAAACAAAAAAATTAAAAAACATCTTAAAATGAAAAAAAAATTTAAATGAAAAAACAAAAAAAAAATTTAAATGAAAAAAACAAAAATCCAAAAAAATTTTGTTTTGTTCTCTTTCTCTTTTCCAAAAACTCAAAAAAAAAACAAAACAAAAAATTATTTTGTTTAGTTTCACTTTGTATATATTTTTTTTTATTATTTTTTTTCTCTCCCCCTTCCTCATTCTTGTACAAACCTTTTTCTTTTTCTCCCTTATTTTTGTACATATTATGAAAATTCTCTTAAAAAAATACAAAAAAAAAAAAGATAATAGTTCAAAAAATTTTCAAAAAAATTGAGAAAAACAAAAATACAAAAAAAGATAATAAATGAAAAACAAACAAAAAAAATGATAACAAAAACTATAAAAATAAAAAAAAATGTTTTGAAATAAATAAATTAAATATTTCATACTTAACTTTTCTGCTATCCAAAAATTCTGTTTTGAGTTTATTTATATGTGAATACTATTAATTCTTTGTTTGCTACCCGTTTGTTAATTATTGATTGAAACATTTAAATAGCCGGGGTTAAGTTTTAAAGAATTCTTTATGCTTTGTTAAAAATAGCGAACTCGTTTTAGGCACTACTTCTAATTTTTCATTGATAGTAGCACGTATATTATGTTAGGAAATAACGACTATAGAATTCAATTATACTTACTTTTAGCTTTCTGAAAAAAATTGGAACGTACAAATTATTAAGGTTGCTCTCAAAAATTTTTAGGATTACAATCTAGTTTTCCTTTCTCCCCTCACTTTTCATGACCTACTTGGCATGAAAAATTTTATCCTTAAAATATCTTATGTCAATGGGAACAAGATTTCGTTCCGTAAACATAGGCACCCAATAATTTTAAAAGATTATATAAGGAGTTAGAGGATAAAATTCATTACTCCTACAAATATACATTGGGTTAATTTTTCTTATGAAGTTGAAAAACAAAAATCATATTAGGAAAATAAGATTTCGTTTTCCTAATAATCCAAAAGAAAAAAATATGGAGGTTCGAGAAAAAATTACCTCACCTCAAATATCAAAACCCTCTTCATAAACCACACTACCCCCTTAGCCAATTACACAATTCTTGAATTAATTCAAAAATCTTTTTGAGAGCATAATTAGTAAATTGTATTATTTCCGGTAGCACTCGTATAAGCTAGAGTTCTTATAATTCCAAACTATTTTCGTTAATCTAACCATTACAAATGTTGCCTTCTATTTGATTACATCAAGAAGTCTTTTGGCCAAAACTTTTGCGCTATTTAAATCATCTACATATTTTTAGGACTTAACTCTTACACCCCGTATATTTATTTCGATCTCTCTTATAATTGATTAAGCGATAGCCAAAACTTAGAGTTTTTTTTATTCCTTATAGATTCACCTCAAACTTTTGCTCTGGAATAGCAAAAGCCTAAGTATGGGGGTATTTGATGAACTGTAAATATGCGTATTTTTATGCACATTAATTTAGTCATTTTCATTTATTTTCGTCGTTTTTACTTATTTTTGTTCAATAAAATGTTCTTATTCTTGTAAATTTTCTCCTAACTTGTTTTATTTGATTTTTCAGAAAAATTTCAAAATCTGCCAAAATTTGGGAAGTACACGCCCGTGACACATGGGTCACGCCCGTGACCGAGCCGTGACTGTGCATTTCCCGTGAAATCGGAAAATTTCTGAAGAAAAGGCTTGACACGCCTGGCGACACGCCTGTGTCACCCGACAAGGGGCGTGACCCAAGCCCGTGTCCTCTCATCTCGACGAATTCCGCTCGACGATCGTCGAGTGTCGACACCAACTGTCACGCCCAGTGTCACGCCCGTGACCTGGGGCGTGACCCAATTTTAGCTCAACGATTTCTACTCGACACTTTCCGCTCGACATTCGTCGAGTGTCGACCCCAACTGTCACGCCCATAGTCACGCCCGTGACATGGGGCGTGACCTTTCCAGCTGGCCCGACAAGATGCTGCCGAAGACATTTGACGCAACCCGCGCCCGGTTCTACCTCCCCGACACGCCCATAGTCACGCACGTGACCTAGGGCGTGACTGCTGCGAACTCAGCCCGAAGTCAACTTTGCTGTCCAATCGCCAGCCGCCTTCATGAATAGTACTGTCACGCCCCCCCTACACGCCTGTGACCGAGGGCGTGTACTTAGAAATTTTTTCCTATAAATAGCCCAGTTCTGTAAGGTCCAAGGGTTCAGATTTTTGGGCCAAGTTAGTGTCTTTTTGTAGGCTGCATCCGTGATTTTCAAGGCTATGTAAGGAGATTTCTCCCTTTTTTATTTCATTTCTTGTTTTTTCTTAGTTTTAGCACTTGTAATAGCTTGTAATAGTTTCATTTTGATCAAATAAAATGTTAAATTTTCTCTTCATATATGGCTTTGGAATGAACACTTGTGCCCACTTTTCCTTCTCCTTTTTATTCTTAGTTTCACCTTTGTTCTTCATTTATGAAAAGTGTGTGTGTGTGTATGAGTGTAATTTGCTTACTTTACATTTTTTTTTACTTGTTTTCATGCTTAGGAATGTTAGGTTTTCCTCTTTACATGCCTTTGATTTTTTTCAAGTTAGGTTTTGTTTGAAAATGATGAAATGATGAATTAGGTTTTTCTTTTTTTTTCTTGTCTTCTTCAACATCTTCACTCTTATGAGTGTGTAAAAGAGTTACTAAAGTTCCTTTTGTTTTTTTTTACTTAGCTTTATTTTAGGATGAAAACTTTTTTTCTTCTTTCTCTTTTATTTCAACTTTTTTTGCTCTTTTATGAAATCTTAGGAATGAAAATGTTGAAATTTTTATTTTCCAAAAACTTTGGTTTTTAATTTGTTTTGAAAAACTTTTGTCTTCTAAAATTTTAATTTCTTCTTTTTATTTGTTTTTGGCAAAACCTATGCTTGAAATAGTTAAAATTTTAATTCTTAGGTAACTTTGATTTTTCTTTTTTTTTATTTATTTGTGTGTGTGAGTGTATGAGCCTAAACCTCTCTTTTGTTCTTCTTAAATTTTCATGTTGAGTGTGTGAGTGTAGGTGTATAATTTTTATGCTTTGTTCAAATTATGTAGAGTGTGTGAGTGTAGGTGTATAATTTTCATGCTTTGTTTTAATTGTTTTCTTTTAATGCTTTATTCAAATTATGTAGAGTGTGTGAGTGTATGTGTATAATTTTATTGCTTTCTTGAATTTCTTATGGAGTGTGTGTGTCTGTGTGCATTTATTTCCGCCTACTCGTTAAGAGTTAAATGGCGCATCGTTTTCATTTTCAGTCCTACTCGTTCGAGTAGGACTTGTAATTTTTCTTTCTTTATTTTTCCGCCTACTCACTTGAGTTTAAATGGCCGGACTTTATTTCAGTCCTACTCGTTTGAGTAGGACTTGCAATTTTACTTTCTTTATTTTTTCCGCCTACTCACTTGAGTTTAAATGGCCGGACTTTTTAGCCCTGTAATCGCATTTATTTTCTCCTACTCATTTGAGTAGGACTCGCTTTCATTTCAGTCCTACTCGTTTGAGTAGGACTTGCAATTTTCAGCCTTTATTTACCGCCCTCACTCGTTTGAGTGGGACTCGCAAATTTAAATTATGCAAATTTCATTCATGTGTAACTTAGTTCCTTTTTAATTTATAATTTGGAGTGTGCGTGAGTTCTTGTTTTAGTTAACTTTTTAGCTTTCTAAATGTTGTTATTTTTCTTTTGTCCCTTTCTTATAAACGTTTAGTGTTTAATTTCGAACTCGCGCCTCACTAAATTATAAGCCGTCCCCATACCGATGTGTGGCTAATCGCTATTAGCCTCGGCATCGAAGAGCTTTGGGACATTTAAAATGATTTATAATAATTGAAGCTCTTTATTTTCATTTTAATTTAAGCACTTAGGGTTTGCTCCGGGTTTACGACGCGTAGGACCACATAATCGATGTGTGGGCTCTATTTCTGTAGTCCATATGCTAGCTAGCCGAGAGGCCGTGCATATGGACCGATCACCCCTGTGTAAATAGAGTTGCGTGCATACCCTCGAGAGAGGACTAGCGTAATTCTACCGGATTGGGTCCCCCACCCAATAGCGGGGTTCTTAGCGTAAAGCGGGCGTTAAGAGGAATCCTTCGTCGGACTAACGTTCGGTCAAATAGTCTTAACGTTTAGGTGAGCGATATCCCTATAGCTAGGTGAGCTCACATTTGTGGAACCTCCACGGCCAAGTTGCCTTATTATTAATTTGAAAACCAAGTCTTTTTATTATTAAAAATTGTTTTAGTCTTAATCCGATTCGATGCCGAGCGTTAACCCTTCATCGAATATTTTCTAAATCGTTTTTTTCGCTCCTTTGCTTTTTCGCCTTTTATTAAGTAAAAAAATCCACCTTATTTTCAGTAAAATAATAGTCCTCCCGGAGGAGTAAGAATAGTCAACGCGACCCCGAGAACAATACGACCTCGGTATTCCCCCGAATATCGAGTACTACTTGCGATAGGTGCACTTGCCTACCCGAGCAAGCCCGCGGCGATCGACTCACCGAACCAACCACAGTAAGAGTCTGTTCGCGGGCACATCAGGGAGCTTCGGCTCGATTGTTTGAGTCGGACGTGTTGGTCCGGGGAGCTTCGGCTCGATTCTTGTTTACGCTAAAATTGCATGTGCATAACAGGAAAGGAAATTAAGGTGGTGGGTCTTCGGTATTGGAGGGTCGATGCACCGATGCCAATACGTTGACTCGGCAAGTGTGGTTAGCACTTCGCCAACAGAAGTCCGGTGCGCCAGCCGGCAAGAGTACGCAGGAGTCCGCTTCGTGCACCAAGCGTTGAGGCGTACGATAGGTCTGACCGGTAGTGCTTTACTGGTTTAGAGGTGGGCGAGGCCCAACCCACCGCTTCCGTCTGCCACTACGGAGGTATCCTGGGAGGTTACGGCTCCAAAAAGGGGGAACTAAAGGTCTGTGTGCACAGAGTCGGGTGTGTGTGTTGCACTTGCATGTCCATCAAACCCACTTGCATGTCATAGCATATTCGTTACCTTTAACCTTGACACCTAAAGTATAAGTGGAATAGGACGCTTATACTTTAGGACCTGCTACACGACCCCTTGTTCTATAAGCTTGTGTGGGCAAGTTTATAAATTAAGGTTAAATTTGGATATATATATATTTGCTGCTGTTTGATAACCGACACCCCATCGTATAAATTGGTATGGGACTTTTTATACGATGGGAGCCTTGCAGAAGACCCCTTGGCTTATGTGTTTTCACATAAGTAAAGGTTACTTTTCATATATCAGCTTATTGTCTTATTATGCTATAGAATTTGCTAGTATAGGTCCACTGTCATCTGCTTTTGATATTCTCCACCTTCAAGTCCTCCCCTTTCTTCCTCTCCGCTCGGTGCCTAGGAGCCGTGGGGGAAGGGGCGGGGAATGATAGGACTTAGTCTTTTAGACTAACGGTTTTCGAACCGCATCATTTAGGGGATCGTGGAGACAAGCATGGAGGAGCAGCCCCAGAGACCGGTGCGCTTGGAGGTGGGACAGTCTAGCTCCGGAGTTCATACAGCCGGGACCGTGAGTCTCGACCTTGAGTAGTTTTCTACTTTTGTTTCTGCATGAGAGATCTTGTAGTGAGGTTATGATGTACCGGGCATAAGCCCGTTTTTGCTACTCTGATGTTATTTTCTGTGGACACTCCCTTCGTGGAGTTATATTTATTATGTCATGTGATTCTCTGTGGACTGCAGTTTCTGTTTCCTTCATTATTCTGCTACTTTTTTGTGATCGAATTGGCCGGCAGAATCGGCACTTTGTGGTGATGACCCTTCAAGGCGTGAAGGAGTCACCGCAAAACGGCGGTTCTGGGCCTAAGACCCCGGTGTCGAAAAATAAAAAAAAAGGGGGGGTCTTACAGGGGCCCCTCAGGGAGACAAGTTGTACCCCTCAGAGCTCCCGCTGGAGCTCTCGCCTGAGCTCTCCCCGGATGTCTCGCCACCCGCGACAGTGGATTTCAGGACATCCGAGGGTGGAGAATCGGGCGCGCCTGGGGGCTTCGGGATAGGCTCGAAGAGCCAGGGGATGAGCTATTGAGCGGTAATGTTCTTGCCCCTCCCGTCCAAGCAACAGACATCCCGCAGCGTCTCCAGGGTCAGCTTGACTGTGGCTTGCGCGTTGGCCTGGAGGAGCTTGTCGATGTCATAGGCGGAGTAGTAGCGGCTCTTCAACCTTTCGTCCAGTGGAGGGGGTGCATTCGCCTCCAGGAGCAGGATCTGGTCCCTCAACAGGACGTTCTAGTATCACGCCTGGGCCAGCTCTGCGCGAAGCGCCACGGCTTGAGCGGAATCCTGTATAGCGAGAGGTTAGCATGAAAGGAAAAGAATGAAGTTGAAATCTGTAGTGGCGAGAGCGAGTGCCGAGAAAGGTCTCGCTTACCTCTTCCGCCCGACGCGAAGACAGTTGTTGCTTGGCATCTGCTAGCTCCTTCTTCAAGGTAGCCACCCCAGCCACCGCACCCTCCCTGACCTTGAACATATCCTGGAAGTTGCGGTTGATGGTGATGCTCCGGCGAGCACACATATGCGCAAGCTCCATCTCGCGCATCAAGGCCCGGGTGGAGTCATAGGCCAGGAGCTTTGTGGTCATCTTGTCATAAATGCTGACGTTCTCCCGGCTGTAGAGGCAGTAGCCCAACGTGAAGGCCTCGCTGGTGACATCATCTCGCTCCGCCCAGCTAGGCAGAAGAGACGAGATTGAGACCCTATTGATGTCAGGGTCCCACTGAAGCAGCGGCTTGTTTTCCGCGTCCAGGCACTTCATGCCGAGATCGAAATTGCGGTGACCTCGCGGCACCTCTCCTGGCGGAGCCTGGCCAGAGGTATCGGCGGCGGCCCCCTCGCCATCTGCTCCAGCAGGGGCCGGGGGGTTCGCGGCAGGTGTCTCGGTGCCGCCCCTGGTGACTGCGATCTCGCTAGCAGCCTACAAGATCTCTTCAAAAGAGCGGCCTGTAGCGAGAGGTTGGGAGGGCGTCACAGCGGCGGCTTTACCCTTCTCGGCGGCAGTAATCTTGGGCCACTTGAGCGGTGGGGGCATAGGGGCGTCGGGCTTTCGCCTCCCGGCGCCAGTCGAAGGAAGCGGGGCCGGCTCGTCCCGGCAAGCTTGAGCTGCAGCCTTTGCGAAAGCTAGCGGGTCTCTCACAGATTGGCTCTCGGTAGCGCGAGCCTCGTTGAAGGGTTGGTGTAGGGGGATCTTGTAACGCCCCAAAATTTTGAAGAGGGAAAATTTGGTTTCTGGCAGGGGGCACACGTCCTGGGACACGGGCGTGTCCCAGGGCGTGTCAGGCTGGAGTCGACGATTTGGTTGCGAAGTCGACATTTTGTGCTCGACGATGTGTCGAGACAGGGAACACGGCTCGAGACACGGACATGTCTCAGGGCGTGTCGAGCCCGTATCGACGATCAGCCCGGGGAGTCGACGAATTTCGCTCGACGATGTGTCGAGACAAGGAACACGGCCTAGGACACGGGCGTGTCCAAGGCCGTGTCAGTCAGTTAGTCGACGAACTTCGCTCGACGAAGTGTCGAGACAGTGAACACGGTCTGGAGCCCAGGCGTGTTGAGTTAGACACGGGCAAGGACACGGGCGTGTCCAGTACCCGTGTGAGTCTCGGGTTGTTTTAGGGGCTGTGTCGATGGAGGCACACGGCCGACCACACGGCCGTGTCAGTTGGAACACGGGAGTGTCGGGTCGAACACGGGCGTGTCCGATGCCTGTGTGCTGTTCCAGGCACGTCAGATTTTGACGGAGAATTGGGGACACAGCCCTGGACACGGGCGTGTCGCAGGCCGTGTTCGGCCCAGTTTTAGCATTTCAGGCCCGAATCAAGGCCGTTCGTCTCTTTATTTTGGGATCCAATGGCTGGGGGTTATTCCTGATGGGATATACTCGGGATTGGACCCTTATAAACCCTCATTTTCTTTTGAGTGGTTCTCTTTCTAAAGTTCTAGAGAGAGGGGAGAGCAAGGAAGAAGAAGATGCCTAGATCCGGTCACCGGCGGAGCTTCGGAGCTCCAAATCGCGACCCGAGTCCAGATCCGTGGAGGCTAGATCGTTGCAAAGGTTTTCATCCAGCTATTTTTTCCATGGCTAGGAAGAGGAGTCGGAAGGTAACGACACCTCTCCTCTCGGTTTTAGGATGCATGTTTTAGCATCTTTTCTTTTCTAGCTTTTCGGCACCAAACACTCAAATGAGAGGGGTTTGGGTCGCCAAGGTTCAAGAGGAACCTCCGGGTCGATTAAGTCCATCCCCGACATGTTTTGCATTAGAGATCCGCTCCGTTAGTGGATTAGGCATGGTGTATGATGCCGTAGTCGCGACCGTTAGTCCGACTCGGTGATGTTGCATACGAGATTTAAGGATTCGTAGAGATCCGTTACAGCAAGATGCCTTTTATGATGTGGTGATGTTTTTCCCCTTTTTCTCGAGTGAGTACGTGTAGTCGGAACCGGACAAGGTTAGCTCCTCAATGGCGGTAGATGGTTTCCTTGGTGGACAAGGTTAGCTCCGCATGAGTGGTAGATGGTTTCCTTGGTGCGCGGGAACGCTACAGTACAAATGAGGGACTAGGGTGGAATTGTCTTGGTTTGTGATGTGCCAAGGCGTGGTTGTGTCTCCGTGGTCGGCTGGCTATCCCGTGATATACATGTTGTTGAATTTTGTGAAGTGGAAGTGGGTGACGGGACAGGCCGGGAGGCCTGGGCGGACAGTTGTGGCGGACTAGGCGGACTGGGCGGACTGTGATCTGCGGCCTGGTGGTAGGTCTAATGGAAAGCCGGCTGTCTTCTGAGCGGCTTGTTGCATGGAGTCCGCGGACTATGCGTCCTGGTTTCTGCGGATAGGGTGTTTGCTGATTGGCTTTGCCAAGGAGCAGCCTGAGCGGATGGAGGCTTGCGGACTGGTGCATTGCTCAGTGGCCGCAGGTGCAATCTTGTGTTGACAGGCGGGTTGGCTCATGTTCGCGGGAAGCTTGCGGATTGGCGTGTCCGCAGTTTGGGCTATTGCGGACTGAGCTTAGAGCTTGGCTGAGGCCTTGTCGAGCTCTGGTGGCACAGCAGGTGCTTTGCTGTGGAGATCGTTTTGGTGGACTGGTTCTGGAGTCCGGGAGGAGGCTGCTGCGTTGGACAGAAGTGCGAGGAGCTCGCGGACTGATGGCGGTCTGTGCTAGGGTGTTTGGCGGACGGGAGTTTGTGTCCGCCATGCTCGCATGGGCCTTTGATGGTTTTGTACTTGGTCACACTTTGTGCCAAGACCATAGTGTCCGCGGTATCCGCCAAGTCCGTTGTGACCGGGTGGACTGTTGCTATCTTCCTTTGGTCGTGGACTAGTGGCGGATTGAGGTGTGAGTCTTGCAGACTGCCTCGGGTTGGTGCGGACAGCCATTAAAGGGGGATTGCTGTCCTGTAGTGGTTGGAGCTTTGCGGGCTGATGCCTTGTCCGCATAGCTTGGGCGGACTGGAGAGGGTTCGTCAATGGTTGCCTTGCACCTGGCGGTTTTCCTTGGTATCCGGCAAAGTCCTTGCGGACTCGGCAGATGGAGTTTTGCTATCGCGCGGGCTGGGGCGGTGTCGCTATCTCTTGGGCGGTGACCACACTCCTCACCTTGCCTATAAATAGGACCCCCTGGCACATCTACAGTAACCTAAGTAACGTGAGTGAACAGTAAGTTGGGTTGAGCGAAGTGCTGCGGTCTCAGTTTGTCAGTCCGCGCGGATTGTTTCAGTGCTGACGTTTGCTGTGTGCAGGTCGCGCGGGTAGCTTCAAGGAGCCAAGAGTTTGGCTGTGACTTCGGTCAAGTACTTGGAAGTGTGTGGTCTCTGCGGACTCAGCAGGAGGTCGCTCTGCGACTTGTCAGCTCTGTTTCATCTTTGCCAGCTTCAATAACCTGTCCGCCGGCTTCAGGCGGGTAGGGGTGTTCCTCAGTTCAGGTTCAGCAGGAGGCGAATAACGGTGTGTCCGCGCGGCCTCGCGGCTTTGGCGGACTCCGTGGCTATTCAGCGGATTGCAGCGTAGCGTGGGCGATCTCAGCGGACTCGGCGACCTCGGCGACCTCGCGGTCTCGGCGGATTCCGGTGCTGTCCGCCCGGCTTATTTTTGGTGCTTTCTGTTTACAGCTGTTATACTAGCGAAAGCATGTCTCGCTATGTATGACTCGTGATGTAAAGAAGTGAATGAATAAAAGACCTGCTTGTGCTTTCATTGTTTGTTGGGATTAACGTTTGTTTCTTGGTTTCCGCTGGTTCAACATGAGAACTGGGTAGTTCCGAAGATATTAATTTGGTGTTTGGGCTATCTTGCTGACCACGTTGAGAAAATTTAACATGGTATCAAAGCGAGGTTTCTGAGGTTCAGTTACGTGAGCGGAAGTCAGCCAGTATTGTTACTCAGTGATTGAGTGGTGATCAACCTGTGTTGTTGCTCGGAGCTTCTGGAAAGGTTGCCAACAGGTGTTGCAATGGAAGGAAGTTTTGCAAGAGGTCTTGGCATTGAACTCTTAACGCCGACTAACTTCAAGAAGTGGAAGTCGTGCATGAAGAGTTATCTTCTTGGCGAGGAGCTGTGGGAAGTCGTCGGTGGTGACGACAGGCAGGAAGTCACTGCTGCTTTCGGTATTGCTGAGCAGATTAGGCTCTGGAGAAGAACAAATGCTAAGGCGGAGTTCATTCTGAAGAGAGCCGTGTCTCCGGAACTGTTTGATCACATCGTTGGATGTGAGTCGGCTGCTGATATTTGGACAACCATTGATGAGTTGTTCAATAGGAAGGATGTGGCGCGGCTTCAGTTCCTGGAGAATGAGTTGGCCAGGGCAACTCAGGGAGACCTTTCCATCTCCAAGTACTTCTTAAAGATGAAGAGCTTATGTGCTGAGCTGTCGGCACTGGATCCTGATGAGCCTATCTCTGAGGCAAGGATGAAAAGGCACATCATCCGCGGCTTGCGGAAGGAGTATGTGGCCATTGTCACATCTGTTCAAGGGTGGGCTACTCAGCCGTCTTTGCTGGAGCTGGAGAATCTGCTTGCCTCGCAGGAGAGCTTAGCAAGGAAGATGGCTGGAGTGAATCTGAATCAGGAAGGCAGCGAAGCTCTCTTCTCAGGCAAGAAGAAAGGATGGGAAGGGAAGATGAAGAAGGTGCAGGCCGCTGGTGAGAAGGAGACTTCAACTTCATATCCACCGGAGAGGAGCAATGCTCCTAAGGACTGGAAGAAGAATCTGAAGTGCTACTGGTGTCATCAGTGAGGGCACTTCAAGTGGGACTGCAAGGTCAAACTGCAGCCTGGGCATGCTGCGGGAAAGGAGGAAGCTTGCTCGAGAAGTGAAGAAGCAGAATGAGGCGGAGCTTTTATGACGGGCACTTGTGTCCGGGCCTTGTTTGCTGAGGACTTCAACGGCGAGTGGATCGTGGACTCCGGGTGTGGTCATCACCTCACCGGAGACAAATCGAAGTTCACCTCCATGCAGGCTTACTCAGGTAATGAAGCTATTATCACTGCTGATAATACTATTTATGCATTAGAGAAAGAGGGGGTCGTGTCTTTGGGTAGTGATCAGGGGCCACTCACGTTAAGGAGTGTGTATCACATGTCGGGCATGAAGAAGAACCTCTTCTCGGTGACCAATGCGGTGGACGCTGGATATCACGTTCTGTTTGGGCCAACAGACGTGAGGTTCCTTCGCAACGTATCAGCGGTGAAGGCTGATGTTGCTCATGTTGGGAGAAGGGTGAAAAACTTGTTTGTTCTTTCCACCAGTGCTTATGTTGATAAGATGAGGGCCAATGATAGTGCTGCTATCTGGCATGAGAGGCTGGGCCATGTTGGCATGGACAAGCTGAAGGCGATGGCGAGTAGAAGTCTGGTGAGGGGGTTGCCGAAGTTATCCTCCTTTGGTGATGGGCATGTTTGTGCGGGCTGTCAATACGGCAAGGCACATCGCCTTCCGTTTGATAAATCACAAACAAGTAGCAAGAAACCACTGGAGTGCATTCATGGAGACTTGATGGGACCGACGGTTACTGCCAGCCTTGGTGGAAGCAGATACATGCTTGTCTTGGTTGATGACTACTCAAGGTATACTTGGGTGTACTTCTTAAAGGAGAAGTTGGAAGCCTTCCGGTTGTTTGTGGAGTTTAAGGAGTTGGTAGAAGGCTGGCTTGGCTTGCGGATTAAGAAGCTTAGAACTGATAATAGGGGTGAGTTTGTCTCCTCCGAGTTTTCTAACTTCTGCAGGAAGCACGGGATCCAACAGGAGCTTACATGTGCTCACACTCCACAACAAAATGGGGTATCGGAGCGGAAGATCTGTCATCTGACGGAGACCTGCAAATACTGGCTTCATGCGAAAGATATCCCAAGGTCCTTTTGGGCGGAGGGGATGTCTTGTGCTACTTATGTTATCAACCGGATGCCACTCAGCCCTATCAACATGAAGACTCCTATTGAGCTGTTGCTGAAGGAGAAGCCGTGTGTTGGACACCTTCGGGTGTTCGGTTCAACTTGCTACGTCCATGTCCCAGATGCTTCACGGACAAAGCTGGATGCGAAGGCAAGGAAACTTGTCTTTGTTGGCTATGATGAGAGGAAGAAGGGATGGAAATGCATGGACCCTGTGACGAAGAAGTTCGTGGTGTCAAGAGACGTTGTCTTTGACGAGCTAAAGTCATATGGAGGTTGCTCGGTGGAGGTTACCGGAAGTAGCAAGGTTGATGAAGCACCGGTGGAGGCTGCTGAAGGCTTGGAAGAGGAGCTTGCTGTTTCACCAGCAGCTCCTGTTGCTTCTAACTCCGAGGCTGAGCCTTCTGGCTCAGGAAGCAGTGGGAGCACTGCTCAATGCTTGCCCCAGGAGGAGTGGAGCCCGAAGAAGCAACGAAAGAAGTGAGCAAGGAGCCGATTCTTCGGAGATCGAAGAGGGTGGTTAAGCCACCGGCTCGGTACTGTGATGTGAATGCAGTGAGCTTTGTCTCCTGCTTCTTTGCTGGTCCTCTGGATGAGCGAGAGCCTGCAAAATTCAACGAGGCCACTGGAGTGAAGGAGTGGGAAAGTGCCATGAAGGAAGAGATTGATGCTCTGAAGAAGAATGAAACCTGGGACCTTGTGCCCAAGGTTGATGGCATTACTCCGGTTACTTGCAAGTGGGTATACAAGTTGAAGAAGAAGGCTGATGGGAGCATTGATTGTTTCAAGGCTCGCCTGGTCGCTAGAGGATTCTCACTGCAGTATGGAGAAGACTTTGAGGAGACATTCAGTCCAGTTGCGTAGATGACTTCAGTAAGAGTGGTGATCGCCTTGGCTGCTAGCAAGGGATGGAGGTTGTGGCAACTCGATGTGAAGAATGCTTTTCTTTACGGAGAGATTGACAAGGACATCTTCATGGATGAGCCGCTTGGTTTTGTCTCTGAAAAGCATCCGGACTATGTCTGCAAACTCAGGAAGGCTCTCTATGGGTTGAAGCAAGCTCCTAGAGCTTGGTATGGGAAGATTGCAGAGTACTTGCAATTCTGTGGATACCTTGCTTCTAACTCGGATTCAAGCTTGTTCGTCAAGAAGAAGGGGGAGCTACAAGTCTTGGTCCTGCTGTATGTGGATGACATGATCATCACAGGGAATTCGGAGGGGAAGTCGCAAGGCTCAGGGCTGAGCTTGCTATACGCTTTGAGATGAAAGACTTGGGAGAGTTGCATCACTTTCTCGGTCTTGAAGTGGAGAGGAAGGAGTGCGGGGTTCTCATTTGCCAGAAAGGGTATGCTGATCGCATTGTGAAGCGGTTTGGCATGGGCGAAGGAAAGAAGTGCTCTACTCCACTGGAATCTGGGCTGAAGCTTCGACGAGATGAGGGAAGGGTTCTTCATGATCCCTTGGTGTTCAGGGCTCTTGTTGGGAGCTTGATTTACATGATGATTACAAGGCCGGATATTGCTTATGCTGTTGGCCGAGTAAGTCGGTATATGGCTGAACCAAGGCAATCTCATCTAGAGGCGGCAAAGGGAATTTTGAAGTATGTCAAGGCTTCTTCTGATATGGGACTCCTCTATAGAAGGGACTCGGAGTTTGCGTTGCTCGGGTACACAGATGCTGACTATGGCGGTGATTCGGATGATCGGAGGTCTACTTCAGGTTATGTGTTCACTTGCGGTTCAGCTAGCACCTCGTGGTGTAGCAAGAAGCAGTACTCGGTGTCGGTTTCAACCATGGAGGCAGAGTATAAGGCTTCGGCCTTGGCTACTCGGGAAGCCGTTTGGTTGAGGAATCTTATAGAGGATGTTCATGAAGAAGTGCAGGGGCCTACTTTACTCCGGTGTGACAATGAAAGTGCTCTCAAACTGGTAAACAATCCAGTGTGTCACGCCAGGACCAAGCATATTGAGATTGATCACCACTTCATCAGGGAGAAGGTGTTAGAAGGATCTCTGCTGGTTGGGCATCTTCGGAGTGAAGAAAATCTTGCTGACATCTTCACGATGCCACTGTCGAAGGGGCCCTTTGATCGCTTACGCAGCTTGCTTGGCTTGGTCACCACTTCCCACTTCAAGGGGGAGTGTTGAATTTTGTGAAGTGGAAGTGAGTGACGGGACATGCCGGGCGGCCTGGGCGGACAGTTGTGGCGAACTAGGCAGACTGGGCGGACTGTGATGTGCGGCCTGGTGGTAGGTCTAGTGGAAAGCCGGCTGTCTTCTGAGCGGATTGTTGCATGGAGTCCGCGGACTATGCGGCCTGGTTTCTGCGGATATGGTGTTTGCTGATTGGCTTTGCCAAGGAGCAGCCTGAGCGGATGGAGGCTTGCGGACTGGTGCATTGCTCAGTGGCCGCAGGTGCAAGCTTGTGTTGACAGGCGGGTTGGCTCATGTTCGCGGGAAGCTTGCGGATTGGCGTGTCCACGGTTTGGGCTGTTGCGGACTGAGCTTAGAGCTTGGCTGAGGCCTTGTCGAGCTCTGGTGGCACAGCAGGTGCTTTGCTGTGGAGATCGTTTTGGCGGACTGGTTCTGGAGTCCGAGAGGACGCTGCTTCGTTGGACAGAAGTGCGAGGAGCTCGCGGACTGATGGCGGTCTGTGCTAGGGTGTTTGGCGGACGGGAGTTTATGTCCGCCATGCTCGCATGGGCCTTTGATGGTTTTGGACTTGGTCACACTTTGTGCCAAGACCATAGTGTCCGCGGTATCCGCCAAGTCCGCTGTGACCGGGCGGACTGTTGCTATCTGCCTTTGGTCGTGGACTTGTGGCGGATTGAGGTGTGAGTCTTGCGGACTGCCTCGGGTTTGTGCGGACAGCCATTGAAGGGGGATTGCTGTCCTGTAGTGGTTGGAACTTTGCGGGCTGATGCCTTGTCCGCATAGCTTGGGCGGACTGGGGAGGGTTCGTCAATGGTTGCCTTTCTCCTGGCGGTTTTATTTGGTATCCGGCAAAGTCCTTGCGGACTCGGCAGACGGAGTTTTGCTATCGCGCGGGCTGGGGCGGTGTCGCTATCTCTTGGGCGGTGACCACACTCCTCACCTTTCCTATAAATAGGACCCCCCTGGCACATCTACAGTAACCTAAGTAACGTGAGTGAACAGTAAGTTGGGTTGAGCGAAGTGCTGCGGTCTCAGTTTGTCAGTCCGCGCGGATTATTTCAGTGCTGACGTTTGATGTGTGCAGGTCGCGCGGGTAGCTTCAAGGAGCCAGGAGTTTGGCTGTGACTTCGGTCAAGTACTTTGAAGTGTGTGGTCTCTGCGGACTCAGCAGGAGGTCGCTCTGCGAGTTGTTAGCTCTGTTTCATCTTCGCCAGCTTCAATAACCTGTCCGCCGGCTTCAGGCGGGTAGGGGTGTTCCTCAGTTCAGGTTCAGCAGGAGGCGAATAACGGTGTGTCCGCGCGGCCTCGCGGCTTCGGCGGACTCCGTGGCTATTCGGCGGATTGCAGCGTAGCGTGGGAGATCTTAGCGGACTCGGCGACCTCGGCGACCTCGCGGTCTCGGCGGATTCCGGTGCTATCAGCCCGGCTTGTTTTTGGTGCTTTCTGTTTACAGCTGTTATACTAGCGAAAGCATGTCTCGCTATGTATGCCTCGTGGTGTAAAGAAGTGAATGAATAAAAGACCTGTTTGTGCTTTCATTGTTTGTTGGGATTAACCTTTGTTCCTTGGTTTCCGCTGGTTCAACGTGAGAACTGGGTATTTCTGAAGATATTAATTTGGTGTTTGGGCTATCTTGCTGACCACATTGAGAAAATTTAACCTGGTATCAAAGCGAGGTTTCTGAGGTTCAGTTGCGTGAGCGGAAGTCAGCCAGTGTTGTCACTCAGTGATTGAGTGGTGATCAACCTGTGTTGTTGCTCGGAGCTTCTGGAAAGGTTGCCAACAGGTGTTGCAATGGAAGGAAGTTTTGCAAGAGGTCTGGGCATTGAATTCTTAACGCCGACTAACTTCAAGAAGTGGAAGTCGTGCATGAAGAGTTATCTTCTGGGCGAGGAGCTGTGGGAAGTCGTTGGTGGTGACGACAGGCAGGAAGTCACTGCTGCTTTCGATACTGCTGAGCAGATTAGGCTCTGGAGAAGAACAAATGCTAAGGCGGAGTTCATTCTGAAGAGAGCCGTGTCTCCGGAACTGTTTGATCACATCGTTGGATGTGAGTCGACTGCTGATATTTGGACAACCATTGATGAGTTGTTCAATAGGAAGAATGTGGCGCGGCTTCAGTTCCTGGAGAATGAGTTGGCCATGGCAACTCAGGGAGACCTTTCCATCTCCAAGTACTTCTTAAAGATGAAGAGCTTATGTGCTGAGCTGTCGGCACTGGATCCTGATGAGCCTATCTCTGAGGCAAAGATGAAAAGGCACATCATCCGCGGCTTACGGAAGGAGTATGTGGCCTTTGTCAAATCTGTTCAAGTGTGGGCTACTCAGCCGTCTTTGCTGGAGCTGGAGAATCTGCTTGACTCGCAGGAGAGCTTAGCAAGGCAGATGGCTGGAGTGAATCTGAATCAGGAAGGCAGCGAAGCTATCTTCTCAGGCAAGAAGAAAGGATGGGAAGGGAAGAAGAAGAAGGTGCAGGCCGCTGGTGAGATGGAGACTTCAACTTCATATCCACCGGAGAGGAGCAATGCTCCTAAGGACTGGAAGAAGAATCTGAAGTGCTACCGGTGTCATCAGCGAGGGCACTTCAAGCGGGACTGCAAGGTCAAACTGCAGCCTGGGCATGCTGCGGGAAAGGAGGAAGCTTGCTCGAGAAGTGAAGAAGCGGAATGGGGCGGAGCTTTTATGACGGGCACATGTGTCCGGGCCTTGTCTGCTGAGGACTTCAACGGCGAGTGAATCGTGGACTCCGGGTGTGGTCATCACCTCACCGGAGATAAATCGAAGTTCACCTCCATGCAGGATTACTCAGGTAATGAAGCTATTATCACTGCTTATAATACTGTTTATGCAGTAGAGAAAGAGGGGGTCGTGTCTTTGGGTAGTGATTAGGGGCCACTCACGTTAAGGAGTGTGTATCACGTGCCGGGCATGAAGAAGAACCTCTTCTCGGTGACCAATGCGGTGGACGCTGGGTATCACGTTCTGTTTGGGGCAACAGACGTGAGGTTCCTTCGCAACGTATCAGCGGTTAAGGCTGATGTTGCTCATGTTGGGAGAAGGGTGAAGAACTTGTTTGTTCTTACCACCAGTGCTTATGTTGATAAGATGAGGGCCAATGATAGTGCTGCTATCTGGCATGAGAGGCTGGGACATGTTGGCATGGACAAGCTGAAGGCGATGGCGAGTAGAAGTTTGGTGAGGGGGTTGCCGAAGTTGTCCTCCTTTGGTGATGGGCATGTTTGTGCGGGCTGTCAATACGGCAAGGCATATCGCCTTCCGTTTGATAAATCACAAACAAGGAGCAAGAAACCACTGGAGTGCATTCATGGCGACTTGATGGGACCGATGGTTACTGCCAGCCTTGGTGGAAGCAGATACATGCTTGTCTTGGTTGATGACTACTCAAGGTATACTTGGGTGTACTTCTTAAAGGAGAAGTTGGAAGCCTTACGGTTGTTTGTGGAGTTTAAGGAGTTGGTAGAAGGCCGGCTTGACTTGCGGATTAAGAAGCTTAGAACTGATAACGGGGGTGAGTTTGTCTCCTCCGAGTTTTCTAACTTCTGCAGGAAGCACGGGATCCAACGGGAGCTTACATGTGCTCACACTCCACAACAAAATGGCGTAGCGGAGCGGAAGATCTGTCATCTGACGGAGACCTGCAAATGCTGGCTTCATGAGAAAGATATCCCAAGGTACTTTTGGGCGGAGGGGATGTCTTGTGCTACTTATGTTATCAACCGGATGCCACTCAGCCCTATCAACATGAAGACTCCTATTGAGCTGTTGCTGAAGGAGAAGCCGTGTGTTGGACACCTTCGGGTGTTCGGTTCAACTTGCTACGTGCATGTCCCAGATGCTTCACAGACAAAGCTGGATGCGAAGGCAAGGAAACTTATCTTTGTTGGCTATGATGAGCGGAAGAAGGGATGGAAATGCATGGACCCTGTGACGAAGAAGTTCGTGGTGTCAAGAGACGTTGTCTTTGACGAGCTGACGTCATATGGAGGTGGCTCGGTGGAGGTTACCGGAAGTAGCAAGGTTGATGAAGCACCGGTGGAGGCTGCTGAAGGCTTGGAAGATGAGCTTGCTGTTTCACCAGCAGCTCCTGTTGCTTCTAACTCCGAGGTTGAGCCTTCTGGCTCAGGAAGCAGGGGGAGCACTGCTCAATGCTTGCCCCAGGTAGGAGTGGAGCCCGAAGAAGCAACAGAAGAAGTGAGCAAGGAGCCGATTCTTCGGAGATCGAAGAGGGTGGTTAAGCCACCGGCTTGGTACTGTTATGGGAATGCAGTGAGCTTTGTCACCTGCTTCTTTGCTGGTCCTCTGGATGAGCGAGAGCCTGCAAACTTCAACGAGGTCACTGGAGTGAAGGAGTGGGAAAGTTCCATGAAGGAAGAGATTGATGCTCTGAAGAAGAATGAAACCTGGGATCTTGTGCACAAGGTTGATGGCATTACTCCGGTTACTTGCAAGTGGGTATACAAGTTGAAGAAGAAGGCTGATGGGAGCATTGATTATTTCAAGGCTCGCCTGGTCGCTAGAGGATTCTCACTGCAGTATGGAGAAGACTGTGAGGAGACATTCAGTCCAGTTGCGAAGATGACTTCAGTAAGAGTGGTGATCGCCTTGGCTGCTAGCAAGGGATGGAGGTTGTGGCAACTCGATGTGAAGAATGCTTTTCTTTACGGAGAGATTGACAAGGACATCTTCATGGATCAGCCGCTTGATTTTGTCTCTGAAAAGCATCCGGACTATGTCTGCAAACTCAGGAAGGCTCTCTATGGGTTGAAGCAAGCTCCTAGAGCTTGGTATGGGAAGATTGCAGAGTACTTGTAATTCTGTGGATACCTTGCTTCTAACTCGGATTCAAGCTTGTTCGTCAAGAAGAAGGGGGAGCTACATGTCTTGGTCTTGCTGTATGTGGATGACATGATCATCACAGGGAATTCGAAGGGGGAAGTAGCAAGGCTCAGGGCTGAGCTTGCTATACGCTTCGAGATGAAAGACTTGGGAGAGTTGCATCACTTTCTCGGTCTTGAAGTGGAGAGGAAGGAGTGCTGGGTTCTCATTTGCCAGAAAGGGTATGCTGATCGCATTGTGAAGCGATTTGGCATGGGCGAAGGGAAGAAGTGCTCTACTCCACTGGAATCTGGGCTGAAGCTTCGATGAGATGAGGGAAGGGTTCTTCATGATCCCTTGGTGTTCAGGGCTCTTGTTGGGAGCTTGATTTACCTGACGATTACAAGGCCGGATATTGCTTATGTTGTTGGCCGAGTAAGTCGGTATATGGCTGAACCAAGGCAATCTCATCTAGTGGCGGCAAAGGGAATTCTGAAGTATGTCAAGGCTTCTTCTGATATGGGACACCTCTATAGAAGGGACTCGGAGTTTGCGTTGCTCGGGTACACATATGCTGACTATGGCGGTGATTCGGATGATCGGAGGTCTACTTCAGGTTATGTGTTCACTTGCGGTTCAGCTAGCATTTCGTGGTGTAGCAAGAAGCAGGACTCGGTGTCGGTTTCAACCACGGAGGCAGAGTATAAGGCTTCGGCCTTGGCTGCTCGGGAAGCCGTTTGGTTGAGGAGGCTTATAGAGGATGTTCATGAAGAAGTGCAAGGGCCTACTTTACTCCGGGGTGACAATGAAAGTGCTCTCAAACTGGTAAACAATCCAGTGTGTCACGCCAGGACCAAGCATATTGAGATTGATCACCACTTCATCAGGGAGAAGGTGTTGGAAGGATCTCTGCTGGTTGGGCATGTTCGGAGTGAAGAAAATCTTGCTGACATCTTCACGAAGCCACTGTCGAAGGGGCCCTTTGAGCGCTTACGCAGCTTGCTGGGCTTGGTCACCACTTCCCACTTCAAGGGGGAGTGTTGAATTTTGTGAAGTGGAAGTGGGTGACGGGACAGGCCGGGCGGCCTGGGCGGACAGTTGTGGTGGACTAGGTGGACTGGGCGGACTGTGATGTGCGGCCTGGTGGTAGGTCTAGTGGAAAACCGGCTGTCTTCTGAGCGGCTTGTTGAATGGAGTCCGCGGACTATGCGCCCTGGTTTCTGCGGATATGGTGTTTGCTGATTGGCTTTACCAAGGAGCAGCCTGAGCAGATGGAGGCTTGCGGACTGGTGCATTGCTCAGTGGTCGTAGGTGCATGCTTGTGTTGACAGGTGGGTTGGCTCATGTTCGCGGGAAGCTTGCGGATTGGTGTCCGCGGTTTGGGCTGTTGTGGACTGAGCTTAGAGCTTGGCTGAGGCCTTGTCGAGCTCTGGTGGCACATCAGGTGCTTTGCTGTGGAGATCGTTTTGGCGGACTGGTTCTGGAGTCCGGGAGGAGGCTGCTACGTTGGACAGAAGTGCGAGGAGCTCGCAGACTGATGGAGGTCTGCGCTAGGGTGTTTGGCGGACGGGAGTTTGTGTCCGCCATGCTCGCATGGGCCTTTGATGGTTTTGGACTTGGTCACACTTTGTGCCAAGACCATAGTGTCCGTGGTATCCTCCAAGTCCGCTGTGACCGGGCGGACTGTTGCTACCTGCCTTTGGTCGTGGACTTGTGGCAGATTGAGGTGTGAGTCTTGCGGACTGCCTCGGGTTAGTGCGGACAGACATTGAAGGTGGATTGCTGTCCTGTAGTGGTTGGAGCTTTGCGGGCTGATGCCTTGTCCGCATAGCTTGGGCGGACTGGAGAGGGTTCGTCAATGGTTGCCTTGCTCCTGGCGGTTTTCCTTAGTATCCGGCAAAGTCCTTGCGGACTCGACAGACGGAGTTTTGCTATCGCGCGGGCTAGGGCGGTGTCGCTATCTCTTGGGCGGTGACCACACTCCTCACCTTGCCTATAAATAGGACCCCCCTGGCACATCTACAGTAACCTAAGTAACGTGAGTGAACAGTAAGTTGGGTTGAGCGAAGTGCTGCGGTCTCAGTTTGTCAGTCCGCACTGATTGTTTCAGTGCTGACGTTTGCTGTGTGCAGGTCGCGCTGGTAGCTTCAAGGAGCCAGGAGTTTGGCTGTGACTTCGGTCAAGTACTTGGAATTGTGCGGTCTCTGCGTACTCAGCAGGAGGTCGCTCTGCGACTTGTCAGCTCTGTTTCATCTTTGCCAGCTTCAATAACCTGTCCGCCGGCTTTAGGCGGGTAGGGGTGTTCCTCAGTTCAGGTTCAGCAGGAGGCGAATAACGGTGTGTCCGCGCGGCCTCGCGGCTTCGGCGGACTCCGTGGCTATTCGGCGGATTGCAGCGTAGCGTCGGAGATCTCAGCGGACTCGGCGACCTCGGCGACCTCGCGGTCTCGGCGGATTCCGGTGCTATCCGCCCGGCTTGTTTTTGGTGCTTTCTGTTTACAGCTGTTATACTAGCGAAAGCATGTCTCGCTATGTATGCCTCGTGGTGTAAAGAAGTGAATGAATAAAAGACATGCTTGTGCTTTCATTGTTTGTTGGGATTAACCTTTGTTCCTTGGTTTCCGCTGGTTCAACGTGAGAACTGGGTAGTTCCGAAGATATTAATTTGGTGTTTGGGCTATCTTGCTGACCACGTTGAGAAAATTTAACACACGTCATGTGTGGAGAGTGTCCCGGCGAGACTAGTCCCCTTCTGTGAGACTGCCGAGAATGTCAAGCATGGGGGCAAGCCCGGGCAATGAGGCCATGAGCTGGTGGGGTCCAGCAAGGCTTCTTAGAATTGGTCAGTGGTGTTTGTTGGAATCCTGACATGAGGCGTCAGAGCCTGAAGGCAAGCCCGGGTCTAATACCTTGAGCGGGTGGGGCCTTAGCAAGAGTTCCATGTGGCGGTTTGTGTGCCGTTGGGGGAAAATGTGTTTCCCTTTTTGTTTGCGGCTTTATGCCAATGGGGAAACGATGAGTACCCAATTGATGTGATGTTGTGCTATATGCATACACTATAAGGTGCCTTGGGTGAAACCCGGGTGTGGCATTCATGTTGCATAGTAGGCCGTAATATTATATGCTCAACAGTAGAGAACATGTATGATGTTTGAGACATCCAAGCCTGTTCCTTTAGTTGCTTTTTTTGCTTATGAATATTGCATATGAAGTGCTAACTTGCAGGTTGGAGGAGTACCCCGGGGTCCGTTAGGGGCGGCCAGGAGGAGATGTGTTTGTTACACAGTTTGAGGTCAGCCTTTGCTGACCCACGTTACTAATAATTTTTACAGGGCAAGGATCTCAAGCAGGAGCTTGCTCGCCGGCCAGAAAGGCCTAAGCCTCATGAAGTGTTACCTTTTGCTGTAGCTTTATATTTATGGCATTGTATGTTTTATGCTCATTTTGACCGGCTTGCATGCCGAGGTAGACTAGGTGTGCTTATGCACTTTTAGGACTGATGAATTGTTTGAGTTTGGATTTACTCTTGTTGTAAGGCCTTAAGGCCATTTTGTTACTCTTTTAGGCGTGGATAACTTCTAGTCTCTTTGATTGTTTCCTCTGTGTTGTGTTTTGAGTTTTGAGTTTGGGTAACTATATCATTTTATAATACTGAAGTTGTGGCGTTTGTATGTTGTGGGGCCCCGACAGGACCCATAGTATACGGTTATTATAGTGGAGGTGTTACAATTTGGTATCAGAGGGAGGTTCGATTCAAGGTCAGTGCGTAGAGAAGTTATCCACATAAGAGTAACGCGGGACCATGAGTGTCCTTATGTTTAAGTCTTGAGATTAGAGACTGATCCGTTGTTTCTTGTTTTCTTGAAGAGTGCAAGCAACGAGGCGGGTACGTCGAGAGCAAGCGAAGAACTTTCGACGAGCAGTGCCACTGCTCCAGGTCTTTTGGGCACGGGTGTAAACCCGGCAGACTTCTGCCGCATGCTTGCAGAAGCGATGGTGGCAGCTCAAGCTGTAGCGGCAGCTCAGGTAGCAACCCCTGCTACACCGGACACGGCGATGGCCGTGCTAGGCGGAAAAGCCAGGCGAGTGGAGCCTTTGGCGGAAAGGGTGGTTGTCGGACATGGAGACCGGCACTTGAAGTATTTCCTGAGCTTCCATCCCCCGTCGTTCAAGGGAGTTGGTACGCCAACGGATGCGGACGATTGGTGTGTTCGAATTCAAGAGCTTTTGAGGGCGGCAGAGATGCCAGAAGTAAAGAAATCTGAGTATGCGGCGTTCATGTTGGAAGTAGTTGCCAAGCTGTGGTGGGTGAGCCATAGCGGCCGCCAGTTCCCTGGACGCACCCCGTCGATGGAGGAATTTGGGGATGCTATTCTAAAGAGGTACATTCCCGTTTCTGCATGGTTGGCCCTTCAGAGGCAGTTTCTGCACTTAATGCAGTGAGACAAGACGGTGGATGAGTATGTGCAGAAGTTCACCCGTTTGGGTCGTTACGCGGGAACGACGATGGAAGATGATGTAGAGAGGGATAACCTCTTCTACCAGGGGCTGAGGGAGAATCTGAGGCAACCCCTCATTTCCATGAAAAAAGCTGGTTTTAATGAGCTATTCGAGGCTGCCAGGATATTGGAAAGTGATCTGGAGCGAACCTAACGTCGTAAGGGTTTCACTCCCAAGCAAGGGGAAGGGAAGCCTCCCCAATCCCAGGGAAAGTCTGAAGGAAGTAGTTGGAGGAAAAAGCCTCACACTTCCAGGTCCGGTGAGAAGAGCAAGTGGACGTCTGGAGGTTCTCACTCTAGGGGACCGCCGACGTGCTACAACTGCGGTAAGGTGGGGCACATAGCTCGTGTATGTCCTCAAGGAGGAGCGGAGCAAGAGGCAAGGCAGCAGCAGACTGTGCACTCCGGCCACAGTGCCGCAGAGAAAGGGAAGATGGCAGAGTCAAGCGCTTCTCGGTTTCAACCGGTGCAACCAAGGGCCTACAACCTTGGACAGCAGGAAGCGATCCGCCAAACCGATGTGGTGACAGGTATGAGGAAATTTAAGTTTAAATTTTGTGTTTCATACTGTTAGACTTTTATGTGTGATGTCTATGTTTGTAACGCCCCGAAACTCAAAGGAGCAAAGGGGGACGTTTTGGGCCAGTTTTGGTTTCTGGCTGAAGGCACACGGCCTGGGACACGGGCGTGTCCCAGGGCGTGTCAAGCGTGTGTCGACACTTAGTCGCGAAGTCGTCGAGTTATTCTCGACGATTCGTCGAGAATGGGCACACGGCCTGCGACACGGGCGTGTCGCAGGGCGTGTCGACCCGTGTCGACACTTAGCCGTGAAATCGTCGAGTTATTCTCGACGATTCGTCAAGAATGGGCACACGGCCTGCGACACGGGCATGTCGCAGGGCGTGTCGACCCGTGCCGACGATCGTCATGGTGAAATCATCGAGATTCACTCGACGATCGTCGAGACAAGGCACACGGCCTAGGACACGGGCGTGTCCAAGGCCGTGTCATCCAGTCGTCGTTCTCCCCTCGACGAAATGTCCCGTGTACACGGCCTGGGGGCCCAGGCGTGTCAATGTGACACGGGCAAGGACACGGGCGTGTCCTAGAACCCGTGCAGTGCTCGGGTTGGAAACGGGGGAAAAATCATGGGGTACACGGCCGGCTACACGGCCGTGTTAGCTGGAACATGGGCGTGTCAGCTCGAACACGGGCGTGTTCGATACCCGTGTGCGTGTTCAGAAGATTCGATTTTGACGGCGAATGCGGCACACGGCCCTGGACACGGGCGTGTGCCAAGCCGTGTTCGGCCCAGATTGGGCATTTCAGCCCCGAATCAAAGCCGCTCGTTTTCTTAGGTTGAGATCCGACGGCTGGGGATGATTCCTGGGAGGATATACACGGGTTTGACTTAAGAAAAATCCACTTTTCATTACTTATCCTCTCTCCAAACCCTTGGAGAAAGAAGAGCTAAGGCAAGAGGAAGAGGAGCTAGATCCGCCATTGGAGGAGCTTCGGAGCTCCGAATCGCAAGCCGACTCCGGATCCACGGAGGCAACGCAAGCGCGGTGATTTCTATCCGATTACATTTCGATGGCGCCAAAGAGGAACGCAAGGGTAACGATCCTCACTTGTGAGCATGATAGCTCTCTTTCTTAGCATAGGAAGCCCTCTCTCGCGAGTTTGCGAAGAGTTGGAGGCATTCCTTCGGGTAGATATGTAAATTCCCCGTTGTTTAGCGTCCGTATGCGAGAACGGACATAGGCATTTTGGTTGAAGCCTACCCGGACATGTAGTTCGGATCGGTGATGTTGCATTGCATAAGGCCGGAGAAGACTCCGTGCTATTGGGTGTTTTTCGGGTTTTCTACGCGGTAGATTGCAGCAGAGAGCCTTGGGGACTAACCCAAAGGTGCACCCGGAAAACTGGGCGGACACGAGGTCTTGCCAACTTGGTGGCCTGAGTGCCAACATGAACATAATGGGGTTATGTGTCTTGCGGTAGAATGGGACTCGGTGAAAGTTTGACCCGCGCAAATGGCTTAAATTGCCGTTGCGATGTGAGCACTGGTTAGATGGAGCCGTACCCGCTTTATGTCGTTCGGGTTAGAGAGACCTAAAGTTACATGGCACTCGCCGTTGGCATAGATGTGAGTCTTCGGTGGTCGATGGCTTAAATTGACGTGACCAATACCATGAAGACGAATTGCTCATAGGAATGGCCGTCTAGTGGCGGTGGTGAGTCCGGAATGTTAATGGCTTTAATTGACGTAACATCGACCGGTTCACCGAGAATGTGCCCTGAGTGCACGGGACGTGTGGCCGTACGAGCCAACGTCTGTGATGAAATGGCTATGATTATATGCATTGCTCGCTTGTGCTAATGAAATGCAGGGAAGGAGCATCGCCGCCCCGAGTTGGGGGCGGGATCGTTATAATTTGGTCAGCATTGCTGACCGTTGCTTTGTTTGCCACCGTGCGGTGGTTTGTTTGCTTGCAGGTGCAGCTGGACCAAGCGGTCAATAGCGGGCTAAAGCCCTTTTTGCGAAGCTGGCCCTCGAAGGCCCGAATGGAAATGTTTTATGTTTTGTTCATGTATCGCCGGCCTGCGTGCCGAGGTTTGGAAATCATGTAAAAGACAAGTGAAACATTTTGTAAGGCCTTAAGGCCGACTTTTGAGTATTTTGTAATAACATTCCTATTATCTTGCTAGCGGACATTCATGCTTGTGCTGGGTTCTTGTTTTGCAACTTTAATAAATTGCTTCCGCTAGAATGCTCTGTGTAGGACGTTGAGATTGGTTGGATGGTTTCCATAAGTAACCACCCGGTCTGTCTGTGGTATATGGCGTCGGGCCCCGGCCGGACCTACTGCTATATGCTATGCGACGGATAGGGGGTGTTACAATTTGGTATCAGACTACTGGTTTTGGTTGGGCTTGAATTGAATTCGTGGGCGAATTCTTTTTAAGGGGTGGTGAGCACATTGTGTGCGTCATCGTTATAACAGTAAAAAGAACCCATGAATGTCCACTTAGGAATGAAAATACTCGTGTTTGCGGAACCTGCGTGTTCCTATAATTGCTATTTGCAATTTATTTGGTCGCTTAACGGTGTTTTGTACCACTATAGGTGACCCGAAGTGGTGTTGGGCCGTCAGAACGCCGAGGTTCTGAGGCTAGTAGTGCACCAGAAGTTGCTCCCGCAACACCTTTGTCGGCTGAAAATATAAGATTGGTGGCTGAAGCGGTGTTAGCCGTGATAAATGCGCAGCCTGGGAGGCAAGCGCAGCAGCCAGCTCCTGTGATGGAGCAAGTACCTCTTCAAGAGGCGGAGCCGAGGAGGATGGAGCAAGTGGTTGTAAAACCAATAGTGCCAAGGAGGGCGACTGAGAGGCAGTTGAAGCATGTAATGAGCTTTAACCCTCCGTTATTCTCGGGGTTGGGAACCCCATCTCAGGCTGAAGACTGGCTCTCTAGGGTGAAGAGAGTCATGACAGCGACGGAGACGGAGGAGTGGCAGATGACCACCATTGCTACGTTCATGTTAGACGGTGAAGCAAGGATGTGGTGGGAAGGCTTGGAGCTGCATCATCTGAGAGGAAGACAATTGATAGACGTTCCGATGGAAGAGTTCTCGGAATTGTTCTTAGCAAGATACCTCCCTTCTACTCAGAGGATTTCAATGGAGAATGAGTTCCTGAGGTTGGTGCAGGGTGAGCGAAGCGTGGATGAATATCTCCACGAGTTTACGCGGTTGAGTCGTTATGCGAGCTCTACCATCATGGATGAGGAGCGCAAGACTAATCGCTTCTACGAAGGTCTGAGGGATGAGCTGAGACTATTACTGTCGGGGCCGATGACGCAGGGTTTCTTAACCTTGGTCAATACTGCCCGGTCCTTGGAGAAGGACATGAAGAGTGTACAAGCGAAGAAAGGCTTGGTTGAAAAGAAATCTGAGTTTAAAGTGCCGACTACTTCGAAGTCTGGCTATCGGAGGACTTTCAAGAAGCATAGGACTTCGGGTCCAGCTCCTTCTGGTGCTTCTGGGGCGACTACGAGTCGGACCCCGGGCGCGTGCTTCACTTGTGGCAAGACGGGGCATTTCGCCCGTGATTGTTGGAGCGGACGTCCTAAGTCCGAAAGGAGGCCAGGAGCTACCTACGAAGAGAAGGGAAAGGCGGTGGAGTCGACCGCATCCCACTATGCTCCGGCCCAACCAAGGGTCTATAATCTTGGCCAACAGGAGGCCATTAAACAAGCTGACGTGGTGACAGGTACGGTTTAATTTATAGCAAGTCAATTCCTTTATATGCTTGTTATGTATGTGTTACCTTACCACTGCTTGTTTAGGATTCGTATTGATTTGTGAAAATCCCGCTCGAGCACTCTTCGATACGGGAGCTTCGCACTCCTTCTTGTCCGAAGGATTTATATCACGCATCGGAGTCCCTTCTTCGATGGCGAAGGACAAGTTGGATGTGTTGTTGCCCAATGGGTGTTCGATGCGAGCGGTTAGGACCTGCGAAGTTAAAGTTCGTATCGGGGAGCAGGAGTTTGACCTGCGGGCGTCCTTACTTCCGTTGGTGGAGTTCGACGTCATATTTGGAATGGACTGGCTCTCGGAGCAGCAGACCCATATAGATTGCGGTAGCAAGGAAGTCAAGCTGGGAGCGAGTCGTGAGACGACTTTTACGGGCTTAAAGGGGTCGAGCAAGACGTTGATGTCTGCTCTTCAGGTGGTGAAGGCGGTTCGTGCCGGAGCAGAACTGTTCTTTACACTAGTGGAGGTTGCAAAGCCGAAGCCCGCGATGGATTGTATTTCAGTGGTATCGGAATACCCTGATGTGTTCCCCGCAGATCTTCCTGGAGCCCCGCCTCAACGGGAGATAGATTTTACGATCGAGCTAGTGCCAGGTGCAAAGCCTGTGTCACGATCTCCGTATCGGCTAGCGCCTAAGGAAATGGCGGAGCTGAAAGTACAGTTGCAAGAGTTGTTGGAGCAAGGGTATGTGCGCCCGAGTTCTTCGCCTTGGAGCGCACCGGTCCTCTTTGTTAAGAAGAAGGACGGAAGCTTGAGGTTGTGTATTGATTATCGGGAGCTAAACAAGCTGACTGAGAAGAACAAGTACCCGATCCCCCGGATTGATGATCTCTTTGATCAGTTAGTCGGGTCGACGGTGTACTCGAAGTTAGATCTCAAGTCTGGGTACTATCAGCTGCGGATAAGGGAGAGTGATATCCCAAAGACAGCATTTAGTACGAGATACGGGCATTATGAGTTTACGGTCATGCCGTTTGGGCTGACTAATGCGCCGTCAGTATTTATGGATTTGATGAACAGGACGTTCAGGGAGTACTTGGACCATTTCGTGATCGTCTTCATCGACGATATTTTGGTGTACTCGCAAAGTGAGGAGGATCACTTCAAGCATCTCCATTTGGTGTTGGAGACACTCAGGAGAAACCAGTTGTATGCCAAGTTCTCGAAGTGCGAGTTTTGGCTATCCTCAGTGGCGTTCCTCGGGCATATAGTGAGTGGAGAGGGTATTGCGGTGGATCCGGCGAAGATTGTTGCGATACGGGAGTGGCCTGAGCTTGCTACGGTAGCAGAAGTCCGGAGCTTTTTGGGGCTTGCCGGTTATTATAGGCGCTTCGTAGAGAACTTCTCGCGGATAGCGCTACCTCTCACTACTTTGACGAGGAAGGATCATAAGTTCGTTTGGATGCCGGAGTGCGCGCGAGCTTTTGAGGAGTTAAAGTGTCGGTTGACCACGGCGCCTGTGTTGAGTTCGCCGGTTGGGACCGAAGGCTATGAGATATATAGCGATGCTTCAGGCAGCGGTTTGGGTTGCGTGCTACTGCAGCACGGCAGCGTGATAGCTTATGGCTCGAGACAACTAAAAGTGCACGAGAGGAATTATCCGGTCCATGACTTGGAGTTAGCGGCCGTGATTTTTGCCTTGAAGCTGTGGAGACACTATTTGTACGGTGTGAAGATTGATATCTACACCGATCACAAGAGCCTAAAGTATCTAATAGATCAGAAAGATCTGAATATGCGGCAGCGTAGGTGGATGGAGTTCCTGGGGGACTATACTTTCAAGATCCACTACGTGCCTGGCAAAGGGAATGCGGTTGCGGACGCGCTGAGTCGCCGAGCCCCAGCTCAAGCGAATTGGCTATCAGTGCATGATGAGCGGTTGGTGCAGGAGCTGGAGGCGTTGGAGATTGTTTGTGTGGATAGACAATCTAGCGCTGAAGCAGTGCTGAATTGGACTGAAGTCCAATATGACCTGGCTGATCGGATTCGGCAGGCTTTGGATATGGATGCTCATATGAAGCAGTTCATGATAGAGGCTCTGGATGGGTCAAATTCCCAATTCGTCGTGGAGGACGGATTGCTTTGGAAGGACGGTCGTTTGTGCGTCCCAAGTGTGGGCAATTTACGGGTGGAGTTGTTGTACGAGGCACACCATACCAAGTACTCGATTCACCCGGGGAGCACGAAGATGTACCGCGATATCAAGAAGCTATTTTGGTGGCCGGGTTTGAAGAAGGATGTGGCGCTATATGTAGCGAAGTGCCAAACCTGCGCCTTGGTAAAGGCGGAGTGCCAAAAGCCGGGAGGATTTCTTAAGTCCTTGCCTATTCCGGAGTGGAAATTCGACGATATCTCTATGGACTTTGTGCATGGTTTGCCAAGGTCGCACAAGGGGAACGACGCCATTTGGGTGGTGGTCGATCGATTAACGAAGGTGTCGCACTTTATTCCGCATAGGAAGGACGATCCGGTGGAGAAGCTGGCGAAGCTTTATGTGGATAATATAGTACGGCTTCATGGTGTGCCCCGCAGCATCGTGAGTGACCGTGATGGGCGGTTCACGTCCAATGATTGGAGGCTGGTGCAGCAAATGTTGGGAACAAAGCTGAAGTTTAGCACAGCCTTCCATCCACAAACGGATGGGCAGACCGAGAGGGTCAATAGAACCATGGAAGACATGCTTCGCATGTGTGTCTTGGACTTTGGAAAGCAATGGGAGGACCATCTTTATTTGGTGGAGTTCGCATACAACAACAGCTACCAAGCAAGTATTCAGATGGCGCCTTTCGAGGCCCTTTATGGTAGAAGATGTCGCACGCCGTTGTCTTGGTTAGAAACGGGCGAGTCAAAGTTGTATAAGCGATCGGAAGTGGAGGATGCTACTTCCTTGGTAAGAACCATTCGGGAGAGGTTGCTCATGGCTCAGGACCGGCAAGCAAAGTACTATAATGCCAAGCACAGGAACGTGGAGTTCGCTGTGGGCGATTATGTATACTTGAAGATCAAGCCGTTCAAGGGTGTCTCGCGGGTGCGGCGATTGAAAAAGCTAAGCCCGAGGTACCTTGGACCGTTCGAGGTTCTGGAGCGAGTGGGAGAAGCGGCCTATAGGTTGAAGCTTTCAGTGGAGCTAAGTGGTTTACACGATGTATTCCACATTTCGGTACTTAGGAAGGCGGTGCAAGAGCCTACGCAAGTGATCGCGGTCGATCAAGTGCCGGTGGATAGTGGGCTAACGACAAAGGTCAAGCCCGTGCGGATTGAAGACTCGGAGGTCAAGCGGCTACGCAATAAAGAGATCAGGATGGTCAAAGTCCGGTGGGACAATTGCGGTCGTGAGGAGCTCTCCTGGGAGCGAGAGCAGACGATGCTTGACGAATATCCGGAGTTGTTCCGCTCAGGTACAAATTTTGTTTTGTACATGTTTTTCCCTTTATGTAATTTCGTGGGCGAAATTCTTTTAAGAGGGGTAGAGTTGTAACGCCCCGAAACTCAAAGGAGCAAAGGGGGACGTTTTGGGCCAGTTTTGGTTTCTGGCTGAAGGCACACGGCCTGGGACACGGGCGTGTCCCAGGGCGTGTCAAGCGTGTGTCGACACTTAGTCGCGAAGTCGTCGAGTTATTCTCGACGATTCGTCGAGAATGGGCACACGGCCTGCGACACGGGCGTGTCGCAGGGCGTGTCGACCCGTGTCGACACTTAGCCGTGAAATCGTCGAGTTATTCTCGACGATTGGTCAAGAATGGGCACACGGCCTGCGACACGGGCGTGTCGCAGGGCGTGTCGACCCGTGCCGACGATCGTCAAGGTGAAATCGTCGAGATTCACTCGACGATCGTCGAGACAAGGCACACGGCCTAGGACACGGGCGTGTCCAAGGCCGTGTCATCTAGTCGTCGTTCTCCCCTCGACGAAATGTCCCGTGTACACGGCCTGGGGGCCCAGGCGTGTCAATGTGACACGGGCAAGGACACGGGCATGTCCTAGAACCCGTGCAGTGCTCGGGTTGGAAACGGGGGAAAAATCATGGGGTACACGGCCGGCTACACGACCGTGTTAGCTGGAACACGGGCGTGTCAGCTCGAACACGGGCGTGTTCGATACCCGTGTGCGTGTTCAGAAGATTCGATTTTGACGGCGAATACGGCACACGGCCCTGGACACGGGCGTGTGCCAAGCCGTGTTCGGCCCAGATTGGGCATTTCAGCCCCGAATCAAAGCCGCTCGTTTTCTTAGGTTGAGATCCGACGGCTGGGGATGATTCCTGGGAGGATATACACGGGTTTGACTTAAGAAAAATCCACTTTTCATTACTTATCCTCTCTCCAAACCCTTGGAGAAAGAAGAGCTAAGGCAAGAGGAAGAGGAGCTAGATCCGCCATTGGAGGAGCTTCGGAGCTCCGAATCGCAAGCCGACTCCGGATCCACGGAGGCAACGCAAGCGCGGTGATTTCTATCCGATTACATTTCGATGGCGCCAAAGAGGAACGCAAGGGTAACGATCCTCACTTGTGAGCATGATAGCTCTCTTTCTTAGCATAGGAAGCCCTCTCTCGCGAGTTTGCGAAGAGTTGGAGGCATTCCTTCGGGTAGATATGTAAAGTCCCCGTTGTTTAGCGTCCGTATGCGAGAACGGACATAGGCATTTTGGTTGAAGCCTACCCGGACATGTAGTTCGGATCGGTGATGTTGCATTGCATAAGGCCGGAGAAGACTCCGTGCTATTGGGTGTTTTTCGGGTTTTCTACGCGGTAGATTGCAGCAGGGAGCCTTGGGGACTAACCCAAAGGTGCACCCGGAAAACTGGGCGGACACGAGGTCTTGCCAACTTGGTGGCCTGAGTGCCAACATGAACATAACGGGGTTATGTGTCTTGCGGTAGAATGGGACTCGGTGAAAGTTTGACCCGCGCAAATGGCTTAAATTGCCGTTGCGATGTGAGCACGGGTTAGATGGAGCCGTACCCGCTTTATGTCGTTCGGGTTAGAGAGACCTAAAGTTACATGGCACTCGCCGTTGGCATAGATGTGAGTCTTCGGTGGTCGATGGCTTAAATTGACGTGACCAATACCATGAAGACGAATTGCTCATAGGAATGGCCGTCTAGTGGCGGTGGTGAGTCCGGAATGTTAATGGCTTCAATTGACGTAACATCGACCGGTTCACCGAGAATGTGCCCTGAGTGCACGGGACGTGTGGCCGTACGAGCCAATGTCTGTGATGAAATGGCTATGATTATATGCATTGCTCGCTTGTGCTAATGAAATGCAGGGAAGGAGCATCGCCGCCCCGAGTTGGGGGCGGGATCGTTATAATTTGGTCAGCATTGCTGACCGTTGCTTTGTTTGCCACCGTGCGGTGGTTTGTTTGCTTGCAGGTGCAGCTGGACCAAGCGGTCAATAGCGGGCTAAAGCCCTTTTTGCGAAGCTGGCCCTCGAAGGCCCGAATGGAAATGTTTTATGTTTTGTTCATGTATGGCCGGCCTGCGTGCCGAGGTTTGGAAATCATGTAAAAGACAAGTGAAACATTTTGTAAGGCCTTAAGGCCGACTTTTGAGTATTTTGTAATAACATTCCTATTATCTTGCTAGCGGACATTCATGCTTGTGATGGGTTCTTGTTTTGCAACTTTAATAAATTGCTTCCGCTAGAATGCTCTGTGTAGGACGTTGAGATTGGTTGGATGGTTTCCATAAGTAACCACCCGGTCTGTCTGTGGTATATGGCGTCGGGCCCCGGCCGGACCTACTGCTATATGCTATGCGACGGATAGGGGGTGTTACAATGTTGTAGGCTTTGTATTAGTTTCTGGATATCCTTCTAGGGTATTGTTCGATACGGGAGCATCGCACTCCTTTCTTGCGGAGAGCTTCATCCGGAGAATAGGAGTTGAGTCTTTCTCGGCAGACGTGGAGCTGAAAGGGCGCATCTGTTGGGAGTTGGACGGAGTTGACTTCATTTTGGTAGCAGCGGTTTTACCAATGGTTAAGTTAGATGTCATTTTGGGCGGGGACTGGCTTGCAGAGTAGCGCGCTAGTATTGATTGTCTATCTAAGGTAGTGACCCTAAGGAGCAAAGGGAAGGCGAAAGTCAAATTTGAGGGCCTTTGTGGAGTGTCTTATTCCCTGATTTCGGCCATGCAGTTGATGCGGGCGGTTAACCAGGGTGGTGTAGCGCTTGTAACGTTATTGGAGGTTCGCCTCTCCAAGTTGTCCATTGAGGAAGTGCCCATAGTGGCAGAGTTCAAGGATGTGTTTCTGGATGAACTTCCTGGAGCGCCTCCTCGGCGGGAGATCGACTTCTCGATCGAGTTAGTGCCAGAGGCTAGGCCGGTGTCACATCCTCCGTTTAGGATGGCACCAAAGAAGTTGGCTGAACTCAAAGTACAGTTACAGGAACTATTGGGGCAAGGGTATATCAGACCCAGTTCTTCGTCGTGGAGTGCGCCGGTGTTGTATGTAAAGAAGAAAGACGGTAGTATGCGGCTGTGTATAGACTACCAAGAGCTGAATAAACTGACCGTTAAGAATAAGTATCTGATTCCTCGGATAGACGACTTGTTCGACCAATTGGTAGGGTCAGTGGTGTACTCAAAATTGGACTTGAAGTCAGGTTATTATCAATTGCGAATTCGGGACGAGGACATACCCAAGACTGCCTTTGGTACGAGGTACAGACACTTTGAGTTTACGGTGATGTCGTTCGGGCTGACGAACGCGCCATCTGTGTTCATGGACCTTATGAATCGAGTATTTCGGGAATACTTGGATTCTTTTGTGGTTGTCTTCATTGATGACATCTTGGTGTATTCCAAATCGGAAGTGGAGCATGAGACCCACTTGAGAGTGGTCTTGTAAGTGTTGAGGGAGAATCAGTTGTATGCAAAGTTCTGAAAGTGCGAGTTCTGGTTAGAGAAGGTGGCATTTTTGGGCCACGTGATTAGTGGGGATGGGGTGGCAGTGGATCCAACAAAAGTGGAAGAAATCAGAGATTGGCCGGTTTTGAGGACCGTGGCGGACGTCCAAAGTTTTCTTGGACTAGCCGGGTATTATAGGAGATTCGTGGAGAATTTTTCGTGGATAGCTCTACCCCTCACCTCACTCACTTGTAAAGATCATAAGTTTGTATGGACTCAAGAGTGCAGTCAAGCTTTTGAGGCACTGAAGGAGAGACTGATGATGGCTCCAATCCTAAGTCTACCGCAAGGGACCGAGGGATTTCAGATCTTCAGTGACGCATCGGGATGCAGTTTGGGTTGTGTTTTGGTGCAACATGGCAAGATGATAGCTTTTGGGTCTAGACACCTGAAGCCTCATGAGAGGAATTACCCCGTCCATGACTTGGAGTTGGCGGCGGTAATTTTTGCGCTGAAAATATGGCGACATTATGTGTATGGTGCAAAGGTGGAGATCTTCACGGATCATAAAAGCCTGAAGTATCTCTTAGATCAAAAGGACTTGAACATGCGGCAACGCAGGTGGGTTGAGTTTCTTGGAGACTATGAGGTGGCGATTCAGTATACGCCAGGTAAAGCCAATGTGGTGGCGGATGCCTTGAGTAGAAAGTACTCGGGGCAAGGGAATTGGATCGAAGCTCATGATGAGCGGTTGGTACGGGAATGAGAGTCCCTTGGTTTGGAATGTGTGGCGAGAGGCGAGTCTAGCGTAGCTCGGTTGAACTGGATTGAGATGCAGAATGACTTGTCCGATCGCATTCGGGAAGCGACTCGGTTGGATGTGGAGTTTCAACCATATGTGTTGGAGGCTCAAAAGGGCGAGAGCAGCGCCTGGGAGATGATTGATGGGATTTTGAGGAAGGACGGAAGGGTTAGTATACCGCAGTTCGGCAAACTCCGTGAGGAGTTGATGTTTGAGGCACACTTCACAAAGTACTACATTCAACCGGGCAGTACAAAGATGTACTTGGATATGAAGAAATCCTTTTGGTGGCCGTGGCTGAAGCGGGACGTAGCTTTGTATGTGAATCATTGCCAAACTTGCGCCTTGGTGAAGGCCGAATGTCAGAAGCTGGGCGGGTTCCTGAAGCCCCTTCCAATCCCTGAGTGGAAATTTGATGACATCTCCATGGATTTTGTACATGGTCTGCCTAGATCGCAGTAGGGTAATGATGCTATTTGGGTGATCGTGGATCGCTTAACCAAGGTGGCCCACTTCATCCCAAATCGGAAGGAGAACAGCGTGGGGAAGCTGGTGGAGTTGTACGTTCGCAACATTGTGCGACTGCATTGGATTCCTAAGAGCATAGTCAGCGATCGAGATGGACGGTTTATGTCCAAGGACTGGAGATTGGTTCAGAAGAGTTTGGGAACGAAGCTAAAATTCAGTACGGTGTTCCATCCTCAAACTGATGGGCAGACCGAAAGAACAAACCGTACTATCGAGGATATGCTGAGAATGTGCATTCTTGACTTCAGCAAGAAGTGGGAGGATCACCTCTTCATGGTGGAATTCGCGTACAATAACAGTTATCAAGCAAGTATAAAAATGGCGCCATTCGAAGCTTTGTATGGGAGACGGTGTCGAACACCGATGTATTGGACAGAGGCGGGAGACATCAAAAGTTTGGGAAAGGAGGTGGTAGTTGATGCTTGTGAGTTGGTACGGACCATTCAAGAGCGTATGAAGGTGGCGCAAGACAGGCAAGCAAAATACTTTAATGCTCGTCACATGAAGTTGGAGTTTGCGGTAGGTGATTGGGTCTATTTTAAGATCAAGACGTTCAAAGGGGTCTCACGGATTCACCGACTCAAGAAGTTGAGTACAAGGTTTTGGGGCCTTTTGAAGTTGTTGAACGGGTGGGAGAAGCAGCCTATCGGTTGGCGTTGTCCGCAGAGCTGAGTGGATTGCACGACGTCTTCCATGTCTCCGTCTTGAGGAAAGCCTTGGTGGAGGCTAGTGTGGTGATCGAGCCGGCATCGGTGCCGATAGAGGAAGACTTGAAGACGCGAGTCCATCCAATTGCCATAGAGGATTCGGAGACTCGGTAGTTGCAGAATAAAGAGGTTAAACTCGTGAAAGTCTGATGGGACAACCGCGGTCATGAGGAGCACTCTTGGGAGCGAGAGAAAGCCATGCTAGAAGAGTATCCAGAGCTCTTCAAATCAGGTACCATTTAAGTTTTGTTCCCTTTTGCTTTGTAATTTCGGGACGAAATTCTTTTAAGGGGGAGAGAGTTGTAACGCCCCAAAATTTTGAAGAGGGAAAATATGGATTCTGGCAGGGGGCACACGGTGTAACGCCCCGAAACTCAAAAGAGCGACAAGGGACGTTTTGGGCCAGATTTGGAATCTGGTAGAAGGCACACGGCCTGGGACACAGGCGTGTCCCAGGGCATGTCAGGCTGGGATCGACGTTTTGGTTGAGAGGTCGACGATTTTGGAGTCGACGATCGTCGAGCAGAGAACACGGCCTGAGACACGGGCGTGTCTCAAGGCGTGTCAAGCCCGTGTCGACGATCGGCCCTGGGTGTCGACGAATTTCGCTCGACGAAGTGTCGAGACAAGGCACACGGCCTTGGACACGGGCGTGTCCATGGCCGTGTCGTGTAGTCGACGATTTTCGGTCGACGAAGTGTCGAGAGAAGGCACACGGCCTCCGACACGGGCGTGTCCCAGGCCGTGTTGGGTGTCGACGAACTTCACTCGACGAAGTGTCGAGACCGTGAACACGACCTGGAGCCCAGGGGTGTTCGAGAGGACATGGGTTAGGAAACGGGCGTGTCCAAGAACCCGTGTGACTCTTGGGTTGTTTTCAGGTTGTGTCGATGGGGTCACACGGCCGACCACACAGCCGTGTCAGTTCGAACACAGGCGTGTCAGGTCGGACACGGGCGTATCGGATGCCCGTGTGATGTTCCAGGGGCGTCGATTTTGACGGCGAATGGGGACACGACCCTGGACACGGGCGTGTGCCAGACCGTGTTTTTCCCAGATTTTACATTTCAGGCTTGAATTAAGGCCGTTCGTTTCTTTAATCTGGCATCCAATGGCTGGGGGTTGTTCCTGATGAGTTATACACGGTATTGGACCCTTGAAACCCTCATTTCTTTTGAGTGGTTATCTTTCTAAAGTGTAGAGAGGGAGGAGAGCCAAGGGAGGAAGAAGAAGCTAGATCCGGCCATTGGAGGAGATTCGAAGCTCCAAATCGCGAGCCGACTCCGGATCTACGGAGGCAAAGAGAGTGTGGTGCTTTTCATCCGCTTACTTTTCCATGGCGCCAAAGAGGAACGCTAGGGTAACGATTCTCTTCTTGAGCATGTGAAGCTCTTCTTATTTGCATAGGAAGCCCGCTCTCGCGAGTTTGCGGTGAGTTGGAGGCGTTCCTATGGGTAGACATGAATAGTCCCCGTTGTGTAGAGTCCATAAGCGAGAACGGACATAGGCATGATGTGTGAAGCCTACCCGGACATGTTGGTCTAGATCGGTGATGTTGCATTGCATAAATGCCGGAGAAGACTCCGTGCGATTGGTTGATTTTCGGGTTTTCTACACAGTAGATGGCAACAAGGAGCCTTGGGGATTAACCCTAAGGTACACCCGGAAAACTAGGCGGATGCGTGATCTTGCCAACTTGGTGGCCTGAGAGCCAACTTGAACATAACAGGGTTATGTAAATTGTGATGGAAACGGGACTCGGGAGAAGTTTGACCTGCGCATATGGTTTAAATTACTGTTGCGATGTGAGCACGGGTTAGATGGAACCGTACCCGTTCTATGTCGTTTGGGTTAAAGAGACCTAAGGTTACGTGGCACTTGCCATTGGCATAGATGAGGGTCTTCGGCGGTCTATGGTTTTAATTACCGTGACTCATGCCGGGAAGACAAATTGCTTATTGTTTGGCCGTCCAAAGGGATGGTGGTGAGTCGGCAGACTTAGACTGTGTTCACCGAGAATGTGCCCTGAGTGCCCGGGGTGTGTGGCCGTGTGAGCCTACGCCTGTGACGAATTGAATATTTGTATATTGCTTGCTTATGCTAATACAATGCAGGGAAGGAGCAGCGCCGCCCCGAGTTGGGGGTGGGATCGTTATAATTTGGTCAGCATTGCTGACCGTTGCTTTGTTTGCAACCATGCGGTGGTTTTGTTGCTTGCAGGTGCTGCTGGACCATGCGGTCAATAGCGGGCTAAAGCCCAAATTACGAAGCCGGCCCTCAAGGCCTAATTGGAGTGTTTACTGCTTTTATTCATGTATGACCGGCCTGCGTGCCGTGGTTTGTAAAATATATAATATCAATTAAACCATTTTGTAAGGCCTTAAGGCCTGTACTTGTGTATGTACAACATTCCTATTTGGTGTTAGTGGACATTCATTCTTTTGTGCTGGGTTCTTTATTGTAACTTATTAAACTGCTTCCGCTAGAATGCTCTGTGTAGGACATTGGATTGGTTGGATGGTTTCCATGAGTAACCACCCGGTCTGTCTGTGGTATATGGCGTCGGGCCCCAGCCGGACCTACTTCTATATGATATGCGACGGATAGGGGGTGTTACAATTTGGTATCAGACTACTGGTTTTGGTCGGGCTTACGATGAATTTGTGGGCAAATTCTTTTTAAGTGGTGGTGAGCACATGTGTGCGCGTCATCGTTATAACAGTAAAAGAACCCATGAATGTCCACTTAGGAATGAAAATACACGTGTTTGGGGAACCTGCGTGTTCCTATAATTATTGTTTGTAATTTTATTTGGTCGCTTAACGGTGTTTTGTACCACTATAGGTGACCAGAAGTGGTGCTGGGCCGTCGGAACGTCGAGTTTCTGAGGCTAACAGTGCACCTAATGAAGCTCCTACAACACCTCTATCGGCTGAGATCACAAGATTGGTGGCCGAAGCAGTGTTGGCCATGATTAATGCGCAGCCTGCAACGCAAACACAGCAGCCCGCTCCTGCGATGGAGCAGGAGCCGCTGCAAGCGGCTGAGCAGCGAAGAGTGGAACAGGTGGTAGAGGAACCGGTGGTGCCAAGGAGGGTAACCGAGAGACAGCTTAAGCATGTCATGAGCTTTAATCCTCCGGTATTCTCGGGGTTGGGAACCCCTTCTCAAGCTGAGGACTGGCTCTCCAGGGTGAAGAGAGTCATGACAGCAACGAAGACGGAGGAGTGACAGATGACCACCATCGCTACGTTCCTTTTGGATGGTGAAGCGACAATATGGTGGGAAGGTTTGGAGCTTCACCTTTTGAGAGGTAGACAACTTGTTGATGTCTCGATGGAGGAGTTCTTGAGATTGTACTTGGCTAGATATCTCCCTTCGGCGCAGAGGATTGCGTTGGAGAATGAGTTCCTGAAGTTGGTTCAGGGTGAGAGGAGCGTGGATGAATATCTCCACGAGTTTACTCGATTGAGTCGATATTCTAGCTCCACCATCGCGGATGAGGAGCGCAAGACGAATCGATTCTACGAAGGGTTGAGAGATGAGTTGAGGCTACTACTCTCGGGGCCGATGACGCAGGGTTTCTTAACCTTGGTCAACACGTCCCAGTCCTTGGAGAAGGACATGAAGAATGTTCAAGCGAAAAAGAACATTGGTGAGAAGAAGTCTGGGTTCAAAGCACCGACTACTTCAAAGTCCGGCTATCAAAGGTTCTTCAAGAAGCATAGGACTTCGGGCCCAACTCCGTCTAGTGCTTCTGGGGCGACTACGGGTCGGACCCCGGATGCATGTTTTACTTGTGGAAAGACAGGGCACTTTGCCCGTGATTGTTGGAGCGGACGTCCCAAGTCCGAAAGGAAGCCTGGAGCAACTTACGAAGAGAAGGGCAAGGCTGTGGAGTCAACCGCATCCCATTATGCCCCGGCCCAACCAAGGGTATATAATCTTGGCCAACAGGAAGCCATCAAACAGGCGGACGTGGTGACAGGTATGGTTTAATTTATAGCAAGTTAATTTCTTTAAATACTTGTTATGCACATGTTACCTTACCACTGCTTGTTTAGGATTTGTTTTGATTTGTGAAAATCTGGCAAGAGCGCTCTTCGATACGGGAGCTTCACACTCCTTCTTGTCCGAGGCATTTATATCACGCATCGGAGTCCCTTCTTCGATGATGAAGGATAAGTTGGATGTGTTATTGCCCAATGGGTGTTCGATGCACGCGGATAGGATCTGCGATGTTAAGATCCGCATTGGGAATGAGGAGTTCGATCTGCAAGCGTCGTTACTTTCGTTGATGTAGTTCGACGTTAGTTTTGGCATGGACTGGCTCTCGGAGTAGCAAGCATATATTGATTGCGGTCGGAAGGAAGTCAAGTTGGGAGCAAGTCGTGAGACGACTTTTACGGGCTTAAAGGGGTCGATCAAGACGTTGATGTCTGCTCTTCAGGTGGTGAAGGCGGTTCGTGCCGGTGCAGAACTGTTCTGTACACTAGTGGAGGTTGCAAAGCCGAAGCCCACGTTGGATAGTATTTCAGTGGTATCAGAATACCCTGATGTGTTCCCCACAGATCTTCCTAGAGCCCCGCCTCAACGAGAGATAGATTTCACGATAGAGCACGTACCAGGTGCAAAGCCTGTGTCACGCTCTCCATATCGGCTAGCGCCTAAGGAAATGGCGGAGCTAAAGGTTCAACTGCAGGAGTTATTGGAGCAAGGGTATGTGCGCCCAAGTTCTTCGCCTTGGAGCGCGCCGGTCCTCTTTGTTAAGAAGAAGGACGGAAACTTGAGGCTATGTATTGATTATCGGGAGCTCAACAAGTTGACGGAAAAGAACAAGTACCCGATCCCCCGGATCGATGACCTTTTTGATCAGTTGGTCGGGTCGACGGTGAACTCGAAGTTGGATCTCAAGTCGGGGTACTATCAGCTGCGAATAAGGGAGAGCGATATCCCGAAGACAGCGTTTAGTATGAGATACGTGCATTATGGGTTTACGGTCATGCCGTTTGGGCTGACTAATGCGTCGTCAGTGTTCATGGATTTGATGAACAAGACCTTCAGGGAGTACTTGGACCATTTTGTGATCGTCTTCATCGACGATATTTTGGTATACTCGCAGAGTGAGGAAGATCACTTCAAGCAACTTCATTTAGTTTTGGAGACGCTAAGGAGAAATCAATTGTATGCCAAGTTCTCGAATTGCGAGTTTTGGTTATCCTCAGTGGCGTTCCTCAATCATATAGTGAGTGGAGAGGCTATTACTGTGGATCCGGCGAAGATTGTTGTGATATGGGAGTGGCCTAAGCTTGCTACGGTAGCGGAAGTCCGAAGCTTTCTGGGGCTTGTCGGATATTATAGGCGCTTCGTAGAGAACTTCTCGCCGATAGCGTTACCTCTCACTACTTTGACGAGGAAGGAGCAGAAGTTCGTTTCGACATCGGAGTGCGCGCGAGCTTTTGAAGAGTTTAAATGTCGGTTGACCACGGCGCCTGTGCTGAGTTCGCTTATTGGGACTGAAGGCTATGAGATTTATAGTGATGCTTCAGGTAGCGGTTTGGGTTGCGTGCTACTACAACACGAAAGTGTGATAGCTTATGGTTCGAGACAGCTGAAAGTGCACGAGAGGAACTATCCGGTCCATGACTTGGAGTTAGCGGCCGTGATTTTTGCCTTAAATCTGTGGAGACACTATTTGTATGGTGTGAATATTGATATCTACACTGATCATAAGAGCCCGAAGTATCTGATTGATCAGAAGGATATGAATATGCGACAGCGTAGATGGATGGAGTTCCTGGGGGACTATACATTCAAGATCCACTACGTGTCTGGTAAAGGTAATGCGGTTGCGGACACGTTGAGTTGTCGGGCCCCAGCTCAAGCCAATTGGCTGTCGATCCATGACGAGCGGTTGGTTCGGGAGTTGGAGGCGTTGGAGATTGTTTGTGTGGATAGGCAAGCAAGTGCTGAAGCAGTACTGAAGTCCAATATGACCTAGCTGATCGGATTCGGCAGGCTTTGGATATGGATGTCCATATGAAGCAGTTCATGGTAGAAGCTCTGGATGGGTCAAATTCCCAATTCGTTGTGGAAGACGGATTGATTTGGAAAGACGGTTGTCTGTGCATCCCAAGTGTGGGCAATTTGCAGGTGGAATTGTTGTACGAGGCACACCATACCAACTACTCGATTCACCCGGGGAGCACGAAGATGTACCGCGATGTAAAGAAACTGTTTTAGTGGCCGGGTTTGAAGAAAGATGTGGCGCTCTACGTAGCAAAGTGCCAAACTTGCGCCTTGGTGAAGGCGGAGTGCCAAAAGCCGGGAGGATTTCTTAAGTCTTTGCCTATTCCGGAGTGGAAATTCGACGACATCTCTATGGACTTTGTGCACGGTTTGCCAAGGTCGCAAAAGGGGAATGACGCCATTTGGGTGGTCGTAGATCGGCTAACGAAGGTGTCACATTTCATTCCGCATAGGAAGGATGATCCGGTGGATAAGTTGGCAACACTTTATGTGGATAACATTGTACGGCTTCACGGTGTGCCCCGCAGCATCGTGAGTGACCGAGATGGGCGGTTCATGTCTAATGATTGGAGGCTTGTGCAGCAAATGTTGGGAACAAAGCTAAAATTCAGCACAGCCTTCCATCCGCAAACAGATGGGCAGACCGAGAGGGTCAATAGAACTATGGAAGACATGCTTCGCATGTGTGTCTTTGATTTTGGAAAGCAATGGGAAGACCATCTTTATTTGGTGGAGTTCGCATACAACAATATCTACCAAGCGAGTATTCAAATGGCGCCCTTCGAGGCCCTATATGGTAGAAAATGTCGCACGTCGTTGTCTTGGCTAGAAACGGGTGAGTCAAAGTTGTACAAAAGATTAGAAGCGGAGGATGCTACTTCGTTGTTGCGTACCATTCAGGAGAGGTTTCTCATCGCTCAGTACCGACAAGCGAAGTACTATAATGCCAAGCACAGGAACGTGGAGTTCGCTGTGGGCGACTATGTGTACTTAAAGATCAAGCCGTTCAAGGGTGTCTCGCTGGTGCGGCGATTGAAAAAGCTAAGCCCGAGGTAACTTGGGCCGTTTGAGGTTTTGGAGCGGGTTGGGGAAGCAGCATATCGGTTGAAGCTCTCAGTGGAGCTAAGTGGTTTGCATGATGTATTCCATATTTCGGTGCTTCGGAAGGCGGTGCAAGAGCCTACGCAAGTGATCGCGGTCGATCAAGTGCCGATTGATAGTGGTTTGACGACTAAAGTCAAGCCCGTGCGGATAGAGGACTCAGAGGTCAAGCGGCTACGCAATAAAGAGATCAGGATGGTCAAGGTCTGATGGGACAATTGCGGTCGAGAGGAGCTCTCTTGGGAACGAGAGCAGACTATGCTTGACGAGTATCCGGAGTTGTTCCGCTCATGTACAATTTAATTGTGGTATTTGCCTTTCCTTTATATAATTTCGTGGACGAAATTCTTTTAAGAGGGGGAGAGTTGTAACACCCCGAAACTCAAAAGAGCGACGGGGGACGTTTTGGGCGAGATTTGGAATCTGGTAGAAGGCACACGGCCTGGGACACGGGCGTGTCCCAGGGCATGTCAGGCTGGGGTCGACGTTTTGGTCGAGAGGACGATGATTTTGGAGTCGACGATCGTCGAGCAGAGAACACAGCCTGAGACACGGGCGTGTCTCAGGGCGTGTCAAGCCCGTGTCGACGATCGACCCTGGGTGTCGACGAATTTCGCTCGATGAAGTGTCGAGACAAGGCACACGGCCTAGGACACGGGCGTGTCCATGGCCGTGTCGTGCAGTCGATGATTTTCGGTCGACGAAGTATCGAGAGAAGGCAAACGGCCTCGGACACGGGCGTGTCCCATGCCGTGTCGGGTGTCGACGAACTTCACTCGATGAAGTGTCGAGACCGTGAACACGGCCTGGAGCCCAGGCGTGTTCGAGAGGAGACGGGTTAGGACACGGGCGTGTCCAAGAACCCGTGTGACTCTCGGGTTGTTTTCGGGCTCTGTCGATGGGGGCACACGGCCGACCACACGAACGTGTCAGTTCGAACACGAGCGTGTCGGATGCCCGTGTGTTGTTCCAGGCGCGTCGATTTTGACGGCGAATGGGGGACATGGCCCAGGACACGGGCGTGTGCCAGGCCGTGTTCGGTCCAGATTTTACATTTCAGGCCCGAATCAAGGCCGTTCGTTTCTTTAATCTGGGATCCAACGGCTGGGGCTTGTTCCTGATGAGTTATACACGGGATTGGACCCTTGAAACCCTCATTTCTTTTGAGTGGTTATCTTTCTAAAGTGTAGAGAGAGGAGAGCCAAGGGAGGAAGAACAAGCTAGATCCAGCCATTGGAGGAGCTTCGAAGCTCCAAATCACGAGCCGACTCCGGATCTACGGAGTTAAAGAGAGTTCGGTGCTTTTCATCCGCTTACTTTTCCATGGAGCCAAAGAGGAACGCTAGGGTAACGATTCTCTTCTTGAGCATGTGAAGCTCTTATTCTTTGCATAGGAAGCCCGCTCTCGCGAGTTTGCGGTGAGTTGGAGGCGTTCCTACGAGTAGGCATGAATAGTCCCCGTTATGTAGAGTCCGTAAGCGAGAACGTACATAGGCATGATGTGTGAAGCCTACCCGGACATGTTGGTCTGGATCGGTGATCTTGCATTGCATAAATGCCGGAGAAGACTCCGTGCGATTGGTTGTTTTTCGGGTTTTCTACACGGTAGATTGCAACAGGGACCCTTGGGGATTAACCCTAAGGTGCACCCGGAAAACTGGGCGGATGCGTGATCTTTCCAACTTGGTGGCCTGAGAGCCAACTTGAACATAACCGGGTTATGTGTATTGTGATGGAAACGGGACTCGGGAGAAGTTTGACCTGCGCATATGGTTTAAATTACCGTTGCGATGTGAGCACGGGTTAGATGGAACCGTACCTGTTCTATGTCGTTCGGGTTAAAGAGACCTAAGGTTACGTGGCACTTGCCGTTGGCATAGATGAGGGTCTTCGGCGGTCTATGGTTTTAATTACCGTGACCCATGCCTGGAAGACAAATTGCTCATTGTTTGGCCGTCCAAAGGGACGGTGGTGAGTCGGCAGACTTAGACTGTGTTCCCCGAGAGGGTGCCCTGAGTGCACGGGGTGTGTGGCCGTGTGAGCCTACGCATGTGACGAATTGAATATTTGTATATTGCTCTCTTATGCTAATACAATACAGGGAAGGAGCATCACCGCCCCGAGTTGGTGGCGGGATCGTTATAATTTGGTCAGCATTGCTGACCGTTGCTTTGTTTGCCACCGTGTGGTGGTTTTGTTGCTTGCAGGTGCTGCTGGACCAAGAGGTCAATAGCGGGCTAAAGCCCAAATTGCGAAGCAGGCCCTCGAAGGCCTAATTGGAGTGTTTACTGCTTTTATTCATGTGTGATCGGCCTGCGTGCCGTGGTTTGTAAAACATGTAATATCAAGTAAACCATTTTGTAAGGCCTTAAGGCCTGTACTTATGTATGTACAACATTCCTATTTGGTGTTAGTGGACATTCATGCTTTTGTGCTGGGTTCTTTATTGCAACTTATTAAACTGCTTCCGCTAGAATGCTCTGTGTAGGTCGTTGGATTGGTTGGATGGTTTCCATGAGTAACCACCCGGTCTGTCTGTGGTATATGGCATCGGGCCCCGGCCGGACCTACTGCTATATGCTATGCGACGGATAAGGGGTGTTACACAAGGCCTGGGACACGGGCGTATCCCAGGGCGTGTCAGGCTAGAGTCGACGATTTGGTCGCGAAGTCGACATTTGCTTGACATATGTCGAGACAGGGAACACAACCTGAGACATGGGCGTGTCTCAGGGCGTGTCGAGCCCGTGTCGACGATCGGCCCAGGGAGTCGAAGAATTTCGCTCGACGATGTGTTGAGATAAGGAACACGGCCTAAGACATGGGCGTGTCCAAGGCCGTGTCAGTCAGTCAGTTGACGAACTTCGCTCGACGAAGTGTCGAGACAGTGAACACGGCCTGGAGCACAAGCGTGTTGAGTTAGACACGAGCAAGGACACGGGCGTGTCCAGTACCCGTATGAGTCTCGGGTTGTTTTCGGGGCTGTGTCGATGGAGGCACACGACTGACCACACGGCCGTGTCAGTTGGAACACGGGCGTGTCGGGTCGAATACGGGCGTGTCGGATGCCCGTGTGTTGTTCCAGGCGCGTCGGTTTTTGACGGCGAATGGGGGACACGGCCCTGGACATGGGCGTGTCGCAGGCCGTGTTCGGCCCATTTTTAGCATTTCAGGCCTGAATCAAGGCCGTTTGTTTCTTTATTTTGGGATCCAACGGCTGGGGGTTATTCCTGATGGGATATACTCGGGATTGGACCCTTAGAAACCCTCATTTTCTTTTGAGTGGTTCTCTTTCTAAAGTTTTAGAGAGAGGGGAGAGCAAGGAAGAAGAAGAAGCCTAGATCCGGTCACCGACGGAGCTTCGGAGCTCCAAATCACGAGCCGAGTCCAGATCCGTGGAGGCTAGATCGTTGCGAAGGTTTTCATACGACTATTTTTCCATGACTAGGAAGAGGAGTCGGAAGGTAACGACACCTCTCCTCTCGGTTTTAGGATGCATGTTTTAGCATCTTTTCTTTTCTAGCTTTTGGGCACCAAACACTCAAATGAGAGGGGTTTGGGTCGCCAAGGTTCAAGAGGAACCTCCGGGTCGATTGTGTCCGTCCCCGACATGTTTTGCATTAGATATCCGCTCCGTTAGTGGATTAGGCATTGTGTGTGAAGCTGTAGTCGCGACCGTTAGTCCGACTCGGTGATGTTGCATACGAGATTTAAGGATTCATAGAGATCCGTTACGGCAAGATGTCGTTTGTGATGTGTTGATGTTTTTCCCCTTTTTCTCGAGTGAGTACGTATAGTCGGAACCGGACAAGGTTAGCTCCTCAATGGCGGTAGATGGTTTCCTTGGTGGACAAGGTTAGCTCCGCATGAGTGGTAGATGGTTTCCTTGGTGCGCGGGAACGCTGCAGTATAAATGAGGGACTAAGGTGGAATTGTCTTGGTTTGTGATGTGCCAAGGCGTGGCTGTGTCTCCGTGGTTGGCTGGCTATCCTGTGATGTACACGTCATGTGTGGAGAGTGTCCCGGCGAGACTAGTCCCCTTCTGTGAGACTGACGAGAATTCCAAGCATGGGGGCAAGCCCGGGCAATGAGGCCATGAGCGGGTGGGGTCCAGCAAGGCTTCTTAGAATCGGTCAGTGGTGTTTGTTGGAATCCTAACATGAGGCGTCAGAGCTTGCAGGCAAGCCCGGGTCTAAGACCTTGAGCGGGTGGGGCCTTAGCAAGAGTTCCATGTGGCGGTTTGTGTGCCGTTGGGGGAAATTGTGTTTCCCTTTTTGTTTGCGGCTTTATGCCAATGGGGAAACGATGAGTACCCAATTGATGTGATGTTGTGCTATATGCATACGTTATAGGGTGCCTTGGATGAAACCCGGGTGTTGCATTCATGTTGCATAGTAGGCCCTAATATTATATGCTCAACAGTAGAGAACATGTATGATGTTTGAGACATCCAAGCCTGTTCATTTAGTTGTTTTTCTTGCTTATGAATATTGCATACGAACTGCTAACTTGCAGGTTGGAGGAGTACTCCGGGGTCCGTTAGGGGCGGCCGGGAGGAGATGTGTTTGTTACACAGTTTGAGGTCAGCCTTTGCTGACCCACATTACTAATAATTTTTACAGGGCAAGGATCTCAAGCAGGAGCTAGCTCGCTGGCCAGAAAGGCCTAAGCCTCATGAAGTGTTACCTTTTGCTGTAGCTTTACGTTTATGGCATTATATGTTTTATGCTCATTTTCACCGGCTTGCATGCCGAGGTAGACTAGCGCCCCTTTTGGGAGGACTTATTTTCACCGGTCAAGCGGTCACGACCGCATGAACCCGGACTTAATTAAGGTCTGATTCATGCGATCGTGACCACTTCACCGGTGAAAATAAGTCTCCCCAAACGGAGCCTAGGTGTGCTTATGCACTTTCAGGACTGGTGTATTGTTTGAGTTTGGATTTACTCTTGTTGTAAGGCCTTAAGGCCATTTTATTACTCTTGTAGGCATGGATAATTTCTAGTCTCTTTGGTTGTTTCCGCTGTGTTGTGTTTTGAGTTTTGAGTTTGGCTAGCTATATCATTTTATAATACTGAAGCTGTGGCGCCTGTATGTTGTGGGGCCCCGGCCGGACCCATAGTATACGGTCATTACAGGGGAGTTGTTACAGATCTCGCGCTCTCCTGCGAAAGCGACAGCACTCAGTTCTAACCTTAAAAAGGAAGGGAATAGCGAGACAAAGGCGAGACCTTACCTTCGCCCGGAGGCACGGGGAGGAGTGAATCAATGTTTCGCCGGAGGAATTGGACATCGAAGTCCTTGGTTCTGAAGAACTCAAGGAGGGCGCACTCGCGCGAGCCCAAGGAGGGCGAGTTATAAGCGGCGTCCTCCTATTGAATGGGCGCGAGAGGCACGTTCCCGAAATCACCGGAAACGAAGATGAACCTCTCGACCCAGTGGTGGTGCTTGTTGGCGAGGCCGGTGGTCTTGAGCAGCTGCCCTGAAAAGAAGACAACCCCTCCATTGGCGCTGAAGGTGAACAGCTTCCGGAAGATTGGAAGGCTGAACTCGATCCTCTCGGATCGCATATAGCAGATAAAGGCCGCCAGAATCGCGACCGAGTTTGGATTCAGTTGCGCGGGAATCACTCCGTAGTACCGGAGGGCCTGGCGCATCTCGGGCCACAGCGGGAGGCAGTAGCCCACCTCAAAGTGCTCAAGGGGGATGGCGAGCTCAACCTCCCCCGCGCTGTTTACCTTATCGTGGTTGCCGGGGTTCCGCGCGGTGAAGCCGGCGGGAACGTAGCGAGTTTGGGTCCGTTGGAACTCCTCCAGGGTCAAGTTGCAGGAGGGGAACAAATGCTTCTGGAAGGCTTCCGTGCAATTCGAACGTCCCTCGCTTCCGCCCGGCATCGTGTTTAAGAGGTTGTTAGCGCGGTCTTTAGAGGAGAAGCGAGAACAGCGAGAACAATGAGAACAGCGAGAACAGCGAGAATAGCGAGAACAGCGAGAACAGCGGGAACAACGAGAACGGGAGGAGGAGGCGGAAGCAGGCGGGAGCTTTTGACAAACCGCGAGAGCGACAAGAGAAAAGAGAGGATTTGGATCGGAGAAATGAATATGGTAGGTAAACTTCTCTATTAATAGAAAACTGTGATCATCATGACTGTTTTTAAAAAGGCGGCGGGGGTACAGCCGTCACGCCCTAAGTCGGCGACGCTTCGTTTTCCCGCCCAAGTTTGACAGTGACTGACAGATGATTAGCGTAAGCATTATGAGATGACACGCGACAAGTAAAACAATCAGAAGCAGGGTTACTCTCGCCGAGCGAGATCTGAATAGAATGTAATAATAATAATAGTAATAGTAATATTATTACTCTCGACAAGCGAAAGATGAATAAAAGGTAACAACAATAATATCAGTCATTAGCTAAAGACGGATGAGAATAAATATGGGTACATTGGGGAAGGGGAAGGTCGGGAGCAAGAAAGGAGAGGTCTCGAGAATCAATAGGGCTCCCACCGCCATCGTCGTCGCTCCCGCTGCCTGGTCCTCGGTGGCGCTTGCGGGTTGAAATAGGACGACAAGGTGGTGCATACTTGGTTGATCCGGCAAGACAGGTCTCAGATCCGCGTGATGCACCTTTCGGGAGAGGACCCGGCTGTAGGCACGCCTGGCTGATCCGTCTCGCCGATGAAGTAGTCCCGCTCCAAATCCTCCACCCTCTTCTCCACCGACTGGCGGAACTCTCTCGCCGCGGAGTCATGGGCCCGCTCCCGCCGGATAAGTTTCGATTGGACGGCGGCAACCTTCTTCCCCCGTCTTCTAGCGCTCCTAGCACTGGTCAAGATTTCCTCCATCTCATCAGATGAAGGGAAGGGGGAGCTCTCGTCATCTTCCCCCTCTCTATCTTCATCTTCTTCATCTTCTTCCTCTGCGTCAGCTCCCGACTACGAGCCCGGATCCCCTGACAAAAGAATTCCGCAGTCATGGCGAGAACTAAGTGATAATCGTGATACACATACCGCAAACTTGCAGTATGGCGAGAACCCCCGGTCGACGGCAGGCGAGAAGGCCCAACCCCCTCCCCCCCTCAGTTCCAAAGAGTAGGTGGATCAGCTTCCCTTTCCTCGGGGGGGGGGGGGGGAAGATTTTGCGAGTGGTGATCCCGGCTTGGCCGGAAATGGGGGGGGAGGTCTCCTCTCCCGCGGGATGGCTGGCATCCTGTGGAGCTGCGGAAGATTCGTCAGCCATTCCTCCCGCCGATAGGGAGGAATCAACCGCGGGGGCAGGCCGATTTGCGGCACTTACTTCGTTCTCCTGGGTAGCGAGACCCGGCTGGGCGGAAGCTGGCACTGTGGGAAGACAATTCAGCGTTCTGAGACTTGAATTAAGAGCGAGAATGGAAAAGTTACCTACAGTTCTCGGGTCAGGAGGAGGATCCACCTCCGAGACCCGCGGTTGGTCCTCAAGAGGACGAGATGATGGATCCAAGGGTTCCCGCGGCGACCTGACGACGTCGGGAACCGTTTCCTGCGAGGAGTATCGCGTTAGCTACAAGTCCTCCCCCAAAAGCAACTAGTAGTTTCAATGATTAGCGAGTCGTACATACCTTCTGCGGAGAGGGATCATCCGCCCGGCTTGGGGTCGAGGTAGGCGGGCTCCTGTTCTCACGGGGCAGGTCCCGCTGGACCACCTTCGCCTTCTTCTTCTTCTTCTTCTTCTTTGGTTTAGAAGGCTCAGTGGCTGACAATTTTCTCGCCAGCCAGGGGGAAACCAAGGCGCAGTTAGTCTTGGCTCGCGCCTGTGCCGCATCGATGCGGACTTGAAGATCCTGCGGAAGCGGTTTGTCGGCGTGCTTGGGATGCATCGCGAGAGGAAGTGAGAACTCAGACGAAGAATGACGATTCAAGGGCAAAATTATGGCCGTCTATCAGCACATATATATAGCCACCGTACGGCCCACCAAAAGATTCCCTGACATTGACACGTGCTCAGCGAATATTTATGTGTTGGATGTGCCTTTTCGAGCGCAGAGCTAGCTCAAAAAGAGCGGGGATTATGTACAACCTCATATTCGTTGAGTCAGACCATGAGGCACCAACGGTCACAATTAGGCTAGCCAGAGGAGTTCTCGCCCTAAAGAAGTTCTCGCCCAAGTAGGCGGGAATGCTTGCGCTAGCGCCAAGCTCCTGTCTTAAAGCATCTCTCGCCTATAAAGCACCCCGCGCTCGACGATCGTCGAACCAAGATCGTCGACTGCTGACAGATCGTCGAACGGAGCTCTCTGGCCAAATCATCGAACGCAGCCAACGCGGGAACGCTTGCACTAGCGCCAAGTTCCTGTCTTAAAGGAGCTCTCGCCTATAAGTAGACGAGACCGCTTGCGCCGGGCTCTGTATAGAAGGCTCTCAGCTCAGAGCTCTCGCCGAGTGGGGCCCAAGGCCTTGGGTAAAATGACCTAATTGCCGTCGGGTAAAATTACCCCTATACCCTCAGGATAAACAACGGGATTTGACTATCAGTAGATCAAGAAAGGGTATTTCAGTAATCTCAGGTCAGCAAAGGCTATAAATAGACCCATAAGGGCTCCTTAGAAAGAAAGCTTTCATAATATTCCAACTTCCAGTGCATTCTGAGGAGATCTTAGCCCAGCTTTTGGCTTTGGAGGGAAAACTCTCAGAGATCTTCCGGGTGTGAGGTTGGACCTCCCTGCTGAGGCTTTGGGTCTGTCCAGGGACCTTTGAATCTAGTCGAGGGTTGAGGCTTGAGAGAAGTAGGTGTTGGCTGCAACCCTGTTTTGAACTCCCGTTGAGGTCATTTTTGGCTTCAACCAATGAACTTCCATATCAACCCAAATTTTTCTTGCTTGCTGGATGCACTGCTTGATGAGATGTCCATGAGCATGCGGTTAACCAAAATAAAGCTCATAACATCCATTATTGACATAAACTGGAAAACCAGAAATCAGCGTGCCCATGGTGAGCCATTTCTGCAGCCATCCTCCATTGTAATAAATGCTATTTTGGATGCTTCCGATGATAACTGGGCAACCCATGTAAACCTTGATTATTCTTGATCGCCCCCTCCATTGGGATGGCTAAAAATCAACTTTGATGGGTTTGTCCATCCAAACAATTGTTCCGGTTGATAACGCACAGACCAATGCATCCACCAATGCTTTGCCCGAAGACCTTAATGGTCACCTACCTGCCAAGCCGCTGAAGAAGAATTCCAAGGGCTGCACTACCATTATTTCCAATGTTTTGGAAACTGCCAAGTCGCTGAGCATTAAAGCCTAATTAATTATTACCCTCTTTATGTTTATTTATTATGTATTCTTGTTGTACTACTTAGCCCTCTATATATGTGTATGCTATTGTAATCTCAGAGGAGATATGGAATGAAAAACGTGAAAGCCTGTCAACATAAGTTTCACTTTCTTGGTATCAGACGATTTTGGCTAACGCCTCCTCTTCTTCTTTTCTCTCTACATGGATAACTCATCTATCTCTTTGTCTTTACCCATCGGCACCAATATCATGTCTCTTCTTCATATCAAACTCACTCGTGACAATTATCTTGGTTGGAAGATGCAGTTTGAAGCTACTCGCAAATCTCATGGAGACATGGGGATCGTCGACGGCACCGATCCATGCCCGCCATTACCTCCACCTTCTACAAAACCCTCCACCACAACCAATTCCGACTGTGACATCTGGCTTCACAAGGATCAACTGATCCTTAGTTGGTTGGTGGCCTCTCTCACTGACCCACTCATATCCCTCGTTGTGGGATGTCCAACCTCTAAGGCTGTTTGGGACGCTCTCGCCAAAGCCTTTGCTTCCAATTCTCGTACCCGGGTGCTCCAGTTAAAGACAAATCTTCATAATATCAAGTGGGGTTCCTCCACCATCACCGAAAATATCCAACAATTTAAAACCATTGCTAACAATCTCGCTATTATTGGTCACCAAATAAATGATTTGGACCTCGTCATTCAGGTCATGACGGGCCTTGGACCAAAATATGATTCCTTTGTCCCATCAATCACCACTAGACTCGATGATGTCTCTCTCGAGGACCTTCATGGCATGCTTATTGCCCATGAATCTCTTCACCAATATCATGAAAAGTAGGTGGACAACATCGCCTTCCCTTCTGTTAACATGGCCACCTCAACACGGGGTCTTCTCTGATCGCGGTGGCCGTGCTGGCCGCAATTTTCACGGACGTGGTCGTAACCGTGGTCGTGGCCCACCCCGCTGCCAGATTTGTATGGAGACCGAGCATTTTGTTAACGGTTGTTCGCAACGCTTCAACCATGCCTTCTTTGGGCGTCCCCGCTCCTCACAATATCCATCTGATCCACCTCCACATTATCCATCCTCCGTCGTGGCTCAACCATCCACACTTTCTGTCGCCCATCGTCAATATCCGGTTGATGACTTCTTTTCTTTACACCTTGGAACTACCTCTTCGCCATGGTACCCGGATTCCGGCGCCACTCCTGATTATTCTCAACTCTCCGGTGCCAAGCCCTACAAAGGTACAGATCTGGTCCGTATTGGCAATGGTACTGGTTTACCCATTTTACATCATGGCCATCTTAATTTTCCTTCTCCTTTGCACCGCTTCCAATTATCACATATCCTTCATGTCCCTTCTATCGCCAAAAATTTACTTTCTGTTCATCAATTTACCAAAGATAATAATGTGTTTTTTGAATTTCATCCTTATCATTGTTTTGTGAAGGATCCGGTTTCGGGGAAAGTTCTACTCCAAGGACATCTTAAAGATGGTCTTTACCAGCTCTCTAGTTTCACAAAACCTGCCCCCTGATCCGCCCACATTGGTGAGCGTACAACTGTTTCCTCTTGGCATGCTCGTTTTGGTCATCCTTCCTTCCAGACGGTGTCGCAGATTCTCTCTAAATTTGGTCTTCCTACGTATTCTGGTTCTCGCTCTCCTACTGTTTGTTCCAGTTGTATGCACGCTAAAAGTCACAAGTTACCTTTTTCATTTATCCTCTTATGTATGTACGACCCCTCTCGTTATTATCTTCTCTGATGTATGGGGACCTGCCCCTTATGTGTCTCATTCTGGTTATCGTTATTATGTTGTATTTGTGGATTCTTTTAGTAAATTTACCAGGTTATTTTTGATGCGCAACAAATCTGAAGTTTTTCCTATTTTCTAGCGTTTTCAACGTCATGTTGAACGTTTCTTTGGTCGCAATATTCACATGTTTCACTCTGATTGGATGGGGGAGAGTATCAATCTGTTCATCGCCATCTTGACTCACACGACATTCTTCATCGTGTTTCTTGTCCACACACCTCGGAACAAAATGGTGGTGCGAAACGAAAATATTGTCACATCATCGAAACTGCTCTCGCTCTTCTTGCTCATGCCTCCATTCCTCGCCACTTTTGGGATGACGCTGTCACCACGGCCGTTTTCTTAATTAATCGCCTCCCAACATCGTCCCTCCACGAAGACACACCACTCCATAAACTCTCCGGGCATCACACTGATTACTCCTTTCTCTGCATCTTTAGGTGTGCCTGTTATCCATGGCTTCTCCCCTACGCCAAACATGAAATTGATAGTCGTTCTACTCGTTGTGTCTTCTTGTGCTACTGCATGTCTCACCATGTCTATCGTTTCCTCCATATTACCTCAGGTCGTTTCTATATCTCTCGTCATGTGATTTTTGATGAATCACATTTTCCCTTTTCGGAGCCACCGTCGTCCTCTTCCACTACTACTCATCTGCCTGGCTATGGGATTCTTGGCCAAGGTCCGCCTCCCTTTCCTGATTATCTGCCATCCAATTCATCTGACGACTTTTGTCTCACATCATCCCCCACTCCTATGCTCTATACCTCACCAGCTCCATCTCCAGAGGAACCACCAACGCCACTCTCTCCGCCCTCCGGACAGGATACCACTCCTATGCAGCCTGCTTCCCCACCTCCTCGAACCCGCTCTCTTTCTGATTTGTATGCTTCCACCACACCGCTTCTTGCGCCAACCAGTCCTCATCATCTCCCCGCCGCTCTCCTTGCTGCTACATCCACCGAACCCACCTGCTATACTCAGGCCGTCCGGGATCCTGCATGGCGGGCTGCCATGTCTTCTGAATTTAATGATCTCTTACGCAATGGCACGTGGACTCTTGTTCCTCGCCAGCGTCACATCAATCTAATTGGTTGCAAGTGGGTGTTTAAACTCAAACATCGATCTGATGGTTCTATTGAACGTCATAAAGCTCGCTTAGTCGCTAAAGGGTTTAAATAATAGTCGGGCATTAATTGTTTTGATACCTTCAGCCCTGTGATTAAAATCACCACTGTTCTCCTCTTCCTCTCTCTGGTAATTAGCTCTTCATGTCCCATTCAACAGTTGGATGTTTCTAATGCCTTCGTACATGGTCACTTATCAGAAACTATCTATATGGAGCAGCCACCCGGCTTCTCTCATCCTCAATATCCTGGTCAAGTTTGTCTTCTTCATCGCTCGCTTTATGGTCTTCGCCAAACCCCTCGTGCCTGGTTCCACCGCTTGAGCACTTACCTTCGCAACCTTCACCTTACTGACTCTAAAACAGATACACCCTTATTTTTCAAAACTAATAACTCATGCATGATCTTTGTCCTTATTTATGTTGATGATATTTTGGTTACCGTTTCTGATTTCGTGGGCATCGTTGCTCTAGTCTTCTCCCTTCATAATGAGTTCTCTATCTGTGATCTTGGCCCTACCTGTTACTTCATTGGCATTGAGCTTTGTCCTCATCCTGCTGGGTGCCTTCTTTCTCAGAGCAAATATATCATTGATATTCTTCAACGGCCGAAGATATCTGATGCTCCCCCTATTTCTACGCCCATGGCTACTCCTTCGCTCGTCGATGCTACCACCTCCACACCACTCTCCGATCCTACCCTCTACCGTCGCATCATTGGAGCCCTTCAATATGTGCAGATAACGAGCCCAAATATCTCTTTTGTCGTTAATCGTGCCTGTCAGCATATGCATGATCTAACTGATCATCATTGGTCCTTGGTTAAACGCCTTTTGCAGTATCTCAAAGGCACTCCACAACATGGTCTTCTCTTCTATCGTGCCTCTCCGCTTTGTCTTCAAGCATAGAGTGATGTTTATTGGGCCGGAAGTTCCTGTGATCGTCGTTCTACTTATGGCTATGCTATCTTCCTCGGGCGTAATCTAGTCTCCTGGAGCCCCAAGAAGCAACCTATTGTCGCTCACTCCAGTACTGAAGCTGAATACAAAGTGGTTGCTAACACCACTAAACAGCTTGTCCGGCTTCAGTCGCTACAACAAGAGATCCATCTCTCCATTCCACCGCCTATACTCTAGTGTGACAATATTGGTGCAACCTACCTCTCCGCCAACCCGGTGTTTCATGCTCGGACGAAGCATATCGAGATTGATTTCCATTTTGTTCATGAAAGGGTGGCTGCCAAGCTTCTTCGGGTTGCGTACATTTCCTCTCATGATCAACGCATCAATATCCTCACTAAGCCTTTATCCCGACAGCGCTTTCTCGAGCTCCGTCTCAAGCTCAACATTGTCCGCCACTATCGAGCTTGCGGGGCATGATAACGCACAGACCAATGCAGCCACCAATGCTTTGCCCGAAGACCTTAATGTCCACCCACCTGCCACCAGTCATGATGCCTTGAAGAAGAATACCAAGGGCTGCACTACCATTAATTCCAATGTTTTGGAAAGTGCCAAGCCGCTGAGCATTAAAGCCTAATTAATTATTACCCTCTTTATGCTTATTTATTATGTATTCTTGTTGTACTCCTCAGCCCTCTATATATGTGTAGGCTATTGTAATCTCAGAGGAGATATAGAATGAAAAACGTGAAAACCTGTCAACATAAGTTCCACTTTCACCGGTATCGGGTGCACTATCAGAAATCAAAGTGGCGAGCTGGTGGTTGCTGGTGGTATTGGGATCATAACCGGTCTGTAAGTATGGCGGAACTTCAAAGTGCTATTCATGGCATCTCACTTACTAAAAACCTCCTGAGTAATGTTACAGGTGTTATTATTTAGGGAGATTATGCTTTTGCTTGTGCCACGCTAAATCGGGTCCTTTCAGGAATCTATGATGGAGAGGTTGAAGCCAGACTTGCTTGTTTAATGAAGGACCTTACAAGATTGGTTATTTCTCTTATCGACCGGAGGGCCAACTCTGCGTCGGATTATGTGGCGAACATGGCCTGATTATCGAGTTTTATGTGGGAAAGGGGAATGCCCCTAACCTAAGCTTTTTCTTATGTCCTCTTGAAGGATAGCGTGCCACTGTAACCATTTTATTTACTTATATATATAGGCCAAGCCCAACTTCAAGGAAGATTGGTTTCCTGAATATTAAGAGATCTTTAAGTATGATCCTCTTTTCCATTTTAATACTGTTGAAATTTGTGAAGTGGAAGTGGTTGACGGGACAGGCCGGGCGGCCTGGGCGGACAGCTTTGGCGGACTAGGCAGACTTGGCAGACTGTGATGTGCGGCCTAGTGGGAAGTCCAGTGGAAAGCCAGCTGTCTTCTGAGCGGGTTGTTGCATGGAGTCTGCGGACTGTGCGGCCTGGTATCTGCGGATAGGACGTTGGCTTTGGTTTAGCCAAGGAGCGGCCTGAGCGGATAGAGGCTTGCGGACTGGTGCTTTGCTCAGTGGCCGTGGTGCAGGCTTGTGCGGTTTGGATTTTGTCCGCGGGAAGCTTGCGGACTGGCGTGTCCGCGGTATGGGCTGTTGCGGACTAGGCTTAGAGCTTGACTGAGGCCTTGTCGAGCTCTGGTGTTACATCAGGTGCCTCGTTGTGGAGGTCTTTGGCGGACTGTTTTTGGAGTTCGGGAGGAGGCTGCTGCGATGGGGCAGGTGTGCGAGGAGCCTGCGGACTGCTGGAGGTCTGTGCTTCGGTGTTTGGCGACAGGGGTTTGCGTCCGCCATGCTCGCATTGGCCTTTGATGGTTTTGGACTTGGTTACACTCAGTGCCAAGACCATGGTGTCCGCCGTATCCGCCAAGTCTGTTTTGATCGGGCGGACTGTTACTGTCTGCCTTTGGTCGTGGACTTGTGGCGGATTGAGGTGTGAGTCTTGCGGACTGCCTCGGGTTGGTGCGGACAGCCATTGAAGGGGGTTGCTGTTCTGCAGTGGTTGCAGCTTTGCGGGCTGATGCCTTGTCCGCATCGCTTGGGCGGATTGGTGAGAGTTCGCCAATGATGCCTTGCTCCTGGCGGTTTTCCTTGGTATCTGGCTAAGTCCTTGCGGACTCGGCGGACGGTGTTTTGCTATCGCGCGGCTGGGGCGGTGTCTCTATCTCTAGGGCGGTGACCACACTCCTCACCTCACCTATAAATAGGACCCCCCCTGGCAGGTCTACAGTAACTTGAGTGAACAGTAAGTTGGGTTGGGCAAGGAGCTGAGGTCTGAGTTTGTCTGTCCGCGCGGATTGTTTCAGTGCTGACGTTTGCTGTGTGCAGGTCGCACGGGTTGCTTCAAGGAGCCAGGAGTTTGGTTGTGACTTCGGTCAAGTACTTGGAAGTGTGCGGTCTCTGCGGACTCAGCAGGAGGTCGCTCTGCGGCTTGTCAGTTCTGTTTCATCTTTGCCAGCTTCAATAACCTGTCTGCCGGCTTCAGGCGGGTAGGGGGTGTTCCTCAGTTCAGCTTTAGCAGGAGATGAATAACGGTGTGTCCGCGCGGCCTCGCGGCTTCGGCGGACTCCGTGCTATTCGGCGGATTGCAGCTAATTTCGGGCGATCTCGACTACCTCGGCGATCTCGACGGTCTCGGCGGACTCCGGTGTTGTCCGCCCGGCTTGTTATTTGGTGCTTTCTGTTTATAGCTGTTATACTAGCGAAATCATGTCTCGCTATGTATGCCTCGTGTTGTAAAGAAGTGAATGAATAACAGACTTGCTTGTGCTTCCATTGTTTGTTGGGTTTAACCTTTGTTCCTTGGTTTTTCGCTGGTTCAACGTGAGAACTAGGTAGTTCCGAAGATATTAATTTGGCGTTTGGGCTATCTTGCTGACCATGTTGAGAAATTTTAATATGGTATCAGAGGGAGGTTCAGTTGCGTGAGCGGAAGTCAGCTAGTGTTGTTACTCAGTGATTGAGTGGTGATAAACATGTGTTGTTGCTCGGTGCTTCTGGAAAGGTTGCCAACAGGTGTTGCAATGGAAGGGAGTTTTGCAAGAGGTCTGGGTATTGAACTCTTAACGCCGACTAACTTCAAGAAGTGGAAGTCGTGCATGAAGAGTTATCTTCTTGGCGAGGAGCTGTGGGAAGTCGTCGGTGGTGACGACAGGCAGGAAGTCACTGCTGCTTTCGGTACTGCTGACCAGGTTAGGCTTTGGAGAAGAACAAATGCTAAGGCAGAGTTCATTTTGAAGAGAGCCGTGTCTCCGGAACTGTTTGATCACATCGTTGGATGTGAGTTGGCTGCTGATATTTGGGCAACCATTGATGAGTTGTTCAATAGGAAGAATGTGGCACGACTTCAGTTCCTGGAGAATGAGCTGGCCAGGGCAACTCAGGGAGACCTTTCCATCTCCAAGTACTTCTTAAAGATGAAGAGCTTGTGTGCTGAGCTGTCGGCACTGGATCCTGATGAGCCTATCTCTGAGGAGAAGATGAAAAGGCACATTATCCGCAGCTTGCGGAAGGAGTATGTGGCCTTTGTCACATCTGTTCAATGGTGGGCTACTCAGCCGTCTTTGCTGGAGCTGGAGAATCTGCTTGCATCGCAGGAGAGCTTGGCAAGGCAGAGGACTAGAGTGAACCTGAATCAGGAAGGCAGCGAAGCTCTCTTCTCAGGAAAGAAGAAAGGATGGGAAGGGAAGAAGAAGACGAAGGTGCAGGCCGCTGGTGAGAATGAGACTTCAACTTCATATCCACCGGAGAGGAGCAATGCTCCTAAGGACTGGAAGAAGAACTTGAAGTGCTACCGGTGTCATCAGCGAGGGCACTTCAAGCGGGACTGCAAGGTCAAACTGCAGCCTGGGCATGCTGCGGGAAAGGAGGAGGCTTGCTCGAGAAGTGAAGAAGCAGAATGGGGCGGAGCTTTCATGACGGGCACTTGTGTCCGGGCCTTGTCTGCTGAGGACTTCAACAGCGAGTGGATCGTGGAATCCAGGTGTGGTCATCACCTCACCGGAGACAAATCGAAGTTCACCTCCATGCAGGCTTACTCAGGTAATGAAGCTATTATCACTGCTGATAATACTGTTTATGCAGTAGAGAAAGAGGGGGTCGTGTCTTTGGGTAGTGATCAGGGGCCACTCACGTTAAGGAGTGTGTATCACGTGCCGGGCATGAAGAAGAACCTCTTCTCGGTGACCAATGCGGTGGACGCTGGTTATCACGTTCTGTTTAGGCCAACAGACGTGAGGTTCCTTCGCAACGTATCAGCGGTGAAGGCTGATGTTGCTCATGTAGGGAGGAGGGTGAAGAACTTGTTTGTTCTTTCTACCAATTCTTATGTTGATAGAATGAGGGCCAATGATAGCGCTGCTATCTGGCATGAGAGGCTGGGGCATGTTGGCATGGACAAGCTGAAGGAGATGGCGAGTAGAAGTCTAGTGAGGGGGTTGCCGAAGTTGTCCTCCTTTGGTGATGAGCATGTTTGTGCGGGCTGTCAATACGGCAAGGCACATCGCCTTCCGTTTGATAAATCACAAACAAGGAGCAAGAAACCACTGGAGTGCATTCATGGAGACTTGATGGGACCGACGGTTACTGCCAGCCTTGGTGGAAGCAGATACGTGCTTATCTTGGTTGATGACTACTCAAGGTATACTTGGGTGTACTTCTTAAAGGAGAAGTCGGAAGCCTTCCGGTTGTTTGTGGAGTTTAAGGAGTTGGTAGAAGGCCGGCTTGGCTTGCGGATTAAGATGTTTAGAACTGATAACGGGGGTGAGTTTGTCTCCTCCGAGTTTTTTAACTTCTGTAGGAAGCACGGGATCCAACGGGAGCTTACTTGTGCTCACACTCCACAACAAAATGGGGTAGCGGAGCGAAAGATCCGTCATCTGACGGAGACCTGCAAATGCTGGCTTCATGCGAAAGATATCCCAAGGTCCTTTTGGGCGGAAGGGATGTCTTGTGCTGCTTATGTTATCAACCGGATGCCACTCAGCCCTATCAACATGAAGACTCCTATCGAGCTGTTGCTGAAGGAGAAGCCGAGTATGGGACACCTTCGGGTGTTCGGTTCAACTTGCTACGTGTATGTCCCGGATGCTTCACGGACAAAGCTGGATGCGAAGGCAAGGAAGCTTGTCTTTGTTGGCTACGATGAGCGGAAGAAGGGATGGAAATGCATGGACCCTGTGACGAAGAAGTTCGTGGTATCAAGAGACGTTGTCTTTGACGAGCTGACGTCATATGGAGGGGGCTCGATTGAGCTAACCGGAAGTAGCAAGGTTGATGAAGCACCGGTGGCGGCTGCTGAAGACTTGGAAGAGGAGCTTGCTGTTTCACCAGCAGCTCTTATTGCTTCTAACTCCGAGGATGAGCCTTCTGGCTCAGGAAGCAGGGGGAGCACTGCTCAATGCTTGTCCCAGGTAGGAGTGGAGCCCGAAGAAGTAATGGAAGAAGTGAGCAAGGAGCCGTTTCTTCGGAGATCGAAGAGGGTGGTTAAGCTACCGGCTCGGTACTTTGATGGGAATGCAGTGAGCTTTGTCTCTTGCTTCTTTGCAGGTCCTCTGGATAAGCGAGAGCCTGCAAACTTTAACGAGGCCACTGGGGTGAAGGAGTGGGAAAGTGCCATGAAGGAAGAGATTGATGCTCTGAAGAAGAATGAAACCTGGGACCTTGTGCCCAAGGTTGATGGCATTACTCCGGTTACTTGCAAGTGGGTGTACAAGTTGAAGAAGAAGGCTGATGGGAGCATTGATCGGTTCAAGGCTCGCCTGGTCGCTAGAGTATTCTCACAGCAGTATGGAGAAGACTATGAGGAGACATTCAGTCCAGTTGCGAAGATGACTTCAGTAAGAGTGGTGATCTCCTTGGCTGCTAGCAAGGGATGGAGGTTGTGGCAACTCGATGTGAAGAATGTTTTTCTTTACGGAGAGATTGACAAGGACATCTTCATGGATCAGCCGCTTGGTTTTGTCTCTAAAAAGCATCCGGACTATGTCTGTAAACTCAGGAAGGCTCTCTATGGGTTGAAGCAAGCTCCTAGAGCCTGGTATGGGAAGATTGCAGAGTACTTGCAATTCTGTGGATACCTTGCTTCTAACTCGGACTCAAGCTTGTTTGTCAAGAAGAAAGGGGAGCTACAAGTCTTGGTCCTGCTGTATGTGGGTGACATGATCATCACAGGGAACTCGGAGGGGGAAGTAGCAAGGCTCAGGGCTTAGCTTGCTATACGCTTCGAGATGAAAGACTTGGGAGAGTTGCATCACTTTCTCGGTCTTGAAGTGGAGAGGAAGGAGTGCGGGGTTCTCATTTGCCAGAAAGGGTATGCTGATCGCATTGTGAAGCGGTTAGGCATGAGCGAAGGGAAGAAGTGCTCTACTCCACTGGAACCTGGGCTGAAGCTTCGACGAGATGAGAGAAGGGTTCTTCATGATCCCTTGGTGTTCAGGGCTTTTGTTGGGAGCTTGATTTACTTGACGATTACAAGGCCGGACATTGCTTATGTTGTTGGCCGAGTAAGTCGGTATATGGCTGAACCAAGGCAATCTCATCTAGTGGCAGCGAAGGGTATTCTGAAGTATGTCAAAGCTTCTTCTGACATGGGACTCCTCTATAGAAGGGACTCGGAGTTTGCGTTGCTCGGGTACACGGATGCTGACTATGGAGGTGATTCGGGTGATCGAAGGTCCACTTCAGGTTATGTGTTCACTTGCGGTTCAGCTAGCATCTCGTGGTGTAGCAAGAAGCAGGACTCGGTGTCGGTTTCAACTACGGAGGCGGAGTATAAGGCTTCGGCCTTGGCTGCTCGGGAAGCCGTTTGGTTGAGGAGGCTTATAGAGGATGTTCATGAAGAAGTGCAAGGGCCTACTTTACTCCGGGGTGACAATGAGAGTGCTCTCAAACTGGTAAACAATCCAGTGTGTCACGCCAGGACCAAGCATATAGAGATTGATCACCACTTCATCAGGGAGAAGGTGTTGGAAGGATCTCTGCTGGTCGGGCATGTTCGGAGTGAAGATAATCTTGCTGACATCTTCACGAAGCCACTGTCGAAGGGGCCCTTTGAGTGCTTGCGCAGCTTGCTGGGCTTGGTCACCACTTCCCACTTCAAGGGGGAGTGTTGAAATTTGTGAAGTGGAAGTGGTTGAAGGGACAGGCCGTGCTTCCTGGGTGGACAGCTTTGGCGGACTGGGCGGACTGTGATGTGCGGCCTAGTGGGAAGTCCAGTGGAAAGACGACTGTCTTCTGAGCGGGTTGTTGCATGGAGTCCGCGGACTGTACGGCCTGGTATCTGCGGATAGGACGTTGGCTTTGGTTTAGCCAAGGAGCGGCCTGAGCGGATAGAGGCTTGCGGACTGGTGCTTTGCTCAGTGGCCGTGGTGCAGGCTTGTGCGGTTTGGCTTGTGTCCGCGGGAAGCTTGCGGACTGGCGTGTCCGCGGTTTGGGCTGTTGCGGACTAGGCTTAGAGCTTGGCTGAGGCCTTGTCGAGCTCTGGTGTTACAGCAGGTGCCTTGTAGTGGAGGTCTTTGGCAGACTGTTTTTGGAGTCCGGGAGGAGGCTGCTGCGATGGGGCAGGAGTGCGAGGAGCTTGCGGACTGCTGGCGGTCTGTGCTTCGGTGTTTAGCGGACAGGGGTTTGCGTCCGCCATGCTCGCATTGGCCTTTGATGGTTTTGGACTTGGTTTACACTTTGTGCCAAGACCATGGTGTCCGCCGTATCCGCCACGTCTGCTGTGACCGGGCGGACTGTTACTGTCTGCCTTTGGTCGTGGACTTGTGGCGGATTGAGGTGTGAGTCTTGCGGACTGCCTCGGGTTGGTGCGGACAGCCATTGAAGGGGGTTGCTGTCCTGCAGTGGTTGCAGCTTTGCGGGCTGATGCCTTGTCCGCATCGCTTGGGAGGACTGGTGAGAGTTCGCCAATGTTGGCTTGCTCCTGGCGGTTTTCCTTGGTATCCGGCTAAGTCCTTGCGGACTCGGCGGACGGTGTTTTGCTATCGCGCGGGCTGTGGCGATGTCTCTATCTCTAGGGCGGTGACCACACTCCTCACCTCGCCTATAAATAAGACCCCCCTGGCAGGTCTACAGTAACTTGAATGAACAGTAAGTTGGGTTGGGCAAGGAGCTGCGGTCTGAGTTCGTCTGTCCGCGCGGATTGTTTCAGTGATGACGTTTGTTGTGTGCAGGTCGCGCGGGTTGCTTCAAGGAGCCAGGAGTTTGGCTGTGACTTCGGTCAAGTACTTGGAAGTGTGCGGTCTCTGCGGACTCAGCAGGAGGTCGCTCTGCGGCTTGTCAGTTCTGTTTCATCTTTGCCAGCTTCAATAACCTGTCCGCCGGCTTCAGGCGAGTAGGGGGTGTTCCTCAGTTCAGCTTCAGCAGGAGACGAATAACGGTGTGTCCGCGCGGCCTCGCGGCTTCGGCGGACTCCGTGCTATTCGGCGGATTGCAGCTAAGTTCGGGCGATCTCGGCGGTCTCGGCGGACTCCGATGTTGTCCGTCTGGCTTGTTGTTTGGTGCTTTCTGTTTACAGCTGTTATACTAGCGAAATTGAAAGTCCACCTAGTGTCAACTATCTTCACCTATGGGGGGGGATAAGTGACGTGCAGCGTTTTTGCGGAATTTAAAATTGTACCTGCACAATAAAAATAAACAGCACAGCACACAGAATACACAAGCTATTTATAGTGGTTCCCCGATTTGGGTACATCCACTTTCCCCCTTCGACCTATATCCCAACAAGGGACGACTCGGTCTCTTCACCAACAGGATTGAAATCCAATCCTTGCACTATCAGAAGGAACATTTCCACACGTAGGAGTCAACACTCCCACAACACGGGTTGCACCCAACCCTTACAGCTAGGAACCTACGTTCCTTTACAACAAAAGTAAAACTAGAATGTACAAAAGATACAATCTACGTTTGGAGACTAAGGTGTCCCTCTTCGTTGACGACGTGTTCTTGAAGTCCACAAAGAGTCCACAACCCTAGATCTCTCTTGGAGAGGATCTCACCGAAATCGGCGGCGGCAAGATGGGTGGCGGCTAGGTTCACGGGATCGGCGGAGACGACGATGTGAGGCTGTTGTACTTTGGAGATCCAAACTTCGTAGCGAAGCTGGCTAGGTCTACCAACGGTCACACTAGGATCAGTCGTCTCGATCGATTCGGACGGGAAAGGTTTTCCCGATCAACAAATCAAGAGACAAGAGATCTCCGGTTAGACACGTGAGACGCTAAGCTTGGCTAAGCTTCTATCGACCGGAGATCTGGAAGAAACCACGATCAAGACCGGCGATCAACTCTCTCAAGCGGCGACGGCGGCGGCGGAGCGGAACTCGCGATCTAGGTTACGTCGCGGCCCGTGTTTCGTCTTTTTCTCTGTCGTCTTTACTGTTCAAACATACGCGTGTATTTATACACAAGTATACTCCTAAATGACCGTTGTGGGTCCCACCTGAAGGAAACCCTAGTTCCGGTTCAACACAGTGCCAGCGGTAGAATCCGGTCCAGCTGTTTCCAGAAAAATTGCCAAGTCAAAATCGGCGAGAATCGAAGGTGATTCTCGACGAATCGGCGAGAATCAGTTAGTGATTCTCGACGATTCGTCGAGAATCACTAATGATTCTTGCCGAATCACTTGATGATTCTTGCCGAATCACTTGTTGATTCTCGACGAATATTACTTGGCCATGATCTGCTCAACGATGGGTTCGGCGAGAATCACTAGTGAATCTCGCCGAATCTTACTTGGCACCGCTTTGAGGTAGCCGGATAGAGTCGGCGAGAATCACTAATGATTCTCGACGATTCGGCGAGAATCACTTGGTGATTCTCGTCGATTTATACTTAGATGATTTTTCGTCTTTCTACCCAAGAGATGCTCCTTGACTCATCCTTGCTCCTTGTCTGCTCTTGCTTAGTTACAGCCCTGTACTTGAAAGTAAGTGCACTCCAATAGAGAGAGTACACGTAGGCCAACACACTGATCTGCTCAACGAGGGATTACGTCGTGCAGACCCGTGTATATTGACCTACTGCACCCTGACATTGGTGTGCACTTAGCGTGGAAGCACTGCAAGCACAACTTGAGAGGTTTCATCAAATACATTGTGAATTTATCTTAGCTTGACAGGTGGCTTCCTAAAATCCAGGTAATTGTGGATACAATACCCAACAATCTCCCCCTATTTGACGAAGCCAAAATCCTACTAGCTAAGAGGAATAACACCAACCAGATAATATAAACAAAATTCAGAATTTAAATATGCAGCACAAGAGAATATAGGCAAACAGATCAAGACTTGAGTCATTCATAAATTCAAATACATATATATATATATATATATATATATATATATATATATATATATATATATATATATATATATATATATATATATAATCTCAAGATTGTTCATATACTAACAATAAACGTTAATTGTTCTTAAGAGAATGACAGGCTATAAATTTTTGACTATTTTTCTTTGGCTAAGTCATCCTTGAGCTTTTGAGTCAAATACTTCTTTCCTTGCCTCTCCATTTACTCTTTGGTCTTCGGATAATATCTGGGTGGAGGAGCTTTATCTGCCGCAGTATTGGTCCTGAAAAAGATGTTCCGTTTGGCTTCATACGTCTTATGCATCTCCCACTCATACTGGCTGTATACATCGTTTTGATTGATTTCCCCTTTTTCCTGTAGCCAGAATGTGTCCAATATGATACTATTGGATACTGGACTCCACTTTTCGTTTCTTACTTCCTCCTCCTTCAGTCTGATTCTCTTTTTAGCTTGTGTTTCCTTTGATGTCCCTTCTTGCGATTTCCTCTTGTCCCTGGCTTTTGCTAGTGCTCCTTGATCAAACATTGCCATCAGTTTTGCCTTGGAGGAGGCCCTAGCAGCCCTATGAACATCAGCTTCACTTACAGGAACTTCTTCGACACTGGCGCCCTCATCAACCACAGTATAATCTTCAGGAGCAGGAGCACCCTGAGGATTTTCAGGGATATTAACGCATAACGCTTGTTGGAGCATCCACCAGCAACTGTCATAAACATATTTGTTTGACTGCTCAAAGTTTTTGATCATGACTTCCCGAAGCTCAGCCATCTTAGCTATATATTCTTTCTCCCCCTTTTTGACTTCGACTGCAATGGATTTTGCATAGGAATGCAGTGACTCATCAATATGCTTTATAGTCCTGGAGAATTCAGTGACCAAGGCTTGTTGATTTGTGTTAAGAGTTACCATATTGCCATCAAACTTTTGAATGTTATTGGCTACGACATGAGCATTCTGATTTACTATTGTGAGAGTATCAGTGTTCCTTTTTAATCCCTCCATAAGAAGAGTGACAGCTTGGCCGGCCGCTGTATACTTATCTTCAAACTTCTTTTCCATCACGTCCAGTTTGTGATTGATCTCCACCATGTTCTTGAGCATGAGATTTTCAGATTTCTTAATCCTTTTCAACATTTTATTTTGACCTTTCTCAAAAGATGCCTTAAGCTCATCCACTATACCCTGAATGACATTCACGGTGTGAGTGGCTAGATCATCTCGTAGTGGAAGATCCTGAGGCACTTCTTTGCCTTGCTCGTCAGCAGATGCACCTGTAGAGCTGGACACGACCACAGTCTCTAAGGGGGGAGTGCGTGCAGCCTCTGTAGATTTCTCGGACTCCCACTCCACAGTTGCACCGATGTTCTCAGGAACGATCTCAGGTGCGTGCTTGTCAGATTGAGCTTCAATGATATCCCGAGTCTCCAATGCTTCCTGTCCCTCATTGCCTTCTTCCTCACCTTCATCATCCATTTGATCATTCTCATCAGCATCACCTTCCAACCCTTCGTCAGCAGTCTCCTCTACAGCATCACTTTCTTCTTGTATATCCGCCACTGCATCTCTGGCTATCTGGGAGATGTCAGATACTATATTAGCATCAGTGGGTAGAGGCTCCCCCTCAATTCATGCAGTCAAAGCATCAGGAATTTCACTGGGGATTACTACGGAATCAGCCACAGTGCCGTCCTCGGCTGGAGATGCGTCCTGTTGTTCTACCACGGCAGCCTGCCCAATACGCCTCTCCCATCTGTCAAAAACACTCGAGTCCATTTTCTTTAAGTAATGTATAGGAACACCTTTACTCATGTCATATTTATCTCCATTCAGCTGATTGAGATACAGACTGATGATTCGGCCAAAGCTAGGTGATCTCAGGGTGTCCTTTATCCTCTCAAAAAGCAATGCCCCCCAGTTGAATCTTTTCCTACAGACAATTTCCACCAGGATCTTGAACATGTCCGCAGAGATGTGGTCATGAGAGCCCGGCTTGCATATGAGTACCTTCCCAACGATGTCTGACAGAAGTTTCCCTTCTTCATTCATATCGTTTCGCTTTATCGACTGAGTTCCTCGAGCGAGACCACAGAATAATAGAGTCCTGGTTTTGTCTTCTTCCTCAAGATAATCCTCGTGCTCTGAGCTGCAAGTAGTGGGTCAGCCTGCTGGCATACATCTTGATCTTTGCCCCAGCAACCTTGCTTTTGATAAGAGAGTCGTCATTCCGGAGTTTTGCAGTTGCAAAGAACTCCAGCACCTCCTTGTTCAGGATTTTACAGGGGTGCTCTAGTACGAATGAGAGTCCAGCCTCTTCAAGCATAAGGATGATGTTTCTGAATTCATCTGAGGCATAAGCGAACCCTGTTCGAACCAGCTCGCATCCAGTGACCAGCCCAGCGGTTGTCCTAGGAGCCATTGCAAACCTAGGGAGAGAATTCCTACTCTACGCTTAATCAAAAGGCACAAGGGAAGCGACACTAGTGATCAAGTCCAAGTAAGGGTGAGTATGTGGTTACCTAAAAGCGTAGACGGTGAGTTAGTTCGATGAAGACGATGGACACCTGGTAGGTGCACGCGACGGGATCGACGAGATCGACGGGATTTTTGCACGCTGAGATTGACGGAGTTCTTCGCGAGTTGCGATCGGGGAATCTTGTGGGAGGTCGACGGAAGGGGAAGAATCGGCGGAAGACCTTCAGTGAGAAGCTTGCGGGAAACCTTCGGTGAATCGGCGAGAATCTTGCGGGATTCGGTGAGTTTCCTGCAGAGAAGGTCCTTCGGCGGGATTCCCACGGAATGTGAAGGGTCGGCGGGAATTCTAAATATATAAAGGATCGTGAGTATGCCCATGTATGAAGGATCGACGAGTTAAGGGGATTCTAACGGTTTCCGTGTGTTCGGCGGAAGGCTTCGGGTTAAGCGGGTTTCGAGTTTGTCTAAGTCGATTTGAAAATCTTCTAAATATATAAATACTCCTTAAAGCCAAGCTATTAGTGTTTGAACCGGCTTTTCCATACATTTATTGATGGCAATCTTCGCTAGTTTTCAGTGAACTAATTTACGCCTGTAGATGTTAGATCTCGAGTCTACCAGTGGAATTTCCGAAAAGTCTTCATTGTTGTATCTATGGTTTATGTTTACCGTGTTAACATATCCTTAGATGTACACACATATAAGTGTAAGTGTAAGTATAAATATATATATATATATATGTAAATGTGGATACAATATGACTCAAGTCCTGGAACTGATCAAAAGTACCTGGGATTATGAGAGTTATCATTTAGTCCCTCAGGTAAAACATATTAGGAGCTCAAAGTGAGTATGCCCATGTAGATATCACATCTGGTATTCCAGACGCTTGTTCCAATTTAGTCTTGAGACATCTACTTTCTAGTTCCCATCATATTTACGGGAACCTAGACTACCCTACAAGAAAGAGTTACTTTACCTTAGGAACCCAATACATATTGGGTCCTAGGTTCCTGTTAGCATAAGCACTCGACTGCCTTCCTTCAGAAAACCTGTCAGGAAGACTACCTCTGCCCAGAAAATGTGGATAGGCCCTTGCCCTTGACACAGAGGGGTTGTGCCAACAGTCTATGGCAAAGTGTCCCACTTTGCCACAGCACCAACACGGGTGAATGTTGTATCGCCGTTTCTGACCTGATCTAGTGACTGAGGTAGTCACGGTCCTAGGTCTAAACGGGATAGGGCATGATCTCCTCACAAAATTTCCTCTTCCACCATGACACGTGGAAGGGTGGAAGGAATGCATGTTGAGAGCGTCATGAGGCCGGGGAGGTGGTGCCTTCCTTTTAGGCATCCCCCTTCCCGAGGCCCCATGAAAACTTACACCATGACTTCTAACCTCCCTGTCATGTGTCCTCGGGTGGTGAGAGGTGTTCTGTGAGTTGGTACATGCAGATTCACACCGAGTTGAGGCAGTGGCAGTGAATACAAAGGGCTTAGAATGAGCCTTAGGTATTCTCTCATGGGTGGCCACGACGGCCCTTGCACTACGGGTGTCTCCACATGAGGACAGATCACCCTTGTAGTGACCACGATTATTCCTGTGATCATACCTGAAGGCATGATGAGTTGCCTTCCTGCTTGGAGTGGGGGGTCGGAATACCGTTTCCCCATTTCTCCACGAATTGATAATCCGGGAGATCCACCCATTTTCTTGCTTTCTCTTTATAACATCAACCTTGGAAAAGTTTGATACTATCCTCTTCTCATTCTCTAGACTACTCTCTAGATCAGAGATTTTAGAGTCCTTGACCTTGTTGGATGCCAATTGTAGAACCAACAAGATCTTCAGCCGAACAATCTCCTGAGCTTGTTCTTCAACAAGTAGGTTGCTCTTCTGAAGGGCTCTCTTCAGAGATTCAGAATTTTCTGAAGGAAAGCAGTTCCTGTCTTCAGAAATTTCAAGAGAGACGGGGCAGGATGAAGAAGTTACCTGCTCTTTAGTGTTATTGTCATTAGAGCCAGTGACCGTTGTGTCATCCTCATCAGAGCTGCTTTCCTCACTGGTCTCTTCAGTCTCTGACACGGACACTGGAGCTCTGATGCTGTCCGATAGATCCTTTCCTTCATCTTCAGAGGCGAGGACCCCCACATAGGCTTCATCCTCTGGTTGACAGCAGATTCCAGCTTTCTCTGACCCCCCCATCAGCTCTGAGATCATCACCCACATAGATTTAGCCGACCCACATTTTTCCAATCTAGAGCGAGAAGCTCCAGACCAGATATCCATGATAATTTGACGAATCCTCTTGTCCAAATTAAATAATGAAAGTTCCGTCTCCGACATCTCAGCAATGCACTTGGGCACTTGGATATTCTTTCTAGAGTCGGAGGTCTTCATAGGAATGAAAGGACCCTCTTCCAGGATGAAAGATGCTCGAGGATCGATAGCATCCAAGTGATATGACACTCTCATCCTGCAGACGGGATAAAACTCCTTTGTGCATGTGGAGAGTCTTAGTGGCGATATCTCATGATCCAGCTCCATGCTTCTGACACTGGTGGCAGGATTCTACTCAAGGTGTAAACCTTTTTGATGAGTAACCTCGCTCTGATACCACTTGAAAGTCCACCTAGTGTCAACTATCTTCACCTATGGGGGGGATAGGTGACGTGCAGCGTTTTTGCGGAATTTAAAATTGTACCTGCACAATAAAAATAAACAGCACAACACACAGAATACACAAGCTATTTATAGTGGTTCCCCGATTTGGGTACATCCACTTTACCCCTTCGAGCTATCTCCCAACAAGGGACGACTCAGTCTCTTCACCAACAGGATTGAAATCCAATCCTTGCACTATCGGAAAGAACCCTTCCACACGTAGGAGTCAACACTCCCACAACACGGGTTACACCCAACCCTTACAGCTAGGAACCTACGTTCCTTTACAACAAAAGTAAAACTAGAATGTACAAAAGATACAAACTACGTTTGGAGACTAAGGTGTCCCTCTTCGTTGACGACGTGTTCTTGAAGTCCACAAATAGTCCACAACCCTAGATCTCTCTTGGAGAGGATCTCCCCGGAACTGGCGACGGCAAGATGGGTGGCGGCTAGGTTCACGGGATCGGCGGCGACGACGATGTGCGGCTGCTGTACTTTGGAGATCCAAACTTCGTAGCGAAGCTAGCTAGGTCTACCAACGGTCACACTAGGATCAGTTGTCTCGATCGATTCGGACGGGGAAGGTTTTCCCGATCAACAAATCAAGAGACAAGAGATCTCCGGTTAGACACGTGAGACGCTAAGCTTGGCTAAGCTTCTATCGACCGGAGATCTGGAAGAAACCACGATCAAGACCGGCGATCAACTCTCTCAAGCGGCGACGTCGACGGCGGAGCGGAACTCGCGATCTAGGTTACGTCGCGGCCCGTGTTTCGTCTTTTTCTCCGTCGTCTTTACTGTTCAGAAATACGCGTGTATTTATATACAAGTATACTCCTAAATGACCGTTGTGGGTCCCACCTGAAGGAAACCGTAGTTCCGGTTCAACACAGTGTCAGCGGCAGAATCCGGTCCATCTGTTTTCAGAAAAATTGCCAAGTCAAAATCGGCGAGAATCGAAGGTGATTCTCGACGAATCGACGAGAATCAGTTAGTGATTCTCGACGATTCCTCGAGAATCACTAATGATTCTCGCCGAATCACTTGATGATTCTCGCCGAATCACTTGTTGATTCTCGACGAATATTACTTGGCCATGATCTGCTCAACGATGGGTTCGGCGAGAATCACTAGTGATTCTCGCCGAATCTTACTTGGCACCGCTTTGAGGTAGCCGGATAGAGTCGGCGAGAATCACTAATGATTCTCGACGATTCGGCGAGAATCACTTGGTGATTCTCGTCGATTTATACTTAGACGATTTTTCGTCTTTCCACCCAAGAGCTGCTCCTTGACCCATCCTTGCTCCTTGTCTGCTCTTGCATAGTTACAGTCCTGTACTTGAAAGTAAGTGCACTCCAATAGAGAGAGTACACGTAGGCCAACACACTGATCTGCTCAACGAGTGATTACGTTGTGCAGACCCGTGTATATTGACCTACTGCACCCTGACATTGGTGTGCACTTAGCGTGGAAGCACTGCAAGCACAACTTGAGAGGTTTCATCAAATATATTGTGAATTCATCTTAGCTTGACAGGTGGCTTTCTCAAATCCAGGTAATTGTGGATACAATACCCAACAGAAATCATGTCTCGCTATGTATGCCTCGTGTTGTAAAGAAGTGAATGAATAACAGACTTGCTTGTGCTTCTATTGTTTGTTGGGTTTAACCTTTGTTCCTTGGTTTTCCGCTGGTTCAACGTGAGAACTGGGTAGTTCCGAAGATATTAATTTGGCGTTTGAGCTATCTTGCTGACCACGTTGAGAAAATTTAACAAATCCATGTTCTAAAGAGCTTAGCTGCACTTCGAGAGATCATCTAAGAAAAAATAAAATTACAGCCTCAAAACATTTTGAGAAGTTTCTTTATGATCAATAAATACCCTTATCTCATTAAATCAACATGGATTTTTCCCAACACCCTTTCTCTAAGGTTGTCTATAGATCAAATATTTCCACCAAAGCAGAATATTTTATTTTCAAACAATATGTTTTATTAATCTCATTAAATACCCTCGTTAAATTAAAATTTTACCATAAAATAAGATATTTTGTTTCTATAGAAATCAGGAAAAAAAACCCCAATGATATAAGCTTTATGTTTAATGAATTGCCTTTTGAAATAAGAAAGGTAAACAAATAAAGTCAGACCCTGAACGTCATTTATTGAAAATTCATATGGTAAATTTGTAAATGAATGCTTAATTTGTAAAATATACTGCTAATTAGATACCAATTCATTTACTACAAATAATGACTATTGAAATTTACAAATTATAAGTTTAGTATGTACATTTTATGTTATTAATCTTTATGGAATATTATTTTTGTCTGATTATCATCATATAAATCATAGTTGCCTTAATAAAGGTTTTTAGATTAGTACCTTAAAATGAGCTTATCCCAGGAATGATAGCCGACAGCAAGTAAGTTTTGCTCGGTGGAGTTGCGGTGGGTCTCCTTCCGCCCGGTCAAAAGGATCAGCTGAAGCCCCATTCCGTGTAGCTTCTTGTATAGCCACAAACTCCATGGCAAGGCCGGGGACTTCGTAAAAGTAGCCCACTGCTCAACAACTGACTCATTTGTGGCAGTCGATCTATTTTAATGCAACAGATAATAAATTATAGGGTTTGATTATACATATCTTTACATATATTACCAGAAAAAAAAAGTATCTTTGGCCAAACATTCAAATTCCCATATATAATTTTTTTATTTTAGTCTAATTGCTTAATTTATATTATAATCTATTTAAAAAAAAAAATTTAAAATACGATATTCAATCAAGTGATTGCACAATAAATGATAGGGGTTGATTATATATAAATTTATATATATTACCAGGAAAAAGTATCTTTGGCCAAACCTTCAAATTCCCATATATATTCTTATTATTTTAATTTAATGACTTAATATATATTATAATCTATTTCTTAAAATAAATTAAAATACAATATTTATTTAAGGGATTGCACAATATATTAAAATTAAAAATAACGATAAAAATACATAAAATAATTTTTTTTTTTAGCAGAACTCATATATCTACTATAGATTATCATTAGGCTTATCATCGATATTTTTTAGGAAGGCTATTATTAGACATGTCAATGATATTTTCAATATCCTATCATTAAACTAGTCTACTTTAAAAAAGTTGTGTTGGCAGGAAAGATGATATATGCATTATGATGATAATTTTTTAACAAAAATCAAAAAGTGATGAATAATCATTTTTGTGTTAATTAATTGATAGTGTGTTTATTTTAATATGGATCACTTTTTTGATAGGGGCACAGTCTTGCGCCTATAGTGGTCAGAGTGGATTCGAATGACTATCGCGGTCGGAATACTATCGTGGTTGGTCATGAGTGCGAAGCAAGTCGAACACGCTTATGAACCTTTACAAAATGAACAGTCCAAGATCGTGAGCGAGTTGAGCACACAAATAGTTATTGAAAAATAGTGACGTCTGGCTAGCGATTTTTTATGTGGAAATACTTCAAAAAGGGGAAAAACTACGAGACTGGGTGTAACGACCTAGGGAGGACTCCTAGCGCCGCCCGACCCACCAGCAGCCCATGGAGGACCCATGACACCACAGTGTTACAGCCGAAATCTACAAGGCCTGTAGGCCGTACACCCAAAAGCATCTCTGACATGTTTATCAGCACGGTGCATTGTTACCACGGGATCTCGAACCCACAACCTTGATAAGAAGCCTTTAATACCACTCCTCGTCACCACCTGAGCTGCAGCTCAGTTGGTGATGAGTAGTGGTACTAAAGGCTACTTGTCAAGGTTGCGGGTTCGAGACCCCGTGGCAACAATGCACCGTGCTGATAAACAGGCCGAAGATGCTTTGGGGTGTACGACCTACAGGGCTTGTAGATTCCGGCTGTACCACTGTGGTGTCATGGGTCCTCCATGTGCTGCTGGTGGGTCGGGCGGCGCTAGGGGTTCTCCCTAGGTCGTTACACTGTGTCTGTGTCGGCCAAATCTCTCTATCTTTTTGTGAGTTACAAAAGTTATCTTGTCGAGGGTGACAAGTCACCGCTCATTATAATTGTTCTCCGGACAGTTGGAGTCCGATGTTGTTTGATGTTCTTGGAAGCAAACTGGACTTGAGCTGAAGTGTTGGAAGAAATCTTCGAACACCCTTTTGGGATGCCACTGTGAAGTGAACATGAACTTTGTGTAAAAGAAACAGGAATCGAGAGCTAAAGAGGATTTTTGGTTCTCGGAGGCGAGCGTCCGGAGCAGGAGGGGATCTCTAGTTCCCAAAAGCGAGCATTAGGAGCTGGAGAGGATCTCTTGTCCCTAGAAGCAAGTATTGGGTGGGGGATCTCTGGTTCCCCGACACGAGTGATAGGAGCTAGAGGGAATCACTTGTTCCTAGATGCGAGCGCTGGGAACAGAAGGGGATCTTTTTAAGTCTCATAAAGAAATTTTAAAGCAATCGTCAAAGTATATGAAGATATTTGAGGAAATCTTCGAACATGCAAGGAAATCTTCAAAGGAGTCTTTTGGAGCTATCTTGGTAATATGTGACAAGGTGAGTTAAAATATGGGCCTTATGACACATTTATATTAGATTTTTAGGATGGCACTTTGGTAATTAAGCTGCTCGGGAACCCAGTTATTCACACACTATTAACCATATATTTTGTTATGTGCAAACCCATAATGAGATATTTCACTATACGCACACCCATGCTGAGATATATTACTATACACACACCCATGATTGGAATTTTGGTATATGCACACCCATAATGCAATATTTCGTTATACGCAGACCAATAATGGATATTTCGCTATACACACGTACACATATTTCTATATTTTGCCATTCACACACCCATGATGAGAATTTTGTTACGCACACACCCATAACTACGTGTTTCGCTAAACGCACACCAATGATGCGACATTTTGCTACACGCACACCCCTGATAGGGAATTTTGTTATACGCACACCGTTACCATATAATTTACTATATGCATACCTGTAACTATATATTTGGCTATGAAAACATCTATGACGACATATTTTTCTATACGCACACTATAACCATATATTTTGTTATGCGCACACCCGTTATGTGAATCATCACTATACACACACTTATTATAATATATTTACTATGTGCATACCCGTAACCATAAGATTGTCCATTTGCACACCCATTATGGGAGTTTTGTTATACACACACTACATAATGAGTGGTTTTGCAGATGATGAGGTGCGGCAGTTGTGTTGTGGAAATTGCACTGCAGAAGAGGCAGTACGAAAGTGTCCTGGCGGCAGTTGATGGGAGATGTAGTGTGGAGGAGTGCCCGGACGGTGGTGTCTAGTCGAAGGAGGTTAGACGAGTGGTGGTGTGCGACTAAATGGTATAGCATTGGTGGTCGGGTGTCGGAGACCGGCCGAGTGAAAATGCGTAACCTGTTGGCCGACCGGAGGTCTGCGGTCCGCCATGCATGTTCGTATGACCAAGGTGGTTGCATGTCTGGTGCCCATCAGCATGGCCGGCTAGGGCCACCTGTAGGGTTACATGTGGCCAGCTAAATCCACTCATAGAGTTGCACCCGACCAACATGGGCCATGTGTAGGGTTGAGTGAGGTTTGACTAGGCTTTGTGAAGGGTTAAGCGCGGCCAGCTACAGTCGCGCGTAGGGTTATGTATGGCAAGCAATGATCACATGTAGGGTGGCTCGCAGCCAACCTGGGTCGTGCATTGGGTTGCACATGTCAAGACAAGGCTACACTCTGGGTTGTGATCTGCTAGCCAGTGCTGTGTATAGGGTAGCATGCCGCCATTTAGGGTCGTAAGCATTCGAGGATGCAGGCGGTTAGAGCGACGCGCAGTCCGCTATAGTCGCACGCTGTTGTGCGAGGCCAGTCCTGGCCGTATATGGTTGGGCACAGACAGGGCTGCATGTTATTGTGCACGACAAGACCAGGCCGTTCACGAATGGGCACGGTCAGGGTCGCACGCGGTTAGTGCTGCTACTGTTTGTGTGTGTGCATCCAAGGTCACTAATGGTTGCATGTTGATGAGACCATGCAGTAATCCATGTGGCCAGCTAGGTGCATTTGCAATATCACGTGATTAGAACCACACACTACCATATTCTTGGTCATGCAAATGGGCTGCCATCTGGTTAGCGGTGTTCTCCAAGACGGTTGGTTCCTTGATTATCCTCAGGGTGAGGTGGGGTAAAGTATGGGGCCGCCGGGGATACACACCTATTCATTCACGTCCCTGATGGTCAAGGGAGGTTTTCGTTGTGGGAGGTTTCCTATCCTCAACTAAGAGTGTGGGATTCTTCATGTTACGTCCTAATTCAATCTAGGACTCGTGAATGTTTTGTGTCATTACGTGTTGACTCAGACTAAAGATTTTTCCTCAAGCCATGGGGTGGCCATAGATGAGTAAGGGTCTTCATGAGAGCTTGAATAAAAAGGAATGTGTTTAAGATGAATAATTAACTAAGTATTTTTATCATCTGGATGAATATATATTACATCATCTGGATGCTAAGTAAAATATAGACAGCATCATCTGAATGACTAAGTAAATCTCGGTTTTATTATATGGATGAATAAGTAAAATATTGACAGCATCATGTAACTTCCTGATTCATTCTAGAATCCTCGTGTGCATTTTCAAGTTAGGTGAATTGACTTGGGCTCAGGGTGCACTGGTGGACAGGCTTTTACTGGGGCCGGGGGAAGTGCTGATTTAACAATGAGTGTCTGGACGCTACCGCGCGGTGGGGGCTGGGGACCGCGCGGCGGGGGCCGGGGACCGCGCGGCGGGGGGCGGGGACCGCGCGGCGGGGGCCGGGGACCGCGCGGCGGGGGCCGGGGACCGCGCGGCGGGGGCCGGGGACCGCGCGGCGGGGGCCGGGGACCGCGCGGCGGGGGCCGGGGACCGCGCGGCGGGGGCCGGGGACCGCGCGGCGGGCGCCGGGGACCGCGCGGCGGGGGACGGGGAACGCGCGGCGGGGGCGGGGTACCGCGCGGGTACCGCGTGGCGGGTGCGGGGTACCGCGCGGCGGGTGCGGGGTACCGCGCGGTGGGTGCGGCGTACCGCGCGGCGGGTGCGGGCTACCGCGCGGCGGGGGCGGGCTACCGCGCGGCGGGGGCGGGCTACCGCGCGGCGGGGGCGGGCTACCGCGCGGCGGGGGCGGGCTACCGCGCGGCGGGGGCGGGCTACCGCGCGGCGGGGGCGGGCTACCGCGCGGCGGGGGCGGGCTACCGCGCGGCGGGGGCGGGCTACCGCGCGGAGGGAGCGGGATACCACGCGTAGGAAGCGGGATACCGCGCGGAAGTAGCAGGATACAGCGCTGCGGAAGCGGGATACTGCGCGGAGGTAGCGATCGTCGACTATATACGGCGAATGCCAATAAGTGTCGAGAGCATCGAGTGGACTCAACGATTGTCGAGTACTACAGCACGGCGATAGCGGAATACTGCGGGCGAAAGCAAGGAGTCAAGAGCGTCGAGTGGACTCAATGATCGTCGAGTACTACCGCGCGACGGTAGCGGGATACAGCGCGGTAGTAGACTACCGAGTTATCGGTCTATTGCTCTGTGTGCAACCGACCAGCGTTAGTGATACCGTCGGCGATAGCTCCGCTAAATTATTTGGTATGTTGCTCGGTGAGATACACCTTAGCGGTTGAAGAATACCGCGCGACAGTAGTAGTACAAGTGGCGGCGCCTGAGTGGTCGGTTTGGACGATGGCTTGAGGAATAAGTCACTTTTGGAGTTACCGCGAGATGGTAGCATGCTACTTTGTGGCGGTAGCTCCCTGATTGGGAAACCCTAGATCTTTTTTGCCTCTCCCTTTATATACGTTGTCCATGTCTTGGCCGCCAGTCTTCTTCTCTGATTTTTCTCTAAGAGAACGAGTAGTGCTAAGCTTTTCTTGGAAGGACAAGGAATGGGACTAGATCGCCAGAGCCAGACACCGCCATGCCGCTAAGAAGAAGAAGGAGATTTATGACCTGAAATGAGGGGAGCTTCCTAGCCTCTTCCTTGGTGCTAGATCTTTAGTTATGAAATAGGAGAGAAGTCTCCTCAAAGGAGCTTGACTTTGGTGCGAAATGAATATCTCCTAGGAAGAGACCACGCTAGGACCTTGATCCTAGGGTTTTGTTGCCTTCAACCTTTCCTCTCTTCAATATGAAGATGATGGACTTGGTTTCGTGAAAAATGGTGGTCTATTGAGGGTGAATAAGGGAGGAGGAAGAGTTGAATGTAACTTTGTCAGATTGGATAGAGGAAGAAGATGAACCATTGTCGATCGTTTGACTTTAAGATGTGTGCAGAAATCTGTTTTCTGTACGCAGTAGGCTTCATGCTCGATTTAAGCCATGATCTAGGCACTTCTAGGTCTTTGGCTGAATTCGAAAGTTGTAGCCCTCGCAAAGACTTTCCAACTGATGGTTTCCCATTATTGGGGGAGTCCTGTAGCCCCGAGAATGTTCAGTCAAAGTGGTTGTGTTGTAATGTATTATGTGCAGGTTGTGATTTGTCTAAACTAATTGAAAGTATCTAATGTCTACCTAAATCACCTATAGGGGGGTGAATAGGTGATGTTTGCGTCTTTTTGTGGACTAAAATTATTTAAAAGACAAGCACACAAACACAGAGATTTTATAGTGATTCCCCGGAGTGGGTACGTCCACTATCCCTCCTCGCCTATCTACTAAAAAGGGTACGATTCAACTACCTCCCTTTCTCAGATTATACCAATCTTACACCTCGGAGCAACGCTCCTACACCTCGATCCACAACGGATCAACAAACTCGATCCACAAGACAGATCTGCAGCTCGATCCACAAATCGGATCTACAAACTCGATCCACTACCGGATCTACAACCTCGGAGAAAAAACTCCTACAAACTCGGAGACAAAGCCTCTGCTCATCTCATTTTCAAGAACAGTGACTTTTTCAGTAACTTGTTTGAGAGACTTATCAAAGTACTCTCGTTGTTATGCCATTATTGATTCAATTTTACCCAATAGGGTATCATCAGGAATAATATCAGTAGGAGGAGGTGGAGGAGGAATAGCTAGAGGTATCCAGATAGGTACTTCTTCAATGACCACTGAACTTTTAGCTCTTTTGAAAGATGTAATCTCATCCCCTTCCTCACCTAAGATAGTGGGGATAGAGAAATCCAAACTCCTCATGGGAGGTTTGTAACAGCCCAAAGTGCAGAAACAGGAAATTTTGGGTGACACGACCTGTGACACGGGCGTGTCCCAGGGCGTGTCAGGTGACACGGCCTGCGACACGGGCGGGTCGCAGGGCGTGTCGAGGTTGTGTCGACGATTGGGCTTTGTCTCGACGATTTTTCTCTCGACGATGCGTCGAGAGGGAGGCACACGGCCCAGGACACGGGCGTGTCCAAGGCCGTGTCGCATTCTCGACGATTTTTCTCGACGATCGTCGAGTGTCGAGAAGTGAGTGTTGAGTGTTGAACACGGCCTGTGACACAGGCGTGTCACAGGGCATGTCAAATCAGGCGACGAACTCAGCCCGTCGAAGGATTTCGACAGGGCGTGTCTTTGTGCCGTGTCTGGGCACACGGCCTGGGACACGGGCGTGTCACAGGCCGTGTGAAGTCTCGGGATGATTTGGGATTTTTTTCATCCAGGTACACGGCCACAGACACGGGCGTATCTGAAGGCGTGTTGGTGACACGGCCCATGACACGGGCGTGTCAAATGGACGTGTCACTGGTTTGGATAAGTCGGTTGACCACCGCTTGAGGCACACGGCCTGGCACACGGCCGTGTTCGCGGCCGTGTCGGGTCAAAATAGGTGTTTTTGGCAGAATCGTGGCCGCCATTCCTTCAGTCTGGATCCAAGGGCTGAAGCCTCTTCCTCTTTTTCCTTCAAGGCCGAAATCAGAGAAGGATTACTCATTTTACTTTGGCCTTCATCTTTCTTCAAGAGAGAGAAAGAGAGAGAAAGGAGGAGGAAGAAGGAAAGGGGGCTGCTGTTGGTGGTGCTGCGATTTACCGACGAGAGATCCGAAGCCAGCGTTGCGGAGGAAACGCTCTTGCGAGTCTTGCAAGCTAGCTTGGAGGCCATGGCACCGAAGCGATCGTCAAGGGTAATGACTTTTCTTCCTAGCCATGTGAAGGCTTCCGTTTTGGCATATCTTTTGATTCCCCCACCAAGAGGTGGCTGCTTTTGGGAGTCGTTTGGGTGATTCTTGAAATCCCCTTTGTTGTGCATATAGATCCGGAAATGGAGTACGGAATAGGCATGCTGTGTGAAGCCCATCTGGACAGGTTGGTCTGGATTGGTGATGTTGCATATGAACCGGAGAAGACTCCGTGATAAACGTGTAGTGTAAGGAGTCTACGGGTTATACCTGCGAAAAGGAGTAGCAGGAAGTACTGGGGTGGTAGCCCAGGAAAATCGCCATGGGATGTTTTTGGGTCCAACCTGTGAGTAAGGCACAGGAAGTACTGGTGGGACCAGGAAAGGCCCTTTTTGTGATGCTTGATGTCATAGGGTGTCCACCTGTGAAGCGAGTCACAGGAAGTACTGGTGTGCCCAGGAAAGACCCCTGACATTTGTGCTTGTGCGGTGTCCACCTGTGGAGAGAGTCACAGGAAGTACTGGTGTGCCCAGGAAAGATCCGCTGTTGCTGTGAGGAAATGGGTATAGTGAAATACCCAGGCTTGAATGCCAAGACCAGGATTGGTGAGACCGACCCGCGCCTTTGATATAGCCATGAGTACGCTGTACTCGGAGAAGGCAAGGCGATTTGAGCAACGGGGGGTGGAGGATCCGACCTGTGCTATGTCCGTCTGACGTGAGACCAAAAAGTGCGGTCTGTTGGAGCGCATAGCAAGAGTCTTCGGCCTGCGCGCCATGACACAATGGGGGGCTACGGGCCATCCCGGTGTAGGAAGACTAACTCCGGCTGCACGCCATGGAGGAAATGCTCAAGAGAGTTACCGTTGGGTTGTAACCCTGATACGGTGGTGGGCAAGAGGTTGCCAGAACACCAAGAATGTGCCCTGAGTGCACGGACCGTTGGGCCGGGTGGCGAACGGTTGTGATGGCTTGTGTGCATGAATGCACCTTTTGATGATATAACTTGCCATACTTGTGATATGATATGTCTGCAGGGAAAAATACCGCTGCCCCGAGAGAAGGGGTAGGGTCGTTATAATTTGGTCAGCTGAATGCTGACCGTTGCTTTTGTTTGCCACCGTTGGGTGGATTGTCCTTGCACAGGTGCTGGAGAGCTGAGCGGGATGCATAGAGGTTTATGCTCCTGCTGGTGTTGCTGCTGCTGCTACTGTTAGCCCTCGAAGGCTAAGTGTGTTATTTTGTGTGTTTTCTTTTATTGTGGCCGGCCTGCGCGCCAATCTGTTTAGGCCACTGTGTGAAAGCCATGTAAGGCCATAAGTCCAACTCTTTTGACTTGTTGTAAGACATTCCTATATATATATAAAATGTGGAGGTTTATATTTGGACATTCATGAGGAGTTCAAGTAGTTTAGGCTTCCGCTAAAATGCTTGTGATAGGTGCGACGCGCTACTCTGATATCATCCTGTACCTTCACCGACTGTTTTGTGGTATATCCTATGGGGCCCCGGCCGGACCTTCTAGAATATATCATATGAACGGATGGGGTTGTTACATTTTTGGTATCGATTGTCTTGGTCGTTCCCTCTCGAAGTCGTGGTCGACTTCTCTTGTGGGGTGGAGAGCACGTGTTTGTGCACACCAAAGTCTACGATGAACTCCTGAATGTCCATGATAGGAATGCATTTTGTATGTTTGAGGAACCTGCGTGTTCCTATTTTGTGTTGTTTGCTTAGAAACGACCGCTAATGTATGTGTCTTATCCACCTTTAGGTGACACGAAGTGGAGCTGGGCCGTCTGAGCCCCAGCGTTCTGATGAAAGTACGGCACCAGCCGCGGTGCCTACACCTCCACCGTCTGTGGAACATGTCCGTTTAGTTGCGGAGGCCTTATTTACCATGATCCAAGGCCAGCCACTTAGGCAGGAACAAGCGGCTGTGAGGACAGAACAGGTGGTGGCAATGCCTGAACCTGTCGTGGATGTGGTTCCTCGAGCGGCTGAAAAGCAGCTAACGCGGTTTATGAGTTTCCATCCGCCTACGTTCTCGGGAGCGGGAACCCCGACGCAGGCTGAGGATTGGTTATCGCGCGTCAAGCGAGTGATGACGGCGATAGGAACGGCGGAGCATCAGAAGGTTACCTTAGCCACCTTCTTGCTTGAAGGAGAAGCTCGTTTATGGTGGGATGAGATGGAGTTGCATCATTTGGCGGGTCGTCCGTTATCCCAAGTGTCGATGGAAGAATTCTCCCGGCTCTTCCTTGCGAAGCACCTTCCTGTGGCGCAACGGATAGCCATGGAAAATGAATTCCAACGGTTGACTCAAGGTGATGGCAGTGTTGACGCGTACCTGCATGAATTTACTCGCTTGGGGCGGTATGCGGGTTCGATTTTTGCTGATGAGCAGAGGAAGACGAATCGGTTCTATGAAGGAATGAGGGACGAGCTGAGATTTCTTGTGTCCAGTTCTGTGAACCAAGGTTTCCAAGCGTTGGTTGACACCGTGACCGCGTTGGAAAAGGACATGAAAAGGGTGCAAGGGAAGAGAGCGTTGGTGATGACGCAACCGGAGTGGAAGGCGCCCCGATCAGGAAAACCATTTTATAAGAAGAGATGGGGTAAGAAGTCCAAGCCTAGTGGACAGGCTCCTTCATCAGTTGCAACGGGAGCAACATCAGGGGCGACCTCAAAGCCAGACACTCGGATCTGCTTCAATTGTGGCCGGATGGGACATATTGCGCGAGATTGTCGGATGCCGCCAAAGAGTGAAAAGAAGGCGGGAGCATCTTATGCGGAAAAAGGAAAGGCAGTGGTGGATTCTTTTGCCTCGCAGGCGCAATCCCGGGTCTACAATCTTGGCCTGCAGGAGGCCATCAAGCAGAGTGACGTTGTCACAGGTATGAGTTAGTTTTGCATATGCCAATGTTTGTATGCTTAGCTTAGTACCCCTATGTTTGTGGTCTGTGTGTGTGACATGTTTGTCATAGGCTTTGTGATGATTCGGGACACGCTGGCGCGAGCACTGTTTGATATAGGGGCATCGCATTCTTTTGTCTCGTGAATTTATTACGCGGCTTGGGATACCCAGTCGTGCAAAGACAGATAGCGTCAGAGTGGTGTTGCCGAATGGTTGTTGGATGCTTGCGGATCAAGCTTGCGATGTGGCGGTTCAGTTTGGAAGTCGGGATTTTTGTTTAACCGCATTTGTTTTGCCAATATCGGAATTCGATGTGATTTTTGGGATGGATTGGCTCGCGGAGCAGCATGCTATGATTGATTGCCAGTCCAAAGAAATCACGTTGGGCCAGAATACCGAACAGAAGACCAAGTTCGTGGGTATACGAGGAGTAGGCGGGACGTTGATGTCTGCACTCCAGGTAGTCAAAGCTGTTCGGAAGGGTGCGGAGTGTTACTTTGCACTAATTCAGGCTGTTGAGCCTAAGGCCACTTTGTGCGAGGTTTCGATTGTGGCAGAATTTACAGATGTGTTTCCCACGGATCTCCTTGGGCTACCACCCCAGCGGGAGATTGACTTCACAATCGAGTTGGTGCCAGGTGCGAAACCCGTGGCCCGCTCTCCATATCGCGTTGCGCCTAAAGAGATGGCTGAATTGAAGGTTCAACTCCAAGAAATGCTAGAGCAAGGTTATATCCGCCCAAGTATGTCACCTTGGAGCGCGCCTGTGCTCTTTGTAAAGAAGAAAGATGGTGGGTTACGGTTGTGTATCGATTATCGTGAATTGAATAAGCTGACCGAGAAGAATAAGTATCCTATACCTCGGATTGATGAGTTATTTGATCAGCTGGTGGGATCTACCGTCTATTCGAAGTTGGACCTGAAGTCTGGTTATTACCAGGTAAGAATTCGGGAAAGTGACATTCCCAAAACCGCATTTGGAACGCGTTATGGGCACTATGAGTTCACAGTCATGCCCTTTGGATTGTGCAATGCGCCCTCGGTGTTTATGGATCTGATGCACCGTATTTTTCGTGAGTACCTAGATCTATTTGTGATAGTGTTCATTGATGATATCCTGGTATACTCGAAGTCCAAAGCTGAGCATGAGATTCACTTGCGGTTGGTGTTGAATACGTTGAGGCAAAATCAGCTATATGCCAAGTTCTCGAAGTGCGAGTTTTGGCTATCGTCAGTGGCATTTTTGGGCCATGTGGTGAGTGGAGCGGGCATTGCTGTAGATCCAGCGAAGATAAAAGCCATACAAGAATGGCCAATATTGTCTTCCGTGGCCGAGGCCAGGAGTTTCCTTGGACTTGCGGGCTACTATAGAAGATTTGTGGAGAACTTCTCGCGGATCGCTTTGCCGCTCACCACACTGACGCGAAAGGATCAGAAGTTCGTTTGGACGCCAGAGTGCGCACGAGCTTTTGAAGAGCTGAAGGTTCGGTTGACCACGGCGCCGGTGTTGTCTTCGCCATGTGGAACCGATGGATTTGTGATTTATAGTGATGCCTCAGGAAGCGGCTTAGGCTGCATTCTTCTGCAGAGCGGAAAGGTGATTGCTTATGGCTCACGCCAATTGAAGGTGCATGAGCGAAATTATCCCGTCCATGATTTGGAATTAGCGGCGGTGATTTTTGCACTCAAGTTGTGGAGACACTACCTTTATGGAGTGAAGGTGGAGATCTATACCGATCATAAGAGCCTAAAGTATCTGTTATAGCAGAAAGACTTGAATATGCGACAACGAAGGTGGTTGGAGTTCCTTGGGGACTACACTTTTGAGATTAACTATACACCCGGGAATGGGAATGTTGTCGCGGATGCCTTGAGCCGGCGAGTTCCAGTTAGAGCAAATTGGTTACAAAGGCATGATGAACGTCTTATCCAGGAGTTGGAAGCATTGGAGATCTATTGTGACAAGAATTCCACTGCCATTGCATGTTTGAACTGGACTGAGGTGCAATGTGACCTTGCAGACCGAGTTCGACGGGCAACGGAGTTGGATGACGATCTCTTACGCTATGTGAATGAAGGGCCAAAAGGCAAATTCACCTGGAATGACGGTCTTTTGCGAAAAGAGGGCCGGTTGTGCGTCCCAATGTGGGGAAGCTGAGGGAAGAACTGATGTATGAAGCGCATTATACCAAGTATTCCATTCACCCCGGGAGCACAAAGATGTTCAATGATATGAAGAAGCTTTTCTGGTGGCCAGGGCTCAAGAAAGATGTTGCCCTTTATGTTTCTAAATGCCAAACATGTGCGATGGTGAAGGTGGAATGTCAAAAGCCGGGCGGTTATTTGAAGTCACTGCCGATCCCAGTGTGGAAATTTGATGATATTTCCATGGATTTTGTGCATGGGTTGCCAAGATCGCAGCGATGAAATGATTCCATTTGGGTCATTGTTGACCGGTTAACAAAAGTAGCACATTTTCTCCCGAACAGGCGGGGTGATTCGGTTGAAAGTTTGGCAAAGTTATATGTTGATCAGATTGTGCGACTTCACGGTGTTCCTCGGAGCATCGTAAGTGATCGAGATGGGCGATTCACGTCAAATGATTGGAGGTTAGTTCACCGACTGTTGGGCACGAAGTTAACTTTCAGTACGGCCTTTCATCCCCAAACGGATGGCCAAACTGAACGTACCAACAGAACAATGGAGGACATGCTCCGAATGTGCGCCCTTGATTTCGGAAAGAGATGGGAAGATCATCTCTATATGGTCGAGTTTGCATATAATAACAGCTACCAGGCAAGTATTGGGATGGCACCATATGAAGCCCTATATGGAAGGAAGTGTCGTACTCCCTTGGCTTGGGTAGAAGCGGGTGAAGCCCGGGTTGTTAAACCAAATGAGGTTTATGAAGCAAACTCAACCATTCGGACTATTCGAGAGAGATTGTTGATTGCTCAAGATCGACAAGCGAAGTACTACAACGCCAAGCACCGGAACGTTGAATTTGCGGTTGGCGATTGGGTCTACTTGAAGATCAAGTCATTCAAAGGTGTCTCCAGGATTCGACGATTGAAAAAGTTGAGTCCAAGATATTTGGGTCCTTTCGAAGTGGTTGAGCGAATTGGCGAAGCGGCTTATCGGCTAGCTCTGTCGGAGGACTTGGGTGGGTTACATGATGTCTTTCACATCTCGGTGCTCCGGAAAGCCGTGAAAGATCCAGCTCAAGTGATCGCGGATGATCGGGTGCCGGTGGAGTATGGGCTAACAACGAGAGTTAGACCCATTCGGATCGAAGATCAAGCCGAGAAACAGTTGCGGAACAAGACGGTCGGTATGGTAAAAGTTCGGTGGGACAACTGCGGCCGTGAAGAGCTGACATGGGAACGCGAGCAGACCATGCGAGAAGAGTTCCCTGAGTTGTTTCTGTAACTCATATCGAGAATGTTGTAACATAAAATGTTAGATGTTGTAACATTTTTCTTGCTGGTTTATGTTACTTTTCTGTCTCTAAATTTCGAGGACGAAATTTCTTGTAGGAGGGGAGGATTGTAACAGCCCAAAGTGCAGAAACAGGAAATTTTGGGTGACACGGCCTGTGACATGGGCGTGTCCCAGGGCGTGTCAGGTGATACGGCCTGCGACACGGGCGTGTCGCAGGGCGTGTCGAGGTTGTGTCGACGATTGGGCTTTGTCTCGACGATTATTCTCTCGACGATGCGTCGAGAGGGAGGCACACGGCCCAGGACACGGGCGTGTCCAAGGCCGTGTCGCATTCTCGACGATTTTTCTCGACGATCGTCGAGTGTCGAGAAGTGAGTGTTGAGTGTTGAACACGGCCTGTGACACGGACGTGTCACAGGGCGTGTCAAATCAGGCGACGAACTCAGCCCGTCGAAGGATTTCGACAGGGCGTGTCTTTGTGCCGTGTCTGGGCACACGGCCTGGGACACGGGCGTGTCACAGGCCGTGTGAAGTCTCGGGATGATTTGGGATTTTTTTCATCCAGGTACACGGCCACAGACACGGGCGTGTCTGAAGGCGTGTTGGTGACACGGCCCATGACACGGGTGTGTCCCATGGGCGTGTCACTGGTTTGGATAAGTCGGTTGACCACCGCTTGAGGCACACGGCCTGGAACACGGCCGTGTTCGCGGCCGTGTCGGGTCAAAATAGGTGTTTTTGGCAGAATCGTGGCCGTCCATTCCTTCAGTCTGGATCCAAGGTCTGAAGCCTCTTCCTCTTTTTCCTTCAAGGCCGAAATCAGAGAAGGATTACTCATTTTACTTTGGCCTTCATCTTTCTTCAAGAGAGAGAAAGAGAGAGAAAGGAGGAGGAAGAAGGAAAGGGGGCTGCTGGTGGTGGTGCTGCGATTTACCGACGAGAGATCCGAAGCCAGCGTTGCGGAGGAAACGCTCTTGCGAGTCTTGCAAGCTAGCTTGGAGGCCATGGCACTGAAGCGATCGTCAAGGGTAACGACTTTTCTTCCTAGCCATGTGAAGGCTTCCGTTTTGGCATATCTTTTGATTCCCCCACCAAGAGGTGGCTGCTTTTGGGAGTCGTTTGGGTGATTCTTGAAATCCCCTTTGTTGTGCATATAGATCCAGAAATGGAGTGCGGAATAGGCATGCTGTGTGAAGCCCATCTAGACAGGTTGGTCTGGATTGGTGATGTTGCATACGAACCGGAGAAGACTCCGTGATAAATGTGTAGTGTAAGGAGTCTACGGGTTATACCTGCGAAAAGGAGTTGCAGGAAGTACTGGGGTGGTAGCCCAGGAAAATAGCCATGGGATGTTTTTGGGTCCAACCTGTGAGTAAGGCACAGGAAGTACTGGTGGGACCAGGAAAGGCCCTTTTTGTGATGCTTGATGTCATAGGGTGTCCACCTGTGAAGCGAGTCACAGGAAGTACTGGTGTGCCCAGGAAAGACCCCTGACATTTGTGCTTGTGCGGTGTCCACCTGTGGAGAGAGTCACAGGAAGTACTGGTGTGCCCAGGAAAGATCTGCTATTGCTGTGAGGAAATGGGTATAGTGAAATACCCAGGCTTGAATGCCAAGAACAGGATTGGTGAGACCGACCCGCGCCTTTGATATAGCCATGAGTACGCTGTACTCGGAGAAGGCAAGGCGATTTGAGCAACGGGGGGTGGAGGATCCGACCTGCGCTATGTCCGTCTGACGTGAGACCAAAAAGTGCGGTCTGTTGGAGCGCATAGCAAGAGTCTTCGGCCTGCGCACCATGACACAATGGGGGGCTACGGGCCATCCCGGTGTAGGAAGACTAACTCCGGCTGCACGCCATGGAGGAAATGCTCAAGAGAGTTACCGTTGGGTTGTAACCCTGATACGGTGGTGGGCAAGAGGTTGCCAGAACACCAAGAATGTGCCCTGAGTGCACGTACCGTTGGGCCGGGTGGCGAACGGTTGTGATGGCTTGTGTGCGTGAACGCACCTTTTGATGATATAGCTTGCCATACTTGTGATATGATATGCCTGCAGGGAAAAATACCGCTGCCCCGAGAGAAGGGGTAGGGTCGTTATAATTTGGTCAGCTGAACGCTGACCGTTGCTTTTGTTTGCCACTGTTGGGTGGATTGTTCTTGCACAGGTGCTGGAGAGCCGAGCGGGACGCATAGAGGTTGATGCTCCTGCTGGTGTTGCTGCTGCTGCTACTGTTAGCCCTCGAAGGCTAAGTGTGTTATTTTGTGTGTTTTCTTTTATTGTGGCCGGCCTGCGCGCCAATCTGTTTAGGCCACTGTGTGAAAGCCATGTAAGGCCATAAGGCCAACTCTTTTGACTTGTTATAAGACATTCCTATATATATATAAAATGTGGAGGTTTATATTTGGACATTCATGAGGAGTTGATAGGTGCGACGCGCTACTCTGATATCATCATGTACCTTCACCGACTGTTTTGTGGTATATCCTGTGGGGCCCCGGCCGGACCTTCTAGAATATATCATATGAACGGATGGGGTTGTTACAAGGTTCTGCTGGTTCAGGTATAATTTCTTATTCAACAGATGCTACAACTTCCTTCTACCCCTTAATATGCGCATGGGGTTGAGAATCTTCTGGTGTTTCCTCAGGAATCTCTTCTGGAACATCTTCTTTAGGGATTTCTTCAGGGTTAGCTTCAGGGGACTCTTTAGTAGGTTTATCAGGAGAGATGAATAGGGGGTCATCAGAATTGAGTTCTTCTAACATTTTGTTAATGTCCTGTGTATTATTTTCCAGTAAAGTGTCATGCGCAGAGGAGGAGTCAACATACATACCTGAGGCATCATAATGTGCAAATGTGCTCTACTCATCATCAAACTTATCTATGTTTTCCTCTTCTTCTCCAATGTCATCATCAAACACTTTCTCTTGAACCTGGGCAGCAGGAACATCTGATTGAATCTCTGTCTCTAATATCTTAGCTTGTTGTACATCTACAAGAACTGTACTAGAAGGCTCCCCCTCAATAGCTGCACTAGATATGCCAGCTGTATTTGTGTGAGGAGGAGATGGGATCTTGTCCTCCTCATCAAACATAATTCTTGGAACAGTTGGGGCCTGATCTGGTATTTGAATTATGATCTACCATATCTAGATGGAGGATATAGAGACCTTCTTGAGGTGGTGAATTACCACACCTTTAGTTATGTCAAAAATCTCTACATGAGCTTGATTCAAGTACAGAGAAATAATTCTTCCAAAATTTGGTGCTTTCAGACTCTCCTTGATCTTGTCGAACAACATGTATCCCCATTGGAACTTCTTTCTGCATACAACTACAGTTATCATATCAAAGAACTCTGTAGAGATGTATCAAATTGACCCTATTTGGCATATGAGAACTTTGCCGAGAACACTAGATGTGCCAGCTGTATCAGTGTGAGGAGGAGATGGGATCTTGTCCTCATCATCAAACATAATTGTTGGAACAGTTGGGGCCTGATATGGTCTTTGAATTATGATCTCCTATCTCTGGATGGAGGATATAGAGACCTTCTTGAGGTGGTGAATTGCCACACCTTTAGTTATGTCAAAAATCTCTGCATGAGCTTGAGTCAAGTACAGAGAAATAATTCTTCCAAAATTTGGTGCTTTTAGACTCTCCTTGATCATGTCAAACAACATGTATCCCCATTGGAACTTCTTTCTGAATACAACTGCAGTTATCATATCAAAGAACTCTGTAGAGATGTATCAAAATGACCCTGTTTGGCATATGCGAACTTTGCTGAGAATGTCAGACAGAAGTTTACTTTCATCAGTCAAGTTCTGTCTTTTAATAGAAGTGGCGGAATCTGGAAGACCACAGAAGGTGTAGGCTCTGGAATAATCATCTACTTCAATACAATCTTTTTCATCTATGGACAGTAATCCCAGAAACTCTGTGATAGAGGATGTCTTGATTTTGAGTTTCATACCTCTGACTGTAGTTTTCAACTGTTTCCCTCTTCTCTTGAACTTGGCATGATGGAAGAACTATTCAACATCAGGTAATAAGACCTTGCATGGATGTTCCAGAATAAAGTTGAGGCCGGAGGAATCCAGAAGTATCATAACATTTTTGAAGTCGTCGGAAATCTCCTCGATGTCGGCTCGAACAAATTCACTTCCCACACCAATCTTGGAGGTTGGAGCCATCTAATGTAGAGAAGGAGAAATTTTTGTTTTGGCAGAAAAGAAGCAGTGGATTTGGCGAGAAGAATAGCTATGGCCTTCGTGGAACGAAACCGTCTTTCTCGGGAAAATTTTTTGAATTTGTGGGTTTGGGAATTTTATGGACTTATCTTCTATTTATATAAAATTAAAAACTTTGAAGAAATAAAGGAAATACATACCTGAACGGTGTTTCTAATTCTTCATCAAAAAGAGAAATAATGAGGCGGAAGAGGGCATTTCTCGAGAAAAAGTATGCTTATCGAGAAATACATAAGGCTTTTCTCGGGAAATAGAGAGAATTCCAGACGCCATTTCTCGAGAAGAGGAGAGAATTCCGAGAAGTCCATAAAGCATTTCTCGAGAAATTTAAAGCCTTTCGATAAATTTAAGTCATTTTCGAGAAAAACAAGAAAATGACTTGTTTTCGAGAAATCCACATAAGTTTCCGAGAAATACAAGATTTTCATTGAATTTGTCCTTGAGTTCAGAAATGATCACTTCAGGTTTTCATGTTGAGCATGCCAAGTTCTGTCTTGAAAGTGGAGAACTTGGTCTCGTCCAGCAGCTTTGTTAAAATATCTGCCACCTGTTTGTCCATCAGGACGTGGCTGATGGATATGTCCTTGTTCTCCACATGCTTCCGGATAAAATGGTAGTGAACTTCGATGTGCTTGGTCCGGTTATGAGAAACTGAATTGTTGGCAATGGATATTGCGCTGGAAGAGTCGCAATACATTAGAATTTCACTGAACTTCAAATCATAGTCTTCGAGTTGTTTTCTGATCCATAGAATTTGTGCGGAACAACTACCCGCAGAGATATACTCTGACTCAGCAGTAGATGTTGCCCCACAATTTTGCTTCTTACTACTCCAAGAGATAAGTCGTCTTCCGAGGAATTGGCACATCCCGGAAGTGCTTTTCCTATCGTCCCTGCTTCCTGCAAAATCAGCATCTAAAAAACCAATTAGCTCGACATCATTACTTCTTGGGTGCCATAAGCCAAGATTGGGTGTACCCTTAAGTTATCTTAAAATTCGCTTTGCAGCGATATAATGAAATTCCTTATTGTCCACCTGATATCTAGCGTAGACACATGTTGAGAACATTATATCTGGTCTACTGGCAGTTAGGTAGAGTAGGGATCCAATTATGCTTATGTACTTGGTTTCATCGAAAGGTTTCCCTTTCTCATCCTTGTCCAGAGACACAGTTGAACTCATTGGAGTCCTCATAGAGGTTGTACTCTCCATTCTGAATTTCTTAAGAATATCTTGGTGAATTTTGTCTGAGAGATGAAAATCCCATCTTCAGATTGCTTCACATGAAGTCCTAAGAAATACTTCAGCTCACCCATACTGCTCATTTCAAACTTCGCTTGCATAAGTTTAGAAAACTTTTTGCAAAGGTTGTCTTTCGTAGAGCCAAATATGATGTCGTCGACATAGATTTGCACTTGCAAAATCTTGCCTTTTACTTCCCTAAGAAATAATGTCTTGTCTATCTTTCCCCTTGTGAACTTGTTCTTAAGAATAAAGGTAGACAACGTCTCATACCGAGCTCGGGGAGCTTGTTTTAAACCACATAATGCTTTATGTAGAAAAAAACATAGTCAGGGAATTGAGAATTGACAAAACCTAGGGGTTGTGCTACGTATAATTGCTCTTTCATATTCCCATTGAGGAATGCTAGCTTTATGTCCATTTGGTAGACGAAGAAGCATTTGAGGGAAGCATACGCAAGAAACAACCTGATCGCCTCGAGCCGAGCCACTGAAGTAAATGTCTGGTCAAAGTCGATCCCCTCTTCTTATTTGTATCCTTGTGCAACACGTCAGGCTTTGTTCTTGATAATTACTCCATGTTTGTCTAGCTTGTTTCTGAATATCAACTTGGTGTTGATTACGTTCTGTCCCTTTGGCCTAGGTACTAGCTCCCAGACTTTTCACCAATCAAACTGGTCGAGCTCCTCTCGGATTATCATGATTCAAGAGGCATCTCTGTTTGCTTCCTCGAACTTCTTCGGTTCAACCTGACACAGAAAACTGAGATGCAAAACTTTGTTAGCTCTACCTCTTCTGGTTTTAACACTGTTACCTGGCTATCCACTGATTTGATTAGCTGGGTGATCTCGTAGGTGTCTGAGCCCTAGGTTCCTTACTCTCCCACCAGCTAACCCTGCAACCTCTGTGCTGCCTCTGTAGGTTAAAGCAAATCTTCCTCTATGGGTTCTTCATTTACCAAGCCTGGATTGACAAGCTTGACTGAGCTTGGAGCTTCTTCCTTGACAGCTTCATCCAGGCTAAGTTCCATGAACCTGGTACCTACATCTGGACCAATAACACTAGACGAGCTACTTTGGAGCAGGCTAGTCTCATCAAATACAACGTTTGTAGACGATTCTACTACAAAAGTTTTCTTGTTGAAAACCTATATGCCTTACTATGGCTAATATATCCTACAAAAATACTTTCAAAAATTTTTTCACTAAACTTAGTTCGGTAATACTTCCTTCCCATTATTAAGTACAAAGCATTTACTTTGAAAGATTCTAAAGTAGGACACGGTCAGTTCTATTCCCTTCAATAGCTCATAGGGGGTCTTACGACAGTTTGTCTTGATTAGTGCTCTATTTTGCACGTGACAATCCATGTTGACTGCTGATGAGTCCACTTTATATACCTATTTTCGGACTCATCTGGCTAGTTTTCACGCATTTGCACTTCACTTTTAGTTCTTTATCATTCATATGTCATCTTATCTTTATTTCCATAGGAAGTGCACATTTATGCCCGTGGTTGTGTATTGTGTTATTCTTTTAGTCTGTACTCCTTTTTGTTATTGTCTGGAATGTCTGTACAGATTAGTGATTGGTTTTTCCTTTCGGTACAGGGGTCGTGTGCATGTTCCGGGATGGTTGTGAAACAGGAATACTGCGCACGATCATGGGATCTAATGCGCACGACCACTGGTCGTGCGCCCCTGATCATGCGCACTACTCTACATTTTCTAGAATCAGCCTGGGATAAGCGCACGACCACTGGACATACTGCGCACGACCACCGGTCGTGCACCACTGATCGTGTGCATTGATTCCTCTTTTCTGGAGTCCTGTCTGGGTAATCGCACGATCATTGGACTTAGTGCGCACGACCACTGGTCGTGCGCTACTACTCGTGCGCATTATCCCAGTTCTTCTTCCTGTTATTCCATGCCTGTGCGCACGAGCACAGGACATAGTGCGCACGACCACTGGTCGTGCGCCTGTGATCGTGCGCATTGTTCATTTCTGCTTTTGTATAAATAGTGCATGTCTTGCCCTAATCCAAGATCCGGAGATCGCTCATTTTCCTCCGCAGTTTTCCGCCTTCTCCGCCGTTCCCCTTCATCTTCCACCCTAGGGAGGTGCTCAGGGCAAGCGTTCACCTCCAAATCCAAGCCGGAGCTTCCTCTCGGCCTCCTCCTTCATCTTTGAGCTTCAAGAAGAGCTTGACCTAGATTTCTTCACCAAGCTAGGAGAAGTTGTGCCATCCTCCACCGGATCGTGACACGAAGAAGACGGTCCATTGGAAGGTGGTGACAACCCTTCTCTATCCCGGACACAGTTGCGGACCAAGCTTGGACGCGGATTGACAACCCGACGACTCCAACCGTGAATCCTCAGCAAGGCTTCGTATTCGGTCGATTTTGCACACTCTTTTCTTGATTGGTTGTTGAATGTGTAGTTGAACTCTTGTATTTGATGAAGTTATGCTTAGTGTAATTTACGTTTATGTGTAATCATGTCTATGTGATTGTATATTTTCGTTATATTTACCTGAGGTGCGCCTATTATTCCATCCACCACCATCCACCCTTGCCGCACTAGCAATTGCTAGTGGCGTGCGTTGCGAAGAGGTGCTTATGACCCTCATTCCGCCGTTCTAACCACCTCATCCGCTAGCCTTCTCGCCCATCCGCCTAGTGGTTCGGTGCATAGCGGCCCGACTAGTCTTCCATCCCGCCTGGCGAAGCATCGCATAGCGGCGTTGCATAGGAGTAGTTGTTAGCCTTTTATTTTCTTTTTCCGCAAATATCAAAGTCCCCATCGTTACCGCCGACCTAAGGACTTCAATCTCAAGTCCTCCTCGAAATTAACTCCACCTTACTGTGTTCCTTATGAGATCGATACTTGGGAAAGCCCCCATTTTATATTACTTGTGCGACCGGTTCACTGCCGTGATCTATAGCATCAAGTTTTTGGCGCCGTTGCCGGGGAACACAGTCGTGTGAGTTTCTGGAGAGGAAGACGTGAGATTGCTTTCCTTTTCCTTTGTAAATCGCTTTTGTTTTGTTCTATTTCTGTTTTGCCTTCCTTTCTATTGTTTGTTTAGGCAATTGTAGTAATATATAGTTGGATTTAGTAATTTGCACAATTTATTTTGAATCTGCTGTTTCGACACCATGTTGGGATATTTGTATGCCCAATGTCGTTGGTGTGGGAAGCCTTCCCACGCTAGTCATGAATGCCCTACGAGAGATATTGAGCATAAGCCTCAGCGCACAATGCATGAGATGTTGTTTTCGTACAGCCTTTCGAACACTGTGCCCCGAGCTTATGGTCAATCATCCTCGCCACATACACCGTTCTCCTATTCCTCTCCGGCCCCACAAGGACCGCAGCGTAATGGGAGAAAGTGTTTGTATTGTCGTAGAACATATCATGTCCTGAAGGATTGTGCCGAGTACCTCTGTATTATGGAAGAGGATGATGAGCCGGACATCCGGATCATCCCGACTCCTACCCTTGGTGGCACACCTTCATCTTCTGGTTATGTATCCCTGTCACCTTCATTTGTTGAAGGGAATGATGTGGACACAACCGCCAGATGTGTGGCTGATCAAGGCTTCGACGTGGCTGAGCCTATCTCTCCTGTGCATACATCTCCAAGCGTAGAGCCGATTCTTTGTGAGGAACTTGCGCTTGACTTTTATCCAAGCAAAGTTCTTCCGCCTTTTGTGCATTTTACTTCAGTTGTCTCTGGCGACATTTTCGACGATGCAACACAAGTTGAGGCTTGTGATACATGGGTTGTTTCCACTCCCATGGAGGAGGACAACCTTCTTGATGTCGAGGATTCTCCCTTGATACCAAAGGAGGAAGTCCAAGTCTTGGTGGAGGCCTCTATGGATCCAGCCGAGCCTTGTAGCATTGTCGAGATTACTGACGATATTTTTCTACCTCAGCCTTTGGGGAGTGAAACCGGGATCACTCCCCCGATTATTTCTTTATGTTCTTCGTCTCTTTTATTTCTTGACCCACCTTCCTTTTCTGAGCCTGTGCAGGTTGAATCTCCACGGGTAAGTTGGGTTGACGTTGAGCCTTGCGCTCAGGCTGTCGACGAGTGCATCCTCTTGTGTGAGGAGGTTCCTACCTCCTTCACAGTGGAAGCCCCTGCCGTCACCTTCGCCCCCAGCGAACTTGTGGTGGACGAAACCTTGCTAGGCAAGGATGTGTTTTGTGGTGAGAAGAGTGAGGACCAGCGCTCCTTCTCTTCTTACTTCCTATTTCCTCTACCTGTGTTGGGCAGGTATTACTATTTAGGTAGAGGGGTAACTGCTCTATCACCGTATCGGTACCCATTACCGAAACAGATATTAGGCCAGTTACCTGTGCACTTTTTATTTCATAGGCCCATTAGCTAGAACTGTTTAGAATTTAATAAGTCGTGCTGGGATGACAGTAACCCCAGTACTTATCTTTCATTTTCTGCATTTTATTTTTCATGCCTAGTTTGTTTTAGTATTTCTTTATAGTTTGTATATTTTTGTTTTGTTTTTGCGGAGCTCACCCCTGCAGGTATTCATAGCAAATCGCATTGGCGGGGTTCTGATTCTTCGTATGGCGGGCCTGCTTCTGTTTCCACGCGTCTTCTGGTATGCTCACTATCTGAGCATGGGGTAAACTCTTCTCTTAGCTCTTTATGATTTTAATTTCTCTATCTTATGATTTGTTGCTTAGTTTAAGTCTGGGGGAGAGATTTGTTACCTTTTGCACGCACACATTTCTTGTGCATACTAGAAGCCTTTATTGTTTTATTTTGCTTAGTTCATTGCATCACACACCACTGCACCCACATGAGTGCGTGCTTAGCTTTTTGCGTGCTGCGAGTTAAACTCATTTCTTCGTTAGATTTGGGAAAATTATGGTGCTGACATAGGATTGTGAGACAGAGTAAAATGTTGACCTTGCTGTGCTCCTAGTCAACTGCTCTTGTCTCGTGTAGAAATTGGAATAGATTTAATTTTTCTGTATACTTTTAGTTTTATATTTTTCTAATTGCGTAAATATTTTTTATTCTACTCAAAAAAATTGGTGAATCCGGTGTGAATCCGACGGTAGCTTAGGGATGTGTGTAGACGGCCGTTAGTTTTGTATTGCTCGAGTCGGGAGGATGGATAGTCTTTCTCGTTGTCTAAGAACTTGCCCCAAGCTATTCTTGAAGCATGGGTATAGGTTAGTCATGCATGAGTGTGATGTAGGCCATCAATTTGGCCCGGTTGAGCTTTGTACCATTCCTAACGTCTTATCCTCGCTAGCCTTGTTGTGCCTACCCCTCCTTTTGATTCAGCTTCACCATGATTTCACCAAAGCCTCACAGCCGATCCTAGTCGCACTCCCAAGTTGAGCTTTAGTGTTTACATTTTAATGTTGGGATGTGATGTGGTGATTTTACTTGTGATTATGTGGATGTGCTCCAATGTTATATTTGCTGAATTGTGAAAATAAAATGAAGAAAAAGAAAAAGAAAAATATTTGTAAAGAAAAAGAAAAAGTAAAAAAAAAGTGAAAAGAAAAAAAGTTTTAATTGAAAATCATTTTGGAAATGAGAATGTATTTGGAGTAGGCGGTACACACACCCATATTTGAAAAATTAAGTCTGGGGGTGTGGTGTACCCGTATATATTTTGGTTAGCTGATGGATTCATTTTTATACTCGCTCATTTGGGTTTGGTGCTTAGCCTTTCTTATTTATCATTGTTTACCTCACCAAAACCTAAGCCTCATCTCTTCACCTAAAGTCCTACTGATTCGTGTGTGAACCAAACCAGTGCCGTGGAGAGAATGCGAAAAGGCAAGCATATGGTCACCGACATTGGTGGATCCCTTTGGAGGTTATCCGGAGCCCCGATCTTTGGCAATGCTCGCCTAGCGATTAGTCTACTTTCTCCCTACGCGTGACCGGATGATTCACCGTGATTCCATTTTTGAGTAATAATAAAATTTTGATACGCATTGTGAAAAGTATAAACTATTTTGTATACTTAGAAATTTCTTCTATTATATTTTTATGCACGCGAGCATGCGACTTCGCATGGTACTCCGTTTCGCAATTTCTTTGTTAACTAGTATTTTTCCCTATCTGCTTAGATTTTGTTTGCTCGGGACGCGCAAACAGTTAAGTCTGGGGGTGTGATGAGTCCACTTTATATACCTATTTTCGGACTCATCTGGGCTAGTTTTCACACGTTTGCACTTCACTTTTAGTTCTTTATCATTCATATCTCATCTTATCTTTATTTCCATAGGAAGTGCACATTTATGCCCGTGGTTGTGTATTGTGTTATTCTTTTAGTCTGTACTCCTTTTTGTTATTGTCTGGAATGTCTGCACAGATTAGTGATTGGTTTTTCCTTTCGGTACAGGGGTCGTGTGCGTGTTCCGGGATGGTTGTGAAACAGGAATACTGCGCACGATCATGGGATCTAATGCGCACGACCACTGGTCGTGCGCCCCTGATCGTGCGCACTACACTACGTTTTCTAGAATCAGCCTGGGGTAAGCGCACGACCACTGGACATACTACGCACGACCACCGGTCGTGCGCCACTGATCGTGTGCATTGATTCCTCTTTTCTGGTGTCTTGTCTGGGTAATCGCATGATCATTGGACTTAGTGCGCACGACCACTGGTCGTGCGCCACTACTCGTGCGCATTATCCCAGTTCTTCTTCCTGTTATTCCATGCCAGTGCGCACGAGCACAGGACATAGTGCGCACGACCACTGGTCGTGTGCCTGTGATCCTGCGCATTGTTCATTTCTGCTTTTGTATAAATAGTGCAGGTCTCGCCCTAATCCAAATCCGGAGATCGCTCATTTTCCTCCGCCATTTTCCGCCTTCTCCGTCGTTCCCCTTCATCTTCCACCCTAGGGAGGTGCTCCGGGCAAGCGTTCACCGCCAAATCCAAGCCGGAGCTTCCTCTCGGCCTCCTCCTTCATCTTTGAGCTTCAAGAAGAGCTTGACCTAGCTTTCTTCACCAAGCTAGGAGAAGTTGTGCCATCCTCCACCGGATCGTGACACGAAGAAGACGGGCCATTGGAAGGTGGTGACATCCCTTCTCTATCCCGGATGCAGTTGCGGACCGAGCTTGGACGCGGATTGACAACCCGACGACTCCAACCATGAATCCTCAGCAAGGCTTCGTATTCGGTCGATTTCGCACACTCTTTTCTTGATTGGTTGTTGAATGTGTAGTTGAACTCTTGTATTTGATGAAGTTATGCTTAGTGTAATTTACGTTTATATGTAATCATGTCTATGTGATTGTATATTTTCGTTATATTTACCTGAGGTGCGCCTATTATTCCATCCACCACCATCCACCCTTGCCTCACTAGCAATTGCTAGTGGCGTGCGTTGCGAAGAGGTGCTTACGACCCTCATTCCGCCGTTCTAACCACCTCATCCGCTAGCCTTCTCGCCCATCCGCATAGTGGTTCGGTGCATAGCGGCCTGACTAGTCTTCCATCCCGCCTGGCGAAGCATCGCATAGCGGCGTTGCATAGGAGTAGTTGTTAGCCTTTTATTTTCTTTTTCCGCAAATATCAAAGCCCCCATCGTTACTGCCGACCTAAGGACTTCAATCTCAAGTCCTCCTCGAAATTAACTCCACCTTACTGTGTTCCTTGTGAGATCGATACTTGGGAAAGCCCCCATTTTATATTACTTGTGCGACCGGTTCACTGTCGTGATCTATAACATCAACTGCTTCAACCCATAAGTACTCCAAAATTGAAGCATCGTTCAACACAGTTGTACATGCTTCAATCAGGGTTCTTTTCCTTCTCTCAGCAACTCCATTTTGATGTGTAGTGCGCAGGTAGAAAAACTCATGAAAGATACCCTGGCTTTCACAAATATTTATCATGGCAACAGACTCGAACTCTGTTCCGTGGTTACTTTTGATTTTGACCACTGAGCAGTCCAATTCGTTCTGAATTTGATGGACAAAGTTATTGAAAGAATCAAAGCTGTCTTTTTTGTGTTTCAGAAAGAACACACAAATGAAATGTGAGTAGTCATCAACCATTACTAAAATATAGACCTTACCACCTATGCTGTGAATAGGCATATGACCGAATAATTCTATATGAAGTAAGTGCAAGCTTTGTGAAGAATCTTTCTCAGTAATACCCTTGAAGGTAGCCCATGTCTGCTTACCCATTTGACATGAGTGACATGGAATCTCTTTAATTCACTTAATGTTGGGGGCATCATACACTAAGTTGTGAGAAAATAATATATTTAAGGTTTTAAAATTAATATGTGCTAATCTCTTATGACATTGGTCATAGAGAGACACACCACTTTTTGCCATAAAACACATTGGGGTAGAAGTGTCTAAACAGAGAAAATTTAAACATAAAATATTTCTGCTCCAAGTATCTGTTAAGACCGTCTCCAAATTTGCAGATGATTTTATCAAACACTTATCATTGCAGAACTCAACGATGTAGCCTTTGTCATATAGTTGACTTGTGCTTATGAGATTATGGTGTAATCCTTCAACATAAGCAACATCTGTAAAAGAGACTATGTCGTTGGAAATCATACCATAAATTTTTATTGTTCCCCTGTCTGAACCTCCAAAAATGACTTTTGTTCCGTCTTTGACTGGGGTTTAATCATGCAAAAGGCTTCTTGTCCCGGTCATGTGCCGAGAGCATCCGCTGTCCAACTACCAGATTGGCGTTCTATTGGCCTTTGGACATTCCTGAAAAAATAAATCATTTTACCTTAGGAACCCAAATGCATTTGGGTCCTTGGTTCATGGTCAGCGTACTCCACCTAGGAACATTAGCCTTACGAGTGGTCTGTCTTGCATGGCTAACTCGTGAGGTTACAAAGTTAGCGGGGGGGGGGGGGGGGGGGTAGCAGTAATCGGCACCAATGTGACCAACTTTGCTACAACACCAACAGTCAAATCTGTTGTATCACCTCTTGTACTCCTGCTTTACCCTTTGAACGTGAGGTCTAGCAGTGGTAGCATTATTAGAGGTGGAGGCCTCATTATTGCAGTGTACATAAGATTTCTGCATCTCATTTTCCTTAGGCACAACATATTTGACTTTTGGTTCCTTCTTGTTGTTGTGGCCTTGTGCATATGGACCATAACTCTTCATTTGAATATCTTCATAATGTTCTTTGAACACGCTAGCACCAAAGTCACGGGGATGGGTCCATCCCTGGTATCTGATCTTGGGCTCTACATAAGTAGGCCTTGCATGATGATCATATGATGACTCCAGGTCAAACTTATTCGTTGGGAAGATTACCTTCCTGAATGATGGTTGACTCATGGGGGCTTTCCCCTTTTATTTGGAGCTAGCCCTCTTGGCAGCCTTACCTTTTCCACTAATGTGGCCAAGACCACTACCCTTCTTTTGAGCGGAGAACTCATCGATGAGTGGGAGAACAGTCTTCGGCTTGGAGAAACTCTCAAAGAGTTTTCTCTCCACCACGAGCTTTTCTTCCGGCTCATAAAGATACTTTTCTTTCAGCTTTAATGTCTCAGCAGAGTCTTTGATTCCTCTTTCAAGGAGTGGACTTCAACTCTGAATGAGAGTAATTGTTTAATTTCTTGCTTCAGATTTGCTTCCACTATCTTGAGGGAGGCATTCTCTTTAACTTGATTTCAAACTACTTTATGACATTTGTCGAAAGCTTTTAACAAGTGCTTCGTGTTGAGCCATCAACTCTGATTCATTCTCATCAGTGGAGTAGTCTTCATGACCATTCAATGAAGTTTTAGATTCGGAAAGAATGGTGTGCTAGTTTACCTTCCCATGATATTCTGAGTCGCTCACTTCCTCATCAGATTGTGCCATAAGACCAAAGTAGGCTTCTTCATTTTCAGAGCTTGAATCGCTTGAGTCACTGTCACTGAGAGACTTCATCTTTTTGGCGACGAAGCTCTTTTCTTCTTTCTTCTAACCTTTAAAGGATCTTTTCTCTTCCTTCGGGAGCTATCCTTCGTCTTGTATGGACACTCCATAATCATGTGACCTGATTTGTTACAACAGTAGCAAACAACGTCAGAAGAAAATTATTTGTTCGGTTTAGACTTATACATGTATTCCTTGTTGAAGCTTTTCTTGGTTCGATCACCGTCACGTCGTGATCTTCTGAAGTTTGAAGAGAAGGGCTTATTTTTCATCTGTCTGTTCTTGCTTAGCAGCTTCCTGAACTGCTTTGAGAGGAGGTAGAATTCTCCATCTGATAGCTCGGAGCCAAACGTGTTAGGCTTAGAGTCTTCAGGAGTGTCAGGGGCTCGTGTCCTTATTGGTTATAGAATTTTAGACTTTCTTGAACCTTCTGCCTTTAGGGTTGTAGACTTCTCTTGGCTTGAAGATCGATTTGCTTGCTCCTCCTTCTTTGTGGTGTTCATTTGGAGTTCGTAGGAGAGAAATTTACTGAAATGATTTTGTGGGTCGATCTCTGGCAACTTTACAAATTCTCTGATGGCGACAACCTTTGTGTCCCAGTCCCTTATGAGGGATCTAAGGAACTTGTCGTTTAGTTCACCATGAGTGAAGACGCGGCCGTAGTTCCTAAGACCGTTCACTATCTTGAAGAACTTTTTAAAGTTTTCAGCTATGGAGTCATCTGCACCATGCTTGAAGGCTTCATACTCCTGGTTCAACAACGATCTGCGAACGTCTCTCACTTTTTCAGTACCTTCCATCAGGACAACAAGACAGTCCCACATTTCTTTAGCTGAGGTGTAGTGGAATAAGTTCTAGAGAATGGAATCGTCCACTGCACTTGTTATGATATTCTTAGCCTTCTTATCAAGGGAGACTAAGACAATCTCATCCTTAGTAAGATCCATCATCTTCTTTGGGATCATGATTACATGATTTATCGTTGAAGGCGGTATAGGGATGTGAGGTCCATTTTCCACTATACTAAAGATCATTGGATAAAAAGCTTCCATGAAGAACCGTACTCATTCTTTCCATATGGGAAAGTATTCATTTGTGCATACCGAAAACTTCCTGAATGACATGTCCTTGCTTCTATCCATGGTGAAAGTGTGGAATCTCTGAATGCTAGATCGGGGATCTTGATCAAGGTGTTATCCTTATTTGACCAACCTCCACCCGATACCACTTGAAAGTATCTAGCGTCTACCTAAATTACCTAGAGAGGGTGAATAGGTGATGTTTGTGTCATTTTGCGGAATAAAAATATTTAAAAGACAAGCAAACAAACAAAGAGATTTTTATATTGGTTCCCCGGATTGGGTACGTCCATTATCCCGCCTCGCTTATCTACCAGAAAGGGTACGATTTGGCTACTTCACATATCTCAGATATACCAATCTTATACCTCGGAGCAATGCTCCTACAACTCGATCCACAAGGATCTACAAACTGGATCCACAAGCCAGATCTACACCTCGATCCACAAACCGGATCTACAAACTCGATCCACTAACGCATCTATAACTTTGAAGATAAAATTCCTACAAACTCGGAGACAAATCTCCTACAAATGTAAAAACAAATTACAATAGTAAAGAAAATGTTTTACACTTCAGATCTAAAATCTTATTTAATTTTCATTCTTGAAACTTGAACAACTTGATGAAGAAGGTTGAGGAAGAAACCCGAGAAGAGTGATCTGAAAGCTAGGATCCGACCTGATCAAATAGAAGTTAAAGAAACTAATGATCTAGGATCGGCCGAATCTTGTCATGCTTTGAATCGCTGGATCTGGAGAAGGCGACAGAAAGGATTGACAGTGAAGATGATCGGCTTTTCTCTCGAAAATGGAAAGTACTTGAGTGATTAAAATTCTGTGAGAATTATTCCTCTTCTGATTAATTCTGCTTGTTAAAATAATTCTTCTTCTTGTCGACAAATCCTTAAATTGACTTTATATATGTGATCGACCAACAGTCAATCATCAGTAAGGTATGATCCACGTAATTAAGGAAAGATCAAATCTAGTAAACTTAGGTTAATTTGAATTTCTGTCAAAAAATTAGAAACGAAAAATCTGTAAGTACATTTCTCGAGAAGAAGTATATTTCTCGAAAAATGACTAGCTCTCTCGAGAAAAAGACTTGGCTTCTACAGAAAGGACTTGAAGAAAATTTTCTTTGAAGTACACCACTGATTTCTCGAGAAAATAATTTGATTTCTCGAGAAACAATAAGGCCTCTCGAGAAATTGACTTAGCGCAAAATTCGTGAAGTGAAGAACTTGTTTCTCAAGAATAACAAGCTTTCTCGAGAAAAGAATTTCTTTCTCGAGAAATCATATTATATAACCCCATATCCGGAGAGTGGGGTCGCCAGGAGCCAGACCTGCTGGCTCGCCTTTTTAAGTCCCGGGCGTGCACCCTGTGGGTCAGAGCTCGGAAGCCCCCGGCTCGCCCAGGCGAGGTGGATTGACCAGGGGGCGAGTGGAGCCGGAGGGCCCGCACTTGCCCAGGCGAGCCTGTCAAGTGGCGGGCGAGTAGGTCCAGTCGGGCCCATGCTCGTTAAGAGGCAGGAAGAGGAGGTGAGTACCAGCTCTATCGAACACTCGTCGCCCGGGGCGAGTGGAGTCTTTCAAGGAGCACTCGCCAGGCAGTCACTCAATGCCATTCTGACTTAGCATTGAGTGAAGGCCAGACACTCAACACCGTTCTGCCTTAGAGTTGAGTGAAGTCAAGACACACAACGCTGTTCTATCTTATCGTTGAGAGAAGGCCAGTCACTTAATGTCATTCTGCCTTAGCATTGAGTGAAGGCCAAACACTCAACGCCTTTTACCTTGGCGTTGAGTTAAGCCCGCCCAGTCAACGTCCTTTATTCCCAGGCAACAAGTAAAAGTGGATCCATGGTGGAATTACCGGGGGTCGAGTGGGATGAACCGGATGGCTAGCACTCGCCCCGGGCGAGCTCGGCAAGCAGCAGGCGAGTAGGGCCAGTCGTGCCTGTACTCGCCAAGGGCCAGGAAGAGGCGCTGAGTTCCATCTCTATCGAACACTCACCGCCCAGGGAGAGTAGAGATCATCAGGGGACTACTCGCCCAGTCATTTATGATGTTCTTTACCATTTTCCCCTCGCTGGTCTACCCATAACCTTTCAGAACAGCTGAGTTATAATGTTGGCAGGCCAACCTAGACTGCATATAGCCATTCAGAATAGCAGTGGTTGGCTATTTGCAGGCCATTTTCAGAAATCTATAAATAAGACCCAAGGGGTACCTCAGAAAGCATGCTTTTTTATGCTCACTTGTTCCCTAGTGTTCTAGAGCTCTTTGAGGTTGCCTTAGCTCGACTATAGTGCTCTAAGATCTTACATGTGTGTGGTAGGACCTCCACGCCGAGCCTTTGGGTCAATTTCCTTCTATTTTCCTTTGTTTTTTGGCTTGCAGGTGAGAAGTAGGTGTGCGATCACCCTTTCCCCATGGTTGAACATGTTGGATCCATAGTTTGATTTGGGCTAGGTTCACTAACTAGGATAATTGACCCACCATGTATAGCTAGGGTCATGCCATTGTGTTCTAGAGTTTAGGGTAAGTCCTTAGATTCAAGCTTGCATGGACCAGCCAACAGAAGACAGCAGAAGACTCAAAGACTTAGAAGAAAATCAAGTTCAGGAAGTGAATTCGACGTTCGTCGAACTCAGCTCGACGAAAGTCATGCTCCGCTCGACGAACATAGAGTCAATTCACTGAGATGATCTCGACGATATTCGAGCTCAGGTCGACGAATTCTGGAAGTTCAACTTCAACTAATTAAGTCCAGAATACTTTCTCTGAACTCAAGTCGACGAAGTTATATTATCATATCAACGAACTTGGAGCACATCATTGGGAAGTTTTTCACAGAAAGCAGTTAGCTGATCTCAGGTCGATGAACTTGGTTCTCAGGTCGACGAATAGGAATTCTCAGGTCGACGAACATGATTTCTCAGCTCGACGAACTTGGATCTCAGGTCGACGAAATCTGTTCTCTGGTCGACGTTTTCTGTGCAGTTCCAAACTTGGAAATTTCCTTTATTTTATCCTTATTCTATAGCAGTAATTCCTGAGTAATTAATGTTTTTATTCTCTGAATATAGCCGTTAGTGGCAGCATGGATTATGGTCTTTATCAGGAATATTACTTGTTGGTTTTAATGGGATAGTTGGGGAAATTCTTTAGTGCATATATTCTCTCCAGCCGCATTACATTCTCTAGGCAGTCAGCATTCAATGCAAAAAGGAATTCGAAATTTAAAGGAGAATTAGACAGAGATATATAAAAGAGATTTTCTTTTCAGTCGACCAGTGATAAGAAGAAGAGACTGAACACAAGAAATCATTCATGGAAAAAAAAAGAATTCTGCTCTGTCTTCATCAAGTGTTCTTCCTCAAGCAAGCTTTCAAGAGACAATCAACTTCAATCTGTCTACAGCTTTCTGGAGAACTTTTCAAGAAGATCTACTCACAATGCAAATCTATCAATCTTTACTGAACAAAACTTCATCTCAGGGGGAGCTTTGACACCATCAAGGATTGACAAGTCTTCTCAGTTATTTTGAGAAAAGAGAAGACAACATATAGTTTTTTTTGTTTCACCCCACTGTACATATGATTCTAGCTCCCTTCAAAAGTTAAACACTTGGTTGCAAGTATCGTGATCAAAAGACTTGATTTGGATTTTAGGCACATGATCAAAAGCATGAAGGGTTTCCTGATCTACTTGAAGCAGATCTTGTGCTGACATGCACCTGAGCAAAAACCTGATTGGTGATAGGGCACCTGATCAAAAACCTGAGTGGATTCCTACCAGGGTGGTAGAAGAGTGGATGTACCTAAGTTTTAGGGGAACCACTATAAACTTCTTGTGTCGTCTGTGATGTTATCTTATTCTTTACTGTGTGCTGCTTGTTGTCTAGCTTAGTTTTATTTTTGCGCCTATCTGTTTACACATATAAGTATCACTATTTTAACTCAGAAATAAAAATCTAATAAGATTTTAAAATACTCTTTCACCTCCTCTAGAGTTAAACAGTCTAACCAGGGGTGGTATCTTTCATACCATCCTTCAATTGGTATCAGAGCCAGGTTTTCTTTGGTTTCACAGATTCACATCTAAACCAAGATCATTGTTAGATTTTTTTCTCTTCTCTAGTTTTTCTATTATTACAGCAATGACACAGAATAAAGATTATGCTAGCACCAGACCTCTAGTCTGCAACCTAAACAAATTTGCAATATGGAAGGCAAGAATCAAGCTTTAGATGAACTCTATTGATGAGGATATTTTCAATTCTATTTTGACAAGTCCTCCTCAACCAACAACATCTACATCTACAACAATTTCTAGCACTCATGCAATTCCACCACCTGAGTGGGCTCATGCTTAGAAGAAAGCCAAAATAGCTGATGCAAAAGCTATGAATATTCTTGCCCAAACTATGTCAGATGACATTTTTCAAAAGGTGGCTGAATGCACTTCTGCCAATGAAATCTGGGACTCTCTAAACTGGATGGTGGCAGGCTCAGCAGATGAAAGAAAGGATAGAAGATCCCTTCTAATATCTCAATATGAGAACTTCAAGAAGGAGGAATCTGAATCAGTGGCTGAGATGTATAACATGCTTAATGTTATCATCAATGAACTAAAAACCCTGGATAAAGATATCTCCTTAACTGAGATCAATGAAAAGATCCTGATGTGCGTCCCCAGCACTTGGGATTCCAGGATCTGGCCAATCATGGAAGCCAGAAGTTTGAATGAGATATCCACTGAGTCTCTTCTGGGAAAGCTCAAATCCTATGAGCAGTTAATCAAGACAAGAGAGGTTGCTGAACCGAAGTCCTCAACCTCTTCAAGGAAGGAGCATAATATTGCCTTCAAAGCAACACAAGAGTCTGAAACCCTTCCTGCCAATGAAGAGCTGATGAGTTTGCTGGCCAAAAGTTTCTACAAACTGGCCGAGAAAGACTTCACGAGAAGACCATCCAAGAATGATGATGAACCTAAGTATGACAGAACTCCTACCAAGGAGATTATCTGCTTTGGATGCAAAAAACCTGAGCACATTCTTCCTGAATCCCTAGAAGCTCAAAAAAGAGACAGAAGAAAAGAGAAAGAGAACAAAAAGAACTCAAGAAAGCACTCAAGCAAACACTCCTCCAACAAATATAAAAGAAAGGAAAAAGGCTTCATTGCTGAAACTTGGAGTGATACTGATGAAGAGACCTCATCTTCCAGCTCCAGTGAAGATGAAGAAGAAGCTAAGGCAAGAGAAGTTTGCCTCATGACAATCAATGCCTCATGCAGCATGCCTGATGCTGAAGATCAAGCAGAAAGTCATTCTAAGGAATCAGAAGAGGAATCAGAGCAGAAGAGGATCAGGTAATCTCTTCTTTTGATTTTAATCCCATTGATTTTAAAAATAAATTCAGGGCCTTATGTAATGACCTAATCAAATCTGAAAAAGAAATCAAAATGCTAAGAGATAGGCAAGCTAAAATTTAATAATTTATTTGCTGAAAACACTAAGCTCAAGGATGATTTAGTTTTATTAAATGAACAAATCATTTCGCTGAAAATAGAATTATGTGAGGCTAGGCAACTTGAGGAATCTCTCAATGGGAGAAGCCTTAAGCTGATGCACATCACAAGTACAGTTAATGTCAAACTAAATGGCAAACTGGGCTTAGGTGCTTCATCAAGCTTACCTCCCATACTTAAAGAAAAATATATTATCAACCCCCAAAAAATTTGTTTCAGCTAAAGGAAAAGAAATAATAAACAATAAGCAACCCACAGAAAATTCACTTAACTCTAAAAATCAAAATAACAGAAACAAGAAAAATCTAAATAAAAATAAAGTTCAACAGATTTCGTCAAACTTAGGTCGACAAAATGTGGCTAGTTCTTCGAACTCCGATCGACGATCTTTGAACGCCAACATTAGCCATAATAATTCGTCTTACTGTGATCGACGAACCGTGTATGGTTCTTCGAGCAGAGATCAACGAACTTGGGGCACAGAAAATGAATATATTCATTCTCTGAGTAGAGATTGATGATCTAATCCCATTTCATTGAACTCCGATCGACAAACTTACGACATTTCGTCGAACTCAGTCAGACTTAACAAAAATCATAACTTTAACAAGAACTTTAATCAAACTAGAAAACCTGTTAATCCATTTACTAATTGGGAAATTCCACCTAGGAGATACCATCCCTTAGGATATAAATCTCAACCTGAATTTTATGTTATATCCAGTTTTTCATTACAGAAAAATAAAGGGCCCAAGGAAATCTGAGACAAGAACAACTAATTTTTTACTTTGCAGGTAAAGTGTTGTCCAGCTTTTAATCAACAATGGTATCTAGACAGTGGATGCTCCAAGCATATGACTGGCAGCAAGGACAACTTAAATAATTACAAGTCCAAGCTGGGACCTAAGGTGATATTTGGTGACTCAAATTGTGGCAAGTCTGAAGGCTTTGGAGAAGTTAAGATTGGAGCAGTTACCTTCAAAAAGGATACATATATAAGTGGACTGAAACATAACCTCATCTCCATAAGTCAAATATGTAATGAAGGTTATAAGGTATCTTTTAACTCAAGCTTTTGTATTATTTCTACTAAAGAAAACCAAACTGCTTTTTTTAGAAATAGACAAGGCAACATATATGTAGTTGATTTTCATTTTGTAACATCAGATATATGTTTACTTAATCTTGTTAGCAATCAAAATGATTTATGGCATAAAAGATTAGGACATGTTAATATGAAAAACATTACTAGGTTATCTAAAGACAACCTTATTAGAGGATTGCATTCTGGTCCCTACAAGAAGGAAGGCCTCTACAGGGCTTATCAATTAGGCAACCAAACTAAATCTACCTTTAAATATGTTAACAAGAGTGATTCACCTAGGATCTTGTACTTGCTACACATGAACCTTTTTGGCCCAATTGTTGTACAAAGCCTAGGAGGAAAATCTTATACTCTAGTTATTGTAGATGACTTCTTAAGATTCAGTTGGGTGTTCTTTATGAGATCGAATTCAGATACATTCAATGTTCTTATAGATTTGCTCAAGACCATACAGATTGAGTACTCTACTCAAGTTGCATTGATCAGAAGTGATCATGGTATTGAGTTTGAGTCTCTTCTTATGCATGAGTTCTGTGAGAAGGAAGGTATCAAAAAATGCTTCTCAGCTCCTAGAACTCCTTAACAAAATGGGGTACCTGAAAGGAAAAACAGAACACTAATTGAAGCTGCAGGCACATTACTTGCAGATGCTTATATGCCCCTATCCTTTTGGGCAGAGGCTGTGAGCACAACAAACTATGTACTGAACAAAAGTCTAATACATAAACTTAGGAATAAGACTCCCTATGAATTGCTTAAAGGGAAGAAACCTAAAATCACATATTTTAAAATATTTGGTTGCATATGCTATATTCATATCAATGACAAGAAATATACTAGAAGCTCTGTAATAAAGGATACATAGTAGAATTTCATGCTGACAAGTGCTTGATAAAATAGATAGATAACTTAGAAATGATTCTATCAGACACTCGTAGTAAAAACATATTTTGTTTGAATTTTATTTGCATAGACTCTTCTACACCAATGTGCTTTTTGGCAAAAGATAGTGGGTCTCTTGGTGACCAATGACACAACAGATTAGCATATATAAATTACAAAATTATTAATAAATTATTTTCTCTTAATTTAATATGTGATGCACCCAACGTTAAGTGCACCAAAGATAGACCTTGTCACGCATACGTAAAAGACAAGCAAACAAGGGTTACCTTTAAAAGTATTATTGACAAAGATTCTAATAGGTGTTTACACCTACTTCATATGAACTTATTCGGTCCCCTGTAAATTAGAAGTTTGGGAGGTAAGGATTATACACTGGTTATTGTGGATGACTACTCTCGTTTTGCATGGGTATTCTTTCTAAAATACAAGTCAGATACTTTTGATATTTTCACTAATTTTGTCTGGTAGATCCAGAATGAATACAACTATTTTGTTGTCAAAATCAGAAGTGACAATGGAACAGAGTTCAAATCTGGGGCCATGATAGAATTCTGTGAAAGCCTAGGTATCTTTCATGAGTTTTCCTCTTCACGGACTCCTCAACAGAACGAAGTCGCTGAGAGAAGGAATAGAACACTCATAGAGGCCTGCAGAACCATGTTGAGTGATGCCTCACAACCGAAATATTTCTGCGCTGAAGCCGGCAACACTGCGTGTCACGAGCAAAATAGAGCACTCATAAACAAGAAGCATGATAAAACACCTTACGAACTACTAATGGGCAGGAAACTGATTATCTCATATTTTAGAATCTTTTGTAGTAAATGCTTCGTACTTAACAATGGGAAGTAGCACACCACTAAATTCAATGAAAAGTGTTTTGAAGGTATTTTCGTAGGATATAGTAGCCATAGTAAGGCATATAGGATGTTTAACAAGAAAACCTTGGTCGTAGAAGAATCTATTAATGTTGTATTCGATGAGAAGAGCTTGCTACATAGCAGCTCTTCTAGTGTGTTTGTTGAAGATGCAGGTTCAAGACTAAAGGAATTAAGCTTGGATGAGCCAGTTAAGGAAAACGGTCAAAAGTTCATCAAGATCACCACTCCAACCCCAATTGGAGAGATTGATTACCATGATGAAGATGTCATTCAAGCTGATAAAGTCACTCCAGTGGTAGAGGAAGCTCCATATGCAAGGCCTTTAGAGCTCGGACACTTAAAGGATCACCCAATGGATCAAATCATAGGAGACCCCCGTGATGGCGTCAGAACTCGTAAAGGTACAGCTAATGAAAATTTATATTTGAGTTTTCTCTCACAAGTTGAACCGAAAAAGTTTGAGGAAGCAAACAAGGACGCATCTTAGGTAATAACAATGGAAGAAGAACTAAACCAATTCAATTGTTGCCGAGTCTGGAAACATGTGCCAAGACCCAAATAAAAGAATGTGATTGGAACATAGTGGGTCTACCAAAACAGGATGGACGAAGATGTAACAATAATCAAGAACAAAGCCAGACTCGCCGCCAAAGGGTACAGATAAGAAGAAGGGATCGAGTTCGATCAGACATATGCTCCAGTGGCAAGACTTGAGGCAATCAGGTCGTTTCTAGCATATGCTGCACTCAAAGGCTTCACTTTCTGCCAAGTGGACATGAAGTGTTGGGTATTGTATCCACATTAACCCAGATTTGGTGAAGTCACCCTTGAACTAAGATGAATTAAGTTGTATTTGATGTTTTGTTTGAATTATGTGTTTGCCAGACTTTATTGCCAACTGTAGACCAATGTCAGTCTACAATGGGTCACCAAACATAGGACCATACAATGTAATCCCCCATTGTGTGATCCATGGTGTTGACTCATGCGTAGCCTCTCTATTGGGATACACATCATTTTCAAGTACTAGGACTGATTGGAGAAACACTTTTTGCTAAATTCTTTAAAGAAGAGAAAATTATGTTGAAGAAATTTTTGCTAAGTATTTTACTCGAGTAGTTACTTATATACTCAAGTGAAACACTTATTCAATACTCGAGTAAATATATTTGTACTCGAGTAAGGGAATTAGCTCTTGAGTAGTCAAATTATAGCTCTCGAGTAGCCAAGTCAATTACTCGAGTAGATCATCTCTTATTCTCGAGTTAACAGAATTTCCTCTCCAGAAATGTTTCTAAGTCATTTACTCGAGTAGTCATATAAGTACTCGAGTAGATTAGTCTTTTGTCTCGAGTTACAGAAGATAGGATTTAGTGTAATTTTACTTCACTTCGAGTAGTCAAGTTTATGTACTCGAGTAGTTCATCTACTACTCGATTAGTCCAGATTAAATACTCGAGTGATTAGTTTTTCATCCCTCAAAATTTTTCTAATTCCATTACTCGAGTAGTAATATCCATGTACTCGAGTACTTTATCTCCTCTTCAGTAGTCCAGTTTCACTACTCGATTAATATCCATGTACTCGAGTAATATCCATGTACTCGAGTAGCCTATCTGGTATTTGGACAGTGGATGTTCTCAGCACATGACAGAACAAGAAGCCTACTTCAGAACTATTCTCCAATCGTGAATGGTCCAAAAGTGATCTTTGGAGGTTCAGACCGAGGAATTACGAAAGGCTATGGTATGATCTCGAACGGTAAAGTATCCTTCTCAGATGTGGCTTATGTTGAAGGATTGGAACACAATCTCATAAGTATAAGCCAACTCTGCGATAAAGGATATATTGTTGAATTTCATGCTGATAAGTGCTTGATAAAATCCGTTGATAATATGAAAACGATTCTATCCGGCACTCGAAGCAGAAATATATTTTGTTTAAATTTCATTTGTATAGACTCTTCTACACCAGTGTGTTTTATGGCTAAAGATAGTGCGTCTCTTGGTGACCATCAGCACAATAGATTGACACATATTAATTTCAAAAGAATTAATAAATTATTTTCACTAAATTTAGTACGTGATGTCCCAAATCTCAAGTACGTCAAAGATAGACCTTGTCACGCACGTGTAAAAGACAAGCAAACAAGGGCTACCTTTAAAAGCGTTATTGGCAAAGATTCTAATAGATGTTTACATCTACTACATATAGACTTGTTCAGTCCACTGCAAGTTAGAAGCTTGGGAGTTAAGGATTATACGTTGATAATTGTTGATAATTACTCGCGCTTTGCGTGGGTGTTCTTTCTGAAACACAAGTCAGATACCTTCGACATCTTTACTAATTTTGTCAGGCAAGTCCAGAATGAATACAACTATTCTGTAGTCAAAATCAGAAGTGATAATTGAACAGAGTTCAAATCTGGGGCCATGACAGAGTTCTGTGAAAGCTTGGGTATCTTTCATGAGTTTTCCTCTCCCCGTACTCCAAAACAGAACGGAGTGTGTGAGAGAAGGAATAGAACACTCATAGAGGCTTACATGACCATGTTGAGTGATGCCTCACTTTCGGAATACTTCTGTGCTGAAGTCGTCAACACTGCTTGTCACGTGCAAAATCGAGCACTCATTAACAAAAACAACGATAAGACGCCTTTCGATCTTTTAAAGGGCAGGAAACCTACTGTCTCATATTTTAGAATTTTTGGTTGTAAGTGTTTCGTGCTTAACAATGACAAGTATCATACTACCAAGTTCAGTGAAAAGAGCTTTGATGGTATTTTTGTAGGATATAGTAATCATAGTAAGGCATACAGGATATTCAATAGAAAAACTCTAGTTATAGAAGAATCAATACATGTTGTATTTGTTGAGACGAGCTTGCTTCAAGACAACACTTCTAATGTGTTCATTAAAGATGCAAGTATAAAGTTGAAAGAACTTAGCTTGGATGAACCATCTGAAGATTAAGCTGAAATGTTCATCAAGATCATCACTCCAAACACTATTGGAGAGGTTGATGATCAAGATAAAGAAATGGTCCAAGTTGAAGAAGTCACTCTGATGATTGAAGAAAATCCAGATGCAAGGACCCTAGAGCTCAGACATCTGAAGGATCACCCCATGTACCAAATCATAGGAGATCCCCGGGATGGTGTCAGAACTCGTCGAGGTACAACTAACGAGAATTTATACCTAAGGTTTCTCTCATAGGTTGAACCAAAGAAGTTTGAGGAAGCAAACTCAGACGCATTTTGGATAATGGCGATGGAAGAAGAACTAAATCAGTTCAAGCATTGCCAAGTATGGAAACTTATTCCAAGACCCAAAGGAAAGAATGTCATCGGGACAAAATGGGTCTACAGGAACAAGATGGACGAGGATGGAACGATCATCAAGAACAAAGCCAGACTGGTCGCTAAAGGATATCGTCAAGAAGAAGGAATCGACTTCGACAAGATGTAACGCCCCGAAAATTATTATCGAGCTGGTCACGTCCAAAAGAGTTTTTGGTGCCTGTATAGGGGTACACGGCCTAGGACACAGGCGTGTCCATGGCCGTGTCTTGTTTGGTGTTTTGGCCGGCTGTATCCAGAGAAGGACATGACAGGAAACACGGCAGACTAACACAGGCATGTCATCTGACACGGGCGTGTGCCTACCCGTGTCAGTACCTGTGTTCTCAGGAGATGTGACGGTTGGCGTGACGGTTATACGTGACATGCCTCCGGTCACGGGCATGTCGAGGACGCGACACGGGCGTGTCAGGTTGAGACACGGGCGTGTCTTTGCCATGTGGTTTTTTTGAGTTCGACGATCGTTCCTGGATCGAGGCACACGGCCTGGGACACGACCGTGTGCGAGGCCGTGTTCGGCCCAGGTTTGAGGATTTCTGTACAGATCTGAGCCGTTCATTTTCTTTAATTAAGATCCAACGACACAGATGAGTTCCTACTCTGTTAAGGTCAGAAATAGAGGATCAATTCCTCATTTCACTCTTAAGCACTCTCTTTCAAAGAGTTAGAGAGTGTAGGAAGAGGGAGGAGGATTCCGGCCGCCGGCGGAGCATCGGAGCACCATTTAGTGAATCGAGAGCGGATCCGTGGAGGAAATCCTGTTACGAAGACTTCTATCCGTGTAATTTTCCATGGCGCAAAAGCGTACTATAAGGGTAACGATTCTCTACTTGAGCATGTGAAGCTCTCTTCCTTTTTGCATAGGGAAACCCGCTCCCGCGAGTGTGCGGCGAGCGTGCGGTGTTCCTTGGGGTTGATGGGAATAGTCCCCCTTGTTTGCATATAGAGTTCGGAATCGATGTACGGACATAGGCATTTTGTGTGAATCCTACCCGGACATGTTGGTCTGGATCAGTGATGTTGCATTTGTTATGGTTTGCCAGAGAAGAATCCGTGCTTTGGGTTTTCGAGTTTCTACACGGTAGATTGCAGTAGGGATCCTTGGGGATTAACTCCAAGGTGCACCTAGAAAACTGAGCGGAATCGTTGTTCTGCTAACTTGGGGGTCTAGGAACCGGCATTGAACATAACTGGGTTATGTGATTATTTGGAAATGTCAGGATCCGAGAGAAGCTTGGCCCATGCGTACGTCTTAAGGTGTTCTACGCGTTGTGAGCAACGAGCAAGTGGAATCGGACCTGGGATATGTGGTTCGGTGCGAGAGACCCGAAAATGGGACTGGCTGTTGGCATAGTCGGGATCCTTAGATAGTGGTCAGAAAGGCTAAAATGCTCACGTTGTTGCCAACCCGGGGGTGGTGGTGAAGACGCTGAAGTGTTAGGATTCACCGATAATGTGCCCTGAGTGCACGGTGTGTTTGGCCGTGCGAGCCTACACCTGTGGTGAAGCATATTTGTACTATATTGTTTAGCTGGGCTAATGAATTGCAGGGAAGGAGCACAGCCATCCCGAGTTAGGGGCGGGGTCGTTATAATTTGGTCGGCTTTGGCTGACCGTTGCTTTGTCTGCCACCGTACGGTGGAATGTTGCTTGCAGGTGCTGCGAAGCCGAGTACCAAATAGCGGGCTGGAGTCCATGTTGCTGTGCTGGCCCTAGAAGGCCTAAGCGAATAGTTCTTTTTATTGTCATGTGTGGCCGGCCTGCGACCCGATGTATGGAAAACACTACTTTATTAAGTGAACCTCTGTAAGGCCATAAGGCCATGTACCTTTCAATGTATTTGTTTTCATTCCAGTGGTAATGGTTGTGGACATTCATGCTTTTTTGGATTCAAGTTTGGGTTCTTTCAACTATTTAAAAGCTTCTGCTAGAATGCTCTGTGTTAGGACTAGTAGTCTTAATTGGATAGTTTCGTTATTAATACGTAACCCTTCTGACTGTCCGTGGTATATAGTGTCGGGTTCCAGCTAGACCTTCTACTATATGCCATACAACGGATAGGGTATTACAATTTGGTATCAGAGGGAGGTTACGGTCAGGCTTAAATGAATTCGTGGGTGAATTCTTTTAAGAGGTGGTGAGCACATGTGTGCGTCATCGTTATAACATCAAAAAGAATCCATGAATGTCCACATAGGAATGAAAAATACACTTATTTCGGGGATCCTGAGTGTTCTAATGATTGCTTTTAGCAATTTGTGTGTCGTCTAATCTAGGTTCTTTACTATTTTAGGCAACTAGGAGTGGTACTGGTCAATCGGAGCATCCGCAATTGGCGGAAAGTAGTGTACCGAGAGATGTGCCTACAACACCTCCTTCAGCAGAAACCATCAGGTTGGTGGCTGAAGCAGTTTTGCCATGATAAATGCCCAACCTGTAGGGCAAATGCATCACGTACCTCCTGTGAATGAGCAAGAACCGATTAGGGTGGCAGAGCCAAGAGTGGTGGAGCGCTTGGCAGTGGATCAGGTAGAGCCGAGGAGGGCTACGGAGAGACAGCTCAAGCATGTAATGGGCTTTAATCCTCCGAGGTTCGATGTGGTTGGAACGCCAGCTCAAGCTGAGGATTGGCTCTCTACGATAAAGAGGGTCTTGACGGCCACGTTAACTGAAGAGTGGCAGAAGACCACCATAGCGACCTTCCTTTTGGCTGGTGAGGCGAGGCTGTGGTGGGATGAGTTGGAGTTTCATCTCTTAGTGGGAAGGCAGCTTGCTGATGTGCCTATGGAGGAATTCTCAAGATTGTTCTTGGCCAGATATCTACCCTCTGTTCAGAAGCTTGAGATGGAAAATCAGTTTCTTGGGTTGACTCAGGGAGACAGAAGCGTGGACGAGTATCTCCATGAGTTTACACGGTTGGGTCGGTATGCTGGTGCTATGTTTACGGAAGAAGAGAGGAAGACCAACAAATTTTATGAGGGTCTACGCGGTGACCTACAGTTACTCCTTGCTGGGCCTAAGTCGCACAGGGCTTCCTAGCCTTGGTCAATTCGGTCCGGTCATTGGAAAAGGTTGTGAAAAAAGTCCAAGAGAAGAAGGACATAGGGGAAAAGAAGGCAGAGTTCAAAGTGCCAAACGCAAAGTAAGGATTCCGCAGATGGAACAAGAAACAGATGACTTCGAACTCAGACCCTTCGTCTGGTGCATTGGGGGCAACCACAAGTCGAGTTCCAGGAGCTTGCTACAACTATGGGAAGACGGGGCACTTTGCTCGTGAATGCTGGAGCGGACGTGCAAAGTCCGAAAGGAAGCCTGGAGCGAACTATGAGGAGAAAGGGAAGGCGGTGGAGTCAATTGCGTCCCATCATGCTCCAGCCCAGCCTAAAGTTTATAATCTTGGTCTGCAAGAGGCCATGAAACAAGCTGACGTGGTGACAAATATGAGTTAAATTATAACAGTTTAACTTTATGTAGTTATTACCTTTTTATATGTTAACTTAAATTTGTTGGTGCTAGGCTTCGTGTTCATTTTCGATCGTCCGGCAAGAGCCTTGTTTGATACGGGAGTATCACATTCCTTCTTGTCCGAAAGGTTCATATCGCACATCGGGGTCCCTTCCTCGATGGCAAAAGACAGGTTGGATGTGTTGTTTCCCAATAGGTGCTCAATGCGAGCGGATAAGTTCTGTGTGGTAAAGATTCGAATTGGGGACCGGGAGTTTGATTTGCGAGCGTTGGTTCTACCGTTAGTGGAGTTCGACGTAATCTTTGGTATGGACTGGCTTTCGGAGCAGTGAGCTTACATCGATTGCAACCGAAAGGGGGTTAAGTTGGGACTGCATACTGAACGGGAGTCTATGTTTGCGGGCATGAAGGGTTCGGGTATTGTTTTGATGTCGTCCCTTCAAGTGATTAAGGCATTTCGGTCAGGTGCAGAGCTGTTTGTCACCTTAGTGCAGGCTTCAACGCCTAGGCCAAGTCTGGACAATATCCCAGTTGTGTCCGTGTATCCTGATGTGTTCCCAGATGATGTCCCAGGAGCCTCTCCTCAGCGGGAGATTGATTTTACCATTGAGCTTGTACCGAGCACCAAACCGGTGTCACGCTCTCCGTATCGGATAACGCTGCAAGAGATGGCAGAGTTGAAGGTGCGACTGCAGGAGTTATTGGAGCAAGGGTATGTGCGTCCAAGTTCGTCGCCTTGGAGCGCACCGGTTCTTTTCATTAAGAAGAAGGATGGGAGCTTGCGACTCTGTATTGACTATCGGGAGTTGAACAAGCTTTCGGAGAAGAACAAATATCGATCCCCAGGATTGATGATATATTTGATCAATCGGTTGGGTAAACAGTATATTTGAAGTTAGATCTGAAGTCCGGCTACTACCAATTGAGGATAAGGGAAAGCGACATCCCAAAGACAGTGTTTAGCACGCGGTTTGGGCATTACGAGTTCATAGTCATGCCGTTTGGGCTGACCAATGCGCCATCCGTGTTTATGGATCTGATGAACTAGACGTTCAGAGAATACTTGGATCATTTCGTGATATTATTTATCGATGATATCTTGGTATACTCGCAGTGTGAAGAGGACCATTACAAGCATCTACACATGTTGTTGGAGACCTTGAGGAAGAATCAGTTGTCTGCTAAGTTCTCCAAGTGTGAGTTTTGGTTATCCTCCGTAGAGTTCCTTGGTCATGTTGTTAGTGGAGAAGGGATAGCGATGGATCCGGCGAAGATAGCAGCGATACGGGAGTGGCCTGTATTGTCTTCAGTGGCGGAAGTTTGGAGCTTTCTGGGGCTTGTCGGCTACTACATGCGCTTCGTAGAGAACTGGTCGCGGATAGCGTTACCACTCATGACATTGACAAGGAAAGATCAAAAGTTCGTGTGGTTGCTGAAGTGTGAGCAGGCTTTTGAGGAATTGAAGAGGCGGTTGACCACGACGCCTATTTTATGTTCGTCGAGTGGAACCGAAGGGTTTGAGATTTATAGTGATGCTTCGGGCAGTGTTTTGGGCTATGTTCTGCTACAGCATGGGAGCATGATATCCTATGGTTCATGACAGTTGAAGGTTCACGAGAGGAATTATCCGGTCCATGACTTAGAGTTAGCGGCCGTGATATTTGCTCTGAAGCTATGGAGGCACTATCTGTATGGGGTAAAGGTCGATATATACACCGACCATAAGAGCCTGAAGTACCTGCCAGATCCGAAGGATCTGAACATGAGACAGCGGAGGTGGATGGAGTTCTTGGGGGATTATACCTTCAAGATACATTATGTACCTGGGAAAGGAAACACGGTGGCGGATGCGTTGAGCTGCAGGGCTCCTGCTGTAACGCCCCTAGCCGATCCAACGTGACAGCGTCACGGCTCCGCTCTAGGCGACGCTACCGGGCTGCAGCCCAAGCACCCAACCCCTCTCCAGCCCACCGGCGGGTTGTTGGTGGCCGCAGCCTCCCTTTGATGAGGTAAACTCGATAGTCAAGCCTGCACTACGGGGACTTCCCAGGAGGTCACCCATCCCAGTACTACTCCAGCCCGAGCACGCTTAACTATGAAGTTCTTTCAACTCTCATCACCAATTGAGCCAGCTCAATTGGTGATGAGAGTTGAAAGAACTCCATAGTTAAGCGTGCTCGGGCTGGAGTAGTACTGGGATGGGTGACCTCCTGGGAAGTCCCGTAGTGCGGGCTTGACTATCGAGTTTACCTCATCAAAGGGAGGCTGCGGCCACCAACAACCCGCCGGTGGGCTGGAGAGGGGTTGGGGTGCTTGGGCTGCAGCCCGGTAGCGTCGCCTAGAGCGGAGCCGTGACGCTGTCACGTTGGATCGGCTAGGGGCGTTACAATAAAAAGTGCACTTTTTATGTAAGGCCCCTAGCCGATCCAACGTGACAGCGTCATGGCTCCGCTCTAGGCGACCCTACCGGGCTGCAGCCCAAGCACCCCAACCCCTCTCCCTCCACAGGCGGGTTGTTGGTGGCCGCAGCCTCCCTTTGATGAGGTAAACTCGATAGTCAAGCCCGCAGTACGGGGACTTCCCAGGAGGTCACCCATCCCAGTACTACTCCAGCCCGAGCACGCTTAACTATGGAGTTCTTTCAACTCTCATCACCAATTGAGCTGGGCTGGAGTTGTACTGGGATGGGTGACCTCCTGGGAAGTCCCCGTAGTGCGGGCTTGACTATCGAGTTTACCTCATCAAAGGGAGGCAGCGGCCACCAACAACCCGCCTGTGGAGGGAGAGGGGTTGGGGTGCTTGGGCTGCAGCCCGGTAGGGTCGCCTAGAGCGGATCCATGACGCTGTCATGTTGGATCGGCTAGGGGCCTTACAATAAAAGTGCACTTTTTATTATAACGTCCCCTTTGCCGTCCGTGGATCAACACCACTAGGCCTCCGGCGGACCGTTACTGGGCTGCAGCCCAAGCACCCCAACCCCTCTCCCTCCAAAGGCGGGTTGTTGGTGGCCACATCCTCCCTTTGATGAGGTAAACTCGATAGTCAAGCCCGCACTACGGGGACTTCCCAGGAGGTCACCCATCCCAGTACTACTCCAGCCCGAGCACGTTTAACTATGGAGTTCTTTCAACTCTCATCACCAATTGAGCTGCAGCTCAATTGGTGATGAGAGTTGAAAGAACTCCATAGTTAAGCGTGCTCGGGCTGGAGTAGTACTGGGATGGGTGACCTCCTGGGAAGTCCCCGTAGTGCGGGCTTGACTATCGAGTTTACCTCATCAAAGGGAGGCTGTGGCCACCAACAACCCGCCTTTGGAGGGAGAGGGGTTGGGGTGCTTGGGCTGCAGCCCAGTAACGGTCCGCCGGAGGCCTAGTGGTGTTGATCCACGGACGGCAAAGGGGACGTTACACCTGCGCAGGCCGATTGTTTATCGGTACATGATGAGAGATTGGTCCGTGATTTGGAGGCATAAGAGATTTCCCGCGTCAATAAGCAGTCTAGTGTCGGGGCGATATTGTGTTGGACAGAGGTGCAGTATGACCTGGATGATAGAGTTCGACGGGCTTTGATTCAGGATAGCATCATGAAGCAGATCTTGGATGAATCTTTGGATGGGTCAAATTCCCAGTTTGCGGTTAAGGATGGATTGCTAAGGAAGGATGGTCTTCTATGCGTCCCTAGTGCGGATAATCTTCGGGAGGAGTTGATGTACAAGGCTCATCATACCAAGTATTCAATCCACCCGGGTAGCACGAAGATGTATAGAGACATGAAGAAGTTATTCTGGTGGCCAGGATTAAAGAAGGATGTAGCACTTTATGTGGCCAAGTGCCAAACTTGTGCCTTGCTGAAAGCGGAGTGCTAGAAGCCCGGAGGATTCCTAAAGTCCTTGCCTATCCCGTAATGGAAATTCGACGACATTTCTATGGATTTTGTGCATGATTTGCCAAAGTCGCAGAGGGGAAACGACACCATCTGGGTGGTCGTAGATAGGTTGACAAAAGTGTCGCATTTCATCCCGAATAGGAAGGAAGATCCAGTGGAAAAGTTAGGCAATCTCTATGTGGATAATATCGTACGGTTGCATGGTGTGCTGCGCAGTATTGTTAGTGACCGAGATGGACGCTTCACGTCGAAGTACTGGAGGCTGGTGCATAATTTGTTGGGAACTAAGCTGAGTTTCAGCACAACCTTACACCCATAGACGGATGGTCAGACCGAAAGGGTCAACAGGACGATGGAGGACATGCTTCACATGTGCGTCCTAGATTTCGGAAAATATTGGGAGGATCACCTATACATGGTGGAGTTTGCGTATAACAACAGCTTTCAAACGAGTATTGGAATGACACCTTTCGAGACCTTTTATGGGAGGAAGTGTCGTACGCCGTTGTCTTGGTTGGAGACAGGCGAGTTGAAGTTGTATAAATGTCAAGCGGTGGAAGACGCCACTTCAATGGTACGTACAATTCAGGAAAGATTGAAGATCGCTCAGGACAGGCAAGCAAAGTACTATAACGTCAAGCATAGGAACGTGGAGTTCGGTGTTGGCGACTGCGTGTATTCAAAAATCAAGTCGTTCACGGGTGTTTCGCGGGTTCGACGCTTGAAGAAGCTGAGTCCGAGATACATTGGACCATTTGAAATCCCGGAGCGTGTTGGCGAAGCAGCATATAGATTGAAGCTGTCGGTGGAGTTGAGTGGGCTACACAATGTGTTCCACGTATCGGTGTTGCGGAAGGCGGTGCAAGAGCATTCATAGATACTCGTGGTTGATCAAGTGTCAGTGGATTACGAGTTGACGACAAAGGTCAAGCCTATACGTATAGAAGATGTTGAAGTCAAACTACTCCGCAACAAGGAAATCTGAATGGTTAAGGTTCGTTGGGATAACTGCGGACGTGAGGAGCTTTCATGGGAGCGAGAGCAAACTATGTTGGAGGAATACCTAGAGTTATTCCACTCAGGTAACATTTAATTTTTGTATACCTTTACTTAATTTCGGGACGAAATTCCTAAAGGGGGGGGGGAGATTTATAACGCCCCGAAAATCATTATAGAGCTGGTCGCGTCCAAAAGAGTTTTTGGTGCCTGTATAGGGGTACACGGCCTAAGACACGGGTGTGTCCAAGGTCGTATCTTGCTCGGTGTTTTGGTCGGCTGTATCCAGAGAAGGACACGGCAGGAAACACGGCAGACTGACACGTGAGTGTCATCTGACACGAGCATGTGCCTACCCATGTCAGTACCCGTGTTCCCGGGAGACGTGATGGTTGGCAAGATGGTTATACGTGACACGCCTTCGATCACGGGCGTGTCGAGGACCCGACATGGGGGTGTCAGTTTGAGACACGGGCGTGTCTTTACCGTGTGGTTTTTCTGCGTTCGACGATCGTGCCTGGATCGAGGCACACGGCCTGGGACACGGCCATGTTCGAGGCCGTGTTCGGCCCAGGTTTCAGGATTTCTGTACAGATCTGAGCCGTTCATTTTCTATAATTAAGATCCAACGGTCCAGATGAGTTCCTGATCTGTTAAGGTTGGAAATAGAGGATCAATTCCTCATTTCTCTCTTAAGCACTCTCTTTTAAGGAGTTAGAGAGAGGAGGAAGAGGGAGGAGGATTCCGGCCGCCGGTGGAGCATCGGAGCACTGTTTAGTGAACCGAGAGCGGATCCGTGGAGGAAATCCCGTTGGGAAGACTTCTATCCGTGTAATTTTCCATGACGCAAAAGCGTACTACATGGGTAACGATTCTCTACTTGAGCATATGAAGCTCTCTTCCTTTTTGCATAGGGAAACCCGATCCCGCGAGTGTGCGGCGAGTGTGCGGTGTTCCTTGGGGTTGATGGGAATAGTCCCCCTTGTGTTGCATATAGAGTCTGTAATTGAAGTACGGACATAGGCATTGTGTGTGAAGCCTACCCGAACATATTGGTCTGGATCGGTGATGTTGCATTTTTTATGGTTTGCCGAAGAAGACTTCGTGCTTTGGGTTTTCGGCTTTCTACGCGGTAGATTGTAGCAGGGATCCTTGGGGATTAACTCCAAGGCGCACCCAGAAAACTGAGAGGAATCGTTGTTCTGCTAACTTGGTGGTCTGGGAACCGTCCTTGAACATAACTGGGTTATGTGATTGTTTGGAAATATCAGAATCCGAGAGAAGCTTGGCCCGTGCGTATGTCTTAAGGTGTACTACGCGTTGTGAGCAACGGGCAAGTGGAATCGGACCTGGGCTATGTGGTTCGGTGCGAGTGACCCGGAAAGGGGACTGGCCGTTGGCATAGTCGGGAGCCTTAGACAGTGGTCAGAAAGGCTAAAATGCTTGAAAGTCCACCTAGTGTCAACTATCTTCACCTATGGGGGGGGGGGTGGGGGGAATAGGTGACGTGCAGTGTTTTTGCGGAATTTAAAATTGTACCTACACAATAAAAATAAACAGCACAGCACACAAAATACACACGCTATTTATAGTGGTTCCTCGATTTGGGTACATCCACTTTCCCCCTTCGACCTATCTCCCAACAAGGGACGACTCGGTCTCTTCACCAAAAGGATTGCAATCCAATCCTTGCACTATCGGAAGGAACCCTTCCACACGTAGGAGTCAACACTCCCACACACGGGTTGCACCCAACCCTTAAAAATAGGAACCAACGTTCCTTTACAACAAAAGTAAAACTAGAATGTACAAGAGATACAAACTACGTTTGGAGACTAAGGTGTCCCTCTTCGTTGACGACGTGTTTTTGAAGTCCACGAAGAGTCCACAACCCTAGATCTCTCTTGGAGAGAATCTCCCCGGAACCGGTGGCAGCAAGATGGGCGGCGGCTTGGTTCACGGGATCGGCGGCTACAACGGTGTGCGGCTGCTGTACTTTGGAGATCCAAACTTCGTAGCGAAGCTAGCTAGGTCTACCAACGGTCACACTAGGATCAGTCGTCTCGATCGATTCGGACGGGGAAGGTTTTCCCGATCAACAAATCAAGAGACAAGAGATCGCCGGTTAGACACGTGAGACTCTAAGCTTGGCTAAGCTTCTGCCGACCGGAGATCTGGAAGAAACCTCGATCAAGACCGGCGATCAACTCTCTCGAGCGGCGACGGCGGCGGCGGCGGAAATCGCGATCTAGGTCACGTCGCGGCTCTCCTTTTTCAAATCTTCTTCGCTGATCCACTGTTCAAAAATACGCGTGTATTTATACAGTAAAATCATCTTTTATGACCGTTATGGGTCCCACCAGAAGAAACCCAAAATCCGGTTCAAAATAGTGCCAGCGGCAGAATCCAGTTCAGGGAGTTCCAGAAAATCGCCCAAGTCAAAATCGTCGAGAATCACCTGTGATTCTCGTCGAATCGTCGAGAATCAAGGGTGATTCTCGACGATTCGGCGACAATCACAAAGTGATTCTCGACGATTCGTCGAGAATCACAAAGTGATTCTCGTCGAATTTGACTTGATTGCACTCTGATTTAGCCGGCGAGAATCAGCCAGTGATTCTCGACGATTCGGCGAGAATCACTTGGTGATTCTCGCCGAATCGGTGAGAATCACTTGGTGATTCTCGTCGATTCTTACTTAGATGATTTTTCGTCTTACGCCTCTGAGCTGCTCTTTGACTCATCCTTGCTCCTTATCTGCTCTTGTATAAACACAGCACTGTACTTGAAAGTAAGTGCACTGCAATAGAGAGAGTACACGTAGGCCAACACACTGATCTGCTCAACGAGGGATTACGTCGTGCAGACCCGTGTATATTGACCTACTGCACCCTGACATTGGTGTGCACTTAGCGTGGAATAACTGCAAGCACAACTTGAAATATTTTATCAAATACATTATGAATTCATTTTAGCTTGACAGGTGGCTTCCTCAAATCCAGGTAATTGTGGATACAATACCCAACAATCTCCCCCTATTTGACGAAGCCAAAATCCTACTAGCTAAGATGAATACCACCAACCAGATAATATATACAACATACAGAATTTAGAGATGCAGCACAAGAGAGTATAGGCAAACAGACCAAAACTTGAGTCACTCATAAATTCATACACATATATATATATATATAGATATAATTTCAAGATTGTTCATATAATAATAATACACGTTAATTGTTCTTATGAGAGAATGACAAGTTATAAATTTCTGACTATTTTTCTTTGGCTAAGTCATCCTTGAGTTTCTGAGCCAAAAACTTCTTCCTTTGCCTTTCAACATACTCCTTAGGCTTTGGATAATATCTGGGAGGAGGAGCTTTATTTGTCGCAGTGTTGGTCCTGAAGAAGATGTTACGTTTGGCTTCATAGGACTTGTGCAGCTCCCACTCCTGCTGGCTGTATACGTCGTTTCGATTGATTTCTCCTTTATCTTGTAGCAGAATGTGTCCAGGCTGATACTCTTGGAAACTGGACTCCACTTTTCGTTTCTTACTTCCTCCTCCTTCAGTCTGATTCTCTTTTCAGCTTGTGTTTCCTTTGATGTCCCTTCTTGAGATTTTCTCTTGTCCCTGTCTTTTGCTAGGGCTCCTTGATCAAACATTGCCATCAGTTTTGCCTTGGAGGAGGCCCTAGCAGCCCTATGAACATCAGCTTCACTTACAGGAGCTTCTTCAGCATTGGCTCCCTCATCAGCCGCAGTATTAATTGCAGGAGCAGGAGTACCTTCGGGATTTTCAGGGATATTAATGCCTAACGCTTGTTGGAGCATCCACCAGCAACTGTCATAAACATATTTGTTTGACTGCTCAAAGTTGGTGATGATGATTTCTTGAAGCTCAACCATCTTAGCTATATATTCTTTCTCCCCCTTCTTGGCTTCGACTGCAATGGAGTTTGCATAAGAATGCAGTGACTCATCAATATGCTTTGTAGTCCTGGAGAATTCAGTGACTAAGGCTTGTTGATTGGTGTTGAGAGTTACCATATTGCCATCAAACTTTTGAATATAATTTGCTACGACATGAGCATTCTGATTTACGATTGCGAGAGTATCAGTGTTCTTTTTTAATCCGTCCATAAGAAGAGTGACAGCTTGGCCGGCCGCTGTATATTTATCTTCAAACTTCTTTTCCATCACGTCCAGTTTGTGATTGATCTCCACCATGTTCTTGAGCATGAGATTCTCCGATTTCTTAATTCTTTTCAACAGTTTATTTTGAGCTTTCTCAAAAGATGCTTTAAGCTCATCCACTATACCCTGAATGACATTCACAGTGTGATTGGCTAGATCATCTCGTAGTGGAATCTCCTGAGGCACTCCTTGGCCTTGCTCTTCAGCAGATGCACTTGTAGAGCTGGACACGAGCATAGTCTCTAAGCGGGGAATGCTTGCGGCCTCAGTAGATTTCTCGGACTCCCCCTCCACTGTTGCACCAATGTTCTCAGGGACGAACTCAGGAGCGTGCTTGTCAGATGGAACTTCAGTGATATCCTGAGTCTCCAATGCTTCATGTCCCTCATTGCCTTCTTCCTCACCTTCATCATCCATGAGATCATTCTCATCAGCATCATCTTCCAACCCTTCGTCAGCAGTCTCCTCTACAGCACCACTTTCTTCTTGTATATCTGTCACTGCATCTCTGGATATCTGGGAGATGTCAGATACGATATTAGCATCAGTGGGTAGAGGCTCCACCTCAATTCCTGCAGTCGATGCATCAGGAATTTCACTGGGGATTACTACGGAATCAGCCACAGTTCCGTCCTCGGCTGGAGATACTTCCTGTTGTTCGACCACGGCAGCCTGCCCAATGCGCCTCTCCCATCTGTCAAAAACACTCGAGTCCATTTTCTTCGAGTAATGTAGAGGAACACCTTTACTCATGTCGTACTTATCTCCGTTCAACTGATTGAGATACAGACTGATGATTCGGCCAATGCTAGGAGATATGAGGGTGTCCTTTATCTTCTCAAAAAGAAATGCCCCCCAGTTGAATCCTTCTTCATTCATATCCTTTCGCTTTATCGACCGAGTTCCTCGAGCGAGTCCACAGAATAATAAAGTCCTGGTTTTGTCTTCTTCCTCAAGATAATCCTCGTGCTCCACACTAGTGAGCTACAAGTATTGGGTTAGCTTGTTTGCAGACATCTTGATCGTTGCCCCTGCAACCTTGCTCTTGATGAGAGAGTCTTCATTTCGGAGTTTGGCGGTAGAGAATAACTCCAGCACTTCCTTGTCCAAGATTTTACACGGGTGCTCCAGTATGAATGAGAGTCCAGCCTCTTCCAGCATAATAATGATGTTTCTGAATTCGTCAGAGGCATGTGAGAACCCTGTTCGAACCAGCTCACATCCAGTGATTAGTCCAGCGGTTGTCCTTGGAGCCATTGCACACCTAGGGAGAGAATCCCTACTCTACGCTTAATCAAAATTCAAAAGGGAAGCGACACTAGTGATTAAGTCCAAGTAAGGGTGAGGATGTGGTTACCTAACAGCGTAGACGGTGAGTTAGTTTGAAAAAGACGACGAACACCCGAGAGGTGCACCTGACTGTGAGTGATCGAAACTATGGAGAAATCCCTGGACGAGAGAGATGAGAGATCCACGGAAGGCAATCGGCGAGATCGGCGAATCGGGAAGAGTCGGCGAGGGTCCTTCGTGAGAAATCTTGCGGGATGTCGACAGAAGGGGAAGAATCGACGGGTTTAAATCGGCGAGAGACCTTCGGCGAGAGACCTTCGGCGAGAGACCTTCGGTGAAGACTCGAAGGGGAAAAATCCCAGCAGCCACACCAAATCGGCGAGAGACCTTCGGTGAGCTTCCTGCGAGAGACCTTCGGTGAGCTTCCTACGGGATGTCGACGGAAGTCTTCACGATTCGGCGAGATACCTTCGGTGAGCTCCTGCGGAATATGAAGGGTCGGCGGGAACTGTGCGATATCGATGGGTCTAAAGGGATTTTAACGGATTTGAACGAGTCTTCTGATATCAAAATAATTAAAAAAAAATTTCTAAATATATATATATATTTATTAAAGCCAATACATTTAGGGTTTGAACCGAGCTTTTCCATACATTTCTTGATGTCAAGATTTCCAATGACGTATCTTCGTTGTCGAGATTTCCAATGACGTATCTTCGTTAGTTTTTGAATCTACTAGTGGAATTTCCGATAAATCTTCATTGATGTGTTAAGGTTTATGTTTACCGCGTTAACCTATCCTTAGGTGTACACATATATGTATATATATAAATATATATATAAAGATATATATATATATATATGTAAATGTCGATAGAAAATGACTCAAGTCTTGTAGATGTTGAAAAATACCTGGGATTATGAGAGTTATCATTTAGCCTCTCTGACTAAAACATACCAGGTGCTCGATGTGAGTATGCCCATATAGATATCATTGCTGTTATTCCAGATGCATGTTCCAATTCAGTCTTGAAACATCTACTGTCTAGTTCCCATTATATTTACGGGAACCTAGACTACCCTGCAAAAGAGAGTTACTTTACCTTAGGAACCCAATACATATTGGGTCCTAGGTTCCTGTTAGCATAAAAACTCGACTGCCTTCCTTCAGAAATCCTGACAGGAAGACTACCTCTGCCCTGGAGATGTGGATAGGCCCTTGCCCTTGACACAGAGGGGTTGTGCCAACAGTCTATGGCAAAGTGTCCCACCTTGCCACAACACCAACACTCGTGAATGTTGTATCTCCGTTTCTGACCTGATCTAGTGACTGAGGTAGTCATGAGCCTAGGTCCAAACGGGATAAATCTGGATCTGCTCCCAGAACTGCCTCTTCCACCGTGACACGTGGAAGGGTGGAATGAATGCATGCAGCGAGCGTCACGAGGCCTGGGAGGTGGTGCCTTCCTTTCAGACAGCCCCCTTCCTGAGGCCCCATGAGAACTTACAGCATGACTTTTAACCCCCCTTTCCTGTGTCCTTGGGTGGAGAGAAGAGTTCTGAGAGCTGATACCAGCCGATTCATGCCGAGTATGGGCAGTGGCCGAGAATACAAAGGGCTCAGAAGGAGCCTTAGGTATTCTCTCATGGGTGGCCATGACGGCCCTTGCACTATGGGTGTCTCCACATGAGGACAAATCACCCTTGCAGTGATCACGATTATTCCTGTGATCATACCTGAAGGCATGATGAGTAGCCTTCCTGCTTGGAGTGGGGGGTCGGAATACCGTTTCCCCATTTCTCCACGAATTGATAATTCGGGAGATCCACCCATTTTCTACCTTTCTCTTCATAGCATCAACCTTGGAAAAGTTTGATACTATCCTTTTCTCAATCTCTAGACTACTCTCTAGATCAGAGATTTTAGAGTCCTTGACCTTGTTGGACGCCAATTGGAGAACCAACAAGATCTTCAGCCGTGCAATCTCCTGAGCTTGTTCTTCAACAAGCAGGTTGCTTTTCTGAAGGGTTCTCTTCAGGGAATCAGAATTTTCTGCAGGGACACAGTTCCTGTCTTCAGAAACTTCAAGAGAGACGGGGCAGGATGAAAAAGTTACCTGCTCTTCAGTGTTATTGTCATTAGAGCCAGTGACCGTTGTGTCATCCTCATCAGAGCTGCTTTCCTCACTGGCCTCTTCAGTCTCTGACACGGACACTGGAGCTCTGATGCTGTCTGATTGATCCTTGCCTTCATCTTCAGAGGCGAGGACCCCCACATAGGCTTCATCCTCTAGTTGACAGCAGATTCCAGCTTTCTTTGATCCCCCCATTATCTCTGAGATCATCACCCACATAGATTTGGCCGTCTCACATTTTTCCAATCTAGAGCAAGAAGGTCCAGACCAGATATCCATGATAATCTGACGAATCCTCTTGTCCAGATTAAATAAGGAAAGTTCCGTCTCCGACATCTCCGCAATACACTTGGGCACTTGGCTATTCTTTCTAGAGCCGGAGGTCTTCATAGGAATAAAAGGACCCTCTTCCAGGATGAAAGATGCTCGAGGATCGATAGCCTCCAAGTGATATGACACTCTCATCTTCCAGACTGGATAATACTCCTTTGTGCATGTGGGAAGTCTTAGTGGAGAAATCTCATGATCCAGCTCCATGCTTCTGACACTGGTGGCAGGATTCTACTCAAGGTGTAAACCTTTTTGATGAGAAACCTCGCTTTGATACCACTTGAAAGTCCACCTAGTGTCAACTATCTTCACCTATGGGGGGGGGGGGGGAATAGGTGACGTGCAGCGTTTTTGCGGAATTTAAAATTGTACCTACACAATAAAAATAAACAGTACAGCACACAAAATACACAAGGTATTTATAGTGGTTCCCCGATTTGGGTACATCCACTTTCCCCCTTCGACCTATCTCCCAACAAGGGACGACTCGGTCTCTTCACCAAAAGGATTGAAATCCAATCCTTGCACTATCGGAAGGAACCCTTCCACAGTAGGAGTCAACACTCCCACACACGGGTTGCACCCAACCCTTACAAATAGGAACCAACGTTCCTTTACAACAAAAGTAAAACTAGAATGTACAAGAGATACAAACTACGTTTGGAGACTAAGGTGTCCCTCTTCGTTGACGACGTGTTTTTGAAGTCCACGAAGAGTCCACAACCCTAGATCTCTCTTGGAGAGAATCTCCCCGGAACCGGCTGCGGCAAGATGGGCGGTGGCTTGGTTCACGGGATCGGCGGCTACAATGGTGTGCGGCTGCTGTACTTTGGAGATCCAAACTTCGTAGCGAAGCTAGCTAGGTCTACCAACGGTCACACTAGGATCAGTCGTCTCGATCGATTCGGACGGGGAAGGTTTTCCCGATCAACAAATCAAGAGACAAGAGATCTCCGGTTAGACACGTGAGACTCTAAGCTTGGCTAAGCTTCTGTCGACCGGAGATCTGGAAGAAACCTCGATCAAGACCGGCGATCAACTCTCTCGAGCGACGACGGCGGCGGCGGCGGAAATCGCGATCTAGGTCACGTCGCGGCTCTCCTTTTTCAAATCTTCTTCGCTAATCTACTGTTCAAAAATACGCGTGTATTTATATAGTAAAATCATCTTTTATGACCGTTATGGGTCCCACCAGAAGAAACCCAAAATCCGGTTCAAAATAGTGCCAGCGGCAGAATCCGGTTCAGGGAGTTCCAGAAAATCGCCCAAGTCAAAATCGGCGAGAATCACCTGTGATTCTCGTCGAATCGTCGAGAATCAAGGGTGATTCTCGACGATTCGGCGACAATCACAAAGTGATTCTCGACGATTCGTCGAGAATCACAAAGTGATTCGCGTCGAATTTGACTTGATTGCACTCTGATTTAGCCGGCGAGAATCAGCCAGTGATTCTCGACGATTCGCCGAATCGGCGAGAATCACTGGCTGATTCTCGTCGATTCTTACTTAGATGATTTTTCGTCTAACGCCTCTGAGCTGCTCTTTGACTCATCCTTGCTCCTTGTCTGCTCTTGCATAAACACAGCCCTATACTTGAAAGTAAGTGCACTCCAATAGAGAGAGTACACGTAGGTCAACACACTGATCTGCTCAACGAGGGATTACGTCGTGCAGACCTGTGTATATTGACCTACTGCACCCTGACATTGGTGTGCACTTAGCGTGGAATAACTGCAAGCACAACTTGAAATATTTTATCAAATACATTGTGAATTCATCTTAGCTTGACAGGTGGCTTCCTCAAATCCAGGTAATTGTGGATACAATACCCAACAATGCTCACGTTGTTGCCATCCCGGGGGTGGTGGTGAAGACGCTGAAGTGTCAGGATTCACCAATAATGTGCCCTAAGTGCACGGGGTGTTTCGCCGTGTGAGCCTACACCTGTGGCGAAGCATATTTGTACTATATTGTTTAGGTGGGCTAATGAATTGCAGGGAAGGAGCACCGCCGTCCCGAGTTCGGGGCGGGGTCGTTATAATTTGGTCGGATTTGGCTGACCATTGCTTTGTCTTCCACCATGCGGTGGAATGTTGCTTGTAGGTGCTGTGGAGTTAAGTACAAAATAGCGGGCTGGAGCCCATGTTGTTGTGCTGGCCCTAGAAGGCCAAAGCGAATAGTTGTTCTTTTTATTGTCATGTGTGGCCGGCCTGCGAGCCTATGTATGGAACACACTACTTTATTAAGTGAACCTCTGTAAGGCCAAAAGGCCGTGTAACTTTCAGTGTATTTGTTTTCATTCCAGTGGTAGTGGTTGTGGACATTCATGCTTTTTTGGATTCAAGTTTGGGTTCTTTCAACTGTTTAAAAGCTTCTGCTAGAATGCTCTGTGTTAGGACGAGTAGTCTTAATTGGATTGTTTGGTTATTCATATGTAACCCTTCCGACTGTCTGTGGTATATGGTGTCGGGTTCCAGCTGAACCTTCTACTATATGTCATACGACGGATAGGGGTGTTACACAAGACATATGCTCCAGTGGCAAGGCTGGAGGTAATCAATTTATTCCTAGCATATGCTGCTCTTAAGGGCTTCACCGTTTATCAAATGGACTTGAAGTCTGCCATCCTTAATGGTGACATAAAGGAAGAGGTATATGTGGAAAAACCTCCAGGTTTTGTTGATTCTAACTTTCCTGATCATGTTTACTTATTGCATCAAGCTTTATATGGTCTGAAACAAGCTCCTCGAGCTTGGTATGAGATGTTGTTTAGCTTTCGTCTTGAGAAGAAGTTCACAAGGGGAAAGATAGATAAGGCGTTATTTCTTAGGGAAATAAAAGGCAAGATTTTGCTAGTGCAAATCTATGTCTACGACATTATTTTTTGCTATACTGACAACAACCTCTGCAAGAAGTTTTCTAAACTTATGCAAGGGAATTTTGAAATGTGCAGTATGGGCGTGCTGAAGTATTTCTTAGGGCTTCAGGTGAAACAATCTGAAGATGGAATTTTCATCTCGCAGACTAAGTTCACCAAAGAGCTAATTAAGAAATTTGGAATGGAGAACGCAACCTCTATGAGAACTCCAATTGGTTCAACTGTGTCTCTGGACAAGGATGAGAAAGGGAAACCTTTTGATGAAACCAAGTACAAAAGCATAATTTGATTCTTGCTCTACCTTACTACTAGTAGACCGGATATAATGTTCTCAACTTGTGTATGTGCTAGATTTCAAGTGAACCCTAAGAAATCTCACTACGCTGCTGCATAGCGGATTTTGAGATACCTTAAAGGTACACCGAATCTTGTCTTATCGTACCCAATAAGTAATGATAGTGAGCTAATTGGGTTTTCTAATGCAGATTTTGCAGGTAGCTAAGATGATAGGAAAAGCACTTCCGGGACTTGCCAATTCCTTGGAAAAAGGCTCATTTCCTGGAGTAGTAAGAAGCAGAACTGTGTTGCAATCTCAACAGCAGAGTCAGAGTATATCTCTGCAGGCAGTGGTTGTGCATAGCTGCTATGGATAAAGAATCAATTTGAAGATTACAACATGAAGTTTCAGAACATTCCATTGTTTTGCCACTCTTCCAGCACAATTGCAATAGCCAACAACCCAGTCTCGCATAGCCGGACAAAGCACATAGAGCTGAGGTACCACTTCATCCGGGAGAATGTGGAGCATGGGGATATAGATATATATTATGTCTCTATAAATTGGTAGATTGTAGATATTTTCACGAAGCCGCAGGATGAGACAAAGTTCTCATTCTTCAAAATAGAACTTGGAGTGCTCAACAAAGAAGATTAGAGAAGGTGGACTCAAATGAAGGCTCAAAGATCAAGAATCAGTCAAAAGTTGAACATTTTCAAATTTCTAACTTTTTGACTCGAGTAAGAAGTAACCTACTTGAGTACCTGCTTGACCTACTTGTGTACTTCTTCAGCTACTTGAGTAACCTACTCGAGTAGTCAAAAGACCTGCTCGAGTACTAAAGTTTCACTCGAGTACTTCAATATCTCTACTCGAGTACTTCCAAGACTTCACTTGAGTACCTCAAGCTTACACACTCGAGTACTGTCGTCTCTCTCGAGTATCAGGAAGTCATATTTTCTACATTGATTCAAATTTCATTATTCGCAACCCGAGGCTTATGCCGCCAATTCCAAGGTATGTTTGCTTTATTTATTTCATTATTAGAGATAAATTAGGGTTATATAAATAGAAAAGCCCGAAATTTCATTTCTACACGAATCAAATTCTCTCTCTCGAGTAAGCCGAGACGCTTCATCTTCCGCCGACAGTTGCAGAGCCCGCGCCATTTTCTTCCCCGCAGAAGCTTTTTCCCAAATCTTTGGATCATGGCGCCCTCTTCTAAAATTGGAATCGGTTCAGAACTAGTTGTCTCCAGAATCGCCGACATTTTAGATGACTTTCGAAACCTTCTAATACTTCTCGACACCGCCGGCCTCACTTTCGTTCTTAAGCAAACATGTAAGATCTTGTTTCCAGAAGTTGAAGAATTTTTCAAGAACGTCAAAGTCAGGAGAAATGGGACAGTTCTCAAGTCCAAGGTTAAAGGAATCAAAATCAAACTAAAGAAGACCTCTGTTTCTACACTTCTTCGACTGCCTATTATTGATGAAGATCATTTAGGTACAGAAGATTCTAATAGGGTTTGTTTGTTTTGTGGCCTCTCACCTAAAGCACAGAACATCCGCCGCTCTGAAATGAATCGAGAAGGAAAGCTCTTGGTGGACATCATTGGGAAGATACTCCTTTGCAAAACAAGTTCAATCAGAGACATTTCTACCAATAGGTTTGACATCGTGACATCAATCGTTTGCAGGAAGAAATTTCAATTTGGTTTGATGATTCTGGACAAAATCAGAGAAAACATAAAGGTTCGAAGTTATTCTAGGATTATTTCTCTTCTACTTCATGAAATTAATCCAGCAATCTTCAGCTTCTCCAAAGGTACCATTCTCCATCACATGAAGAAAGTCTCCATCTCATCCATTTAGAGATGGGACTTGAAGTTATAGAATCCTGTTCAGGCTTCCAAGGCTCATAACCTTCCTACTACAGAGGACAGGACCCCATCTCCCTCTCCATTTCAGGTTGCCAGCTCATCTGGTGCAAGTGTTGAGGGGGAGCCTGCTCCTTCTATTTCAGTCAGGATTCCTACTCCTCCAGCGGTTACCTCTACTCCACCATCCACACCTGAAGAAGTTCCATCAGAAGCCCAACTCCAAGAAACACTTCTATCAACTGAAGCAGCAATCATTAAAATGATTGAAAAATTTACTGCTGATGAACCCTTTCCCCCTCTTCCAAAAGAACCAACTACTGAAGCATCCAAGCAATCCTCTCTAGTACCATCTCCAACACATACTCCATCATCTCCCATTCAGTCTCCTGATGTTGATAAAGAGCAGGTTGACACTATTTTGCTCTCTGATAAGCCAGACAAGTCACCAGAACCAACTGAAGCCCCATTGAGAAACCTGTACTTCACCATCCCCATGGTCACTGATGAAGGGGATGCCCTAATTCATACTACCAGAGCTGAGAGATCTGTAGTAATTGAAGAAATTGTTCCATGGTTTGCTCCTCATCCTCCAGTTCCTTCTACCTCTGCTGCTGCTCCTCCTACTTCCAATGATTTGATGAGTCAGTTTGTACATATGCTACAAGAACAAAGGAAATATTTTGATGATTCTTTCAAGTCTGTAACTGAGAAAGTAACTACTTTATAAAAAAGATGAGCAGAGGATTTGCTGAGATCCATCACAACACAGATCAGCTCAGGCATCTCTTCCAGATTGGTGGAAAAGCTCTAGATCACACTATCACTAGTGTTGGTCAGGTCATGGAGGAAGGTGTGACTCTTGCAAATAATCAAATTGAATTATATAAGAGAGCTGAGCCAACCAAGTTGAAGATTTGTGAAGAAGTTGGGACTTTCAAAGATGATGCCATCAATACACTGACTGTAGAAGTCAGAAAGGGGGAGAGTTTAGTCAAAGAATATCTTGAGAAATCAGATGCACTCAAGCAAACTCAATGGAAAGCTAAGATGAAAGAGATTCATGATGATTTGCTATGATAGATTAAGAGTGTCAAGTTCCATACCTATGACACAGTTGAAAGATATTGTACCTAAACACCTAGAGGGGGGGGGGGGTGAATAGGTGACCTAATCCTTTACTAACTTTGTTGGCAGCCAAACAATTATATCACAGATTTCTAAGTAGTCTATTACAGCAATCAGCAATAATCAAACATACACAGCACATTCACAGCACAGCACACAGTGATTTATAGTGGTTCCCCAATCTTTGGGTACATCCACTTTCCCCCTTCGCCTATCTAGCAGTGTACTAGATTCGGCCAAACTTCTCCACTGTCTCAGAACCCAAATAGGTTCCTACACCTCAAGCCCAAAGCCTTACACCTCAGCTTTATCCAAAGCCTACACTCAGCCACAAAGGCCTACACTCAGCCACCCAGGCCTACACTCAGCTAATCAAGGCCTACACTCAGAGTTCTTTAACTCCTACACTCAGGCTATCAAGCCCTACCCTCAGCCTTTATAAATTTAGGCTTACAATGCACTCAGATCCAAAGATCCTACAAGTTAAAATAGTATTACAACAAATAACTCAACAACTCAGAAAATAAGAGAGGAGTTGAGAGTTTCTTGCTGAGTTCTTGGAAGAACTCAGATAGATCCAAACTGACTTAGCTTCCTTCAAAGCTTCTTGAGTAGAACTGAATAAGTCTGAATCCTCTGCAGTTGTTCCTTGACCTCTGCTTCTTAAGATCCAAATGCTTCTAAATTCTTCTTCTCAGCCTAGTTCCAAAGACTGAATTCTTGATTGGAGCACTCTCTCTCCAAATTCTTAGATCTGCCGTTGGACAGCACGATCTTCTTGATTTGTATCACTTGGATAACTTGATCAGCAACCACTTGAACAAATCTCTTAGATTAATCTGAACTCAATCAGAACTTAATCTTCTTCTGTTAACTCTTAACAATATTAACAAACTTAACAACTGTAAACAGTCTGTGCCTATTTATAGGCCTTCTTCATGGTAACCGGCTGGTTCGGTTCATAACTGACTTCTGACATCTCTGACAAGTGCTGTAGACCGGCTGGAATGGCAGCTGTCATGTCATCCAGTCAATTCTTGAAATTCTCTAACTGTCAGATAGTGTCGAGACTTTCTGTTCTTAAGTGTCGACACTTATAGACCAAGTGTCGACACATGCTGTGTAAGTGTCGACACTTATAGACCAAGTGTCGACACATGCTGTGTAAGTGTCGACACAAGTCTACAAGGTGTCGACACAACTCCTTGTATGTCTCGACACAGATTCTTATTCAGGTGTCGACACTTGGAATTGAGTGTCGACACAAGTACTTGATCTTCTGTAACTTGTTAAATTCTTCTAAGTGTCGACACATCTACTTTGTGTCGACACATCTTCATATGTTGAAACTGTCAAGTGTCGACACTGCTTCTTGGTGTCGACACAAGTCTTCAATATAGATTCTTCAGCTGAGTGTCGACACATTCCCTTAGTGTCGACACTTGTACTTAGAATATTTTTGTAGATATTTCTGTTCTTTGCTAAGTGTCGACACAGCTCCTTGTGTCGACACTTTCTTTGAGTCTTCAACTGAGTGTCGACACATTGTGCTGGGTGTCGACACTTTCTTCAAGTGTTGACTCTTCTGGTTGTGTGTCGACACATTGTGTTGAGTGTCGACACATACTTCAAGTGTTGACTCTTTTGGTTGTGTGTCGACACATTGTGCTGAGTGTCGACACATACTTAATATGTTGACTCTTCTGGATAAGTGTCGACACATTGTGCTAGGTGTCGACACTTGCACTTAGTCTCTGCAGAATTTTGCTGAGTGTCGACACAACTCCAAGTGTCGACACTTTCTGGTGTAGACACAGCTCTTCTAGGTGTCGACACTTCTGCTAAGTGTCGACACTGCTTCTCTGCATTCTTCTTCACTGAGTGTCGACACAGCTCCTTGTGTCGACACTTTCTGTCTGGTGTCGACTCTGCATCCCAGGTGTCGACACAATGACTCCAAGTGTCGACACTGCTTGTCTGGGTGTCGACACAAGCTTTCTCAAGTGTCGACACTTTCCCTCTGGGTGTCGACACATGGACTTAGAAAGTTTTAGCTTCAGTCCAGTGAATACCTAACCTGCACAAGTAACTCAAACATACATCAAATACATTATGATGTATATCATTGAGTTGGGTGAGGCTTCTTCAAATCAGGTACATTTGACCAATGTACCCAACAATCTCCCCCTATTTGGAGAAGTCATAACCCTTAGTCAATGATATACACCACTCATAATTAAAAATTATAAAATGATGTAAAGCAGGTATATTTCAACAGGGTAAACTTAAACATGTAATAATGCACACATGTATACACATTAATCATTCCAGAATAATCAAAAAATAGACACATTTCAGAACAATTATACTATATTAATCATAAATTGTTCTAACATTTTTCTAATACATCTTTAATGATTTACAAAAATGTTTCTCATACAAAGGATTACAACAATCTTCAAATTAATTCCTAATCTATTTCTGATCAGGTTCTTTGATAACAATTCCTTTGCCAGCTAGGACTTTAGCTTTGACAGCAGCAGCAGTAGGCTCAGCATCAGCAAGCTTCTTGCCTTTTGAGTCCTTCTTCTTTTGTTCTTCAGCCTTGATTTTCTGCCTCTCAAAATAATGATAGGGCTTAGGAAAGTACTTGCTAGGCTCCACTGCAGTAGGAGATAGCTTTCCTAACTTAGCCTTTCTTCTGTACTGGACAATGGCTTCCTGCCTGATCTCATGCTTCCTCCATTCTGCTTCAGAGAACCACTTGTTTCTATCAGTAGTGTTGTCTTTAGCAGCTTTCCAGGCAGTTAGGCTATACATTGTGCTGACATCTGCATGAATCATTTCAAAATCTGGAGGTGGATAAATCACTTGAGCTACCTCTGGTTGCTCACCTCCAAGATATGCACTTTGAATCCCTGATTCAGCAACATTATCATCATCACAGAGTGGAGGATAGCCTAGAGTAGCTCTGATGGAGTTAGATATCCATTTTGCATGGTCAGAGCTAGCCTTGACTAATACTCTCTCCCCCTTTATGACTTCTTGGGCCACATGGTCTCTTACATCATCCTTTTGAAATCTAATCTGACTTTCCAAGTACCTGATGCCATCCTTAAAGTAAGGTTTGAGCTTAGTGAGCTGTTCAGAGATGGCCTTCTGGGAATCTTGTATAGCAATTTTGACAGCAGTAATCTCAGCTTGAAAGATTTTATCAAAATCAGCCTTTGCAGCATCAGCAGATGTAGATGGTTCAGCAGACTTATTCTTTAATTCAGTGACTATAACATTGTGGGAGGCAGTTAAATTATCATTCATTCTTAACTGATTTTCCAGCACATACCCTTGCTTTAATGCTATATCATCTACTTTAGTCTTGATCTTCTCCTGGTGAGTTGCCAAATAGACTACTGCATTCCCACCCTTGTGGAAGCAGTCAGTCATCTCCTTCTTGTTCAGGTTCATTTCAAACCTTATTGACTTGATATCTTGTGCAAGGTCAAACTGTAGGGACCTGTGCCCTTCATCCACATAAGCCTTGATTGCCTTCCTTTGCTCATCCAACTTGATCTGCATGGCAATCATCATAGCACTATAATCAACTGTTGGAGCTTGTTGAACTATAGGCTGTGGGGCAATGGATTGCAAGGCTTTCTTGTAATTCTGACTTCTTCTTTTTAAAACATAGATTTTCTTCTTCTTGGCCCTAGCACTCTCCTCATCTTCAGAGGCAGAGGTGCTTGCAATATCAACTCTATTCTTAGGGCTCTCTGGTTTTTCAGCTTGCACATCAAGTGCTTTCTCAGTTTCTGGCCTTTCAGATTCTTCCAGAATTGTCATGTGCTCCCCCTCAGCAGCAGCACTCTTATCTTCAGCAGCAACCTTGTCCATGTCAAAATCCTCTTGATCTAATTTCAGAAAGAGGTCTTCCATTGTGTATTCAGGAGGTGACTGTGTAGGAGAAGTACTTGGTTCTTCAACTACTTGAGTAGTATCTGGAACATTTTGCACAACAGCAGATGTGTCTTCAAGAACAACATCTGGAGCTTGGCTAGGTAGCTGAGTTTGCTGAGGAACATCAGACAAATCAGCATCTTCTATAAGATATTCTAAAGTTTTTAAGTCAGTGAGTACCTCTTGAATAATGATGGTGGCTTGCTCACTGTCCAGAGTAGATGGTTCTTCTACTACTGGAATCTCCCCCTGGCTGTGATCCCTATGGATGGGGCTAGCTGGAGGCAGCTCCCCCTGGATCTCAGCTACATCTTGAGGAGCAGGAGTCTTCTCTGCAGCCACTTCTTCATGGTCATCAGGTGTGAAAACAACCTGTTCTTCACTATCAGAACTGCTGGAGGACTCTTGTGTCACAGCAGCAGTTTTCCTTTTCTTCCTGGGAGGAGAATCTTTCTTAGTAACTTGCTTCTCAGGGGTAGGTATATCCTTTGACAGCACCCTTTCCCACCTAGAAAAGATCCTCATATCCATCTTTCTCATGTGGTTGATTTTGCTACCTGCAGCAGTGCTCATTACCTCTGGTATTGTACCAGCCAGGTAGAGACTAAGTATTCTGCCCAGATTGGGCTTCTTCAGACTTTCCTTTATCTTCTCATAGATAAACATTGACCAATCTGTTTTTAGGTTGAAGATAATTCTGGTCATAATATTGAACATGGAGGCTGACACTCTGTCATGCCCTCCAGTCTTACTGAGAATGACCTTGCCCACTATCTCTGACAGAAATTTTCCTTGACTGTTCATGCCTTTTCTGTTAAAGACAGAACCTATCTTCATCTTAGAATCAAGACCACACCAGACCAAAGCTTCCCTGGTCTTGGATGTAGAAACTTCTTCTTCTTCTTGAGTCTTAGGTAGCTGAAGTACCTTTCTCAGACTTTTGGGTGATACCTTGACCTTGGTTCCATGCACTCTGGATTTGATTCTGTATCCAGAGTCATCCACAGCTGCTCCAGTAAGGAATTCAAGCACTTCCTTCTTCCATATCTTGGTTGGTTCTGAAACCAAGTATTCTAGTCCTGAATCGCTGACTAGGGTAACCACTGACTTGATATTTTGATCGCCATCGTCGAATGCGCCGCGCACAAGTTCGTAGCCTTCGTTGACGTTTTCCTCGAGCTTGGGAGCCATTAGGGTTTGAGAATTTGTCTGTAGAAAAGAGAAATGTCGACACAGCAGTTTTGGTCTCGAAACTCTGAAAGCGTGTCGACAAATAAAGACAAAACCCTATTTATACCTTTCTGATTTGAAGACGAACAGGCGGGATGGATAACTAAAAATGTGTCGACACTGTCAATAAGTGTCGACACTGACTTATAATGTCTCGACACACATGTGTCGACACAAGTTTAGTCAACAGATATTATGTGTCGACACATGTTTATGTGTCGACACCACTCTACTCGACGAATAGTCGAGACTTTACTTAGAAAATTCTGAGTAAAACTTAAGTGTCGACACCACATTGGATGTGTCGACACCTACTCGACATGTGTCGACACTAACATTCTGAAGTGTCGACACCAACATCCTATATGTGTGGACACCTTTTTCCTGAAGTGTGGACACTTTTATTCTGTGTCGACATAGACTTGTCTATGTGTCGACACCTTTTTACTTAGCCAATTTTCTATTCTGTAAACTTAGTCTAAGTTTATCATACCTAGTTCAATTTTGAATCTATTGAACTTAGCTTCTTCTAAGGGCTTAGTAAACATGTCAGCTATTTGATTATCAGTTTTAACATATTCAAGTGCAATATCATTTCTTTCTACATGCTCCCTAAGAAAGTGATATTTAATCTCAATATGTTTTGTTCTACTATGAGATACAGGGTTGTTAGCTATTGAAATAGCACTTGTAGAATCACAGTAAAGTGGAGTTCTACTTACCTGAAATCCATAGTCCTCTAGCTGATGTTGAATCCACAGAAGTTGAGCACAGCAACTTCCTGCAGCTACATATTCTGACTCAGCTGTGGAGATAGCCACACTAGTCTGCTTTTTGCTGCTCCATGAAATTATTCTTCCACCTAGGAATTGACAGGTTCCAGTTGTGCTCTTTCTATCCTCTTTGCATCCTGCAAAATCTGCATCTATATAACCTGTTAGATCAAAATCTCCATTCCTAGGGTACCAGAGGCCTAGATAGGGAGTGCCCTTTAGATATCTCAATATTCTTTTGACTGCAGTCAAGTGAGACTCTTTAGGGCAGGCTTGATACCTTGCACAAACACATGTAGCATACATGATGTCTGGTCTACTAGCAGTCAAGTATAGTAGGGAGCCAACTATCCCTCTATACAAGGTTTCATCTACAGGTTTCCCTGCATCATCCTTGCTAAGAGACATACTTGACCCCATAGTAGTCTTCATGGTGCTGGATGAATCCATACCATATTTCCTTATGAGTTCTAGGGTGAACTTGGACTGACATATGGACAAGCCACTTTCAGTCTGTTTAACTTGGAGACCCAAGAAAAACTTTAGCTCTCCCATACTACTCATCTCAAATTGACTTTGCATAAGCTTTGCAAACTTTTTGCAAAGGCTACTTTCAGTAGACCCAAATATATTGTCATCTACATATATTTGGACAAGTATGACTTTGCCTCTAGATTCCCTAAGGAATAGAGTCTTATCTATTTTCCCCCTTGAGAACTTGTTCTCAATGAGGAAACTAGATAGGGTTTCATACCAAGCTCTAGGAGCTTGCTTTAACCCATATAAAGCTTTCCTAAGTATATAGACATAATGAGGTTGAGTTGGATCAACAAAACCTGAAGGCTGCTCCACATAGACTTCTTCCTTAAGATTACCATTTAAGAATGCTGACTTGACATCCATCTGGTAAACCTTGAATCCTTGATAGGTTGCATAGGCCAAGAACATCCTTATGGCTTCCAGTCTGGCTACTGGAGCAAAGGTTTGATCAAAGTCAATACCTTCTTCTTGCCTATATCCTTTAGCAACCAGTCTTGCTTTATTCTTAATGATGACCCCTTGTTCATTTAACTTATTTCTGTAGATCCACTTAGTTCCTATAACATTGTGGTCTTTAGGTTTAGGAACCAGTTCCCAAACCTTGCACCTTTTGAACTGATTAAGTTCTTCTTGCATAGCTTCAGTCCACTGTGGATCTTGTATAGCTTCTTCAAATTTCTTAGGTTCTATTTGAGACAGAAAACTAGAATATACTGCAGCATTCTGATTTCTGCTCCTTGTCTGAACTCCTTGTCTTGGATCTCCAATAATCAGCTCTACTGGATGATCTCTTAGATGCCTGTTGGCTGGTGGCATCCTAACTTCAGGTTGAACTTCTTCAGCATCTGCATCATGCTGTACTTCTTGTATTTCTTCAGCTATTGGTACATGTAGTTCTCCCCCTGGACAACTGCTATTGCCTTCTACTTGCTGTCTTGCAGCAGGCATCTCTTCTATAGTAAGCTTGTCCAATTTCTTTGTCAAACCTGTGGGGCTGCATACATTGCTAGACAACTCATTGTTAATAAGTTTTGTCTCATCAAAAACAACATGCACAGTCTCCTCTACAACTTGTGTAGTCAAGTTGTATACTCTATAAGCCTTACTATTGTTGTTGTACCCAACAAAAATTCCCTCTTGGGATTTGGCAGCAAACTTAGTTATGTAAGACTTCCCATTATTAAGTATGAAGCATTTGCAACCAAAGATCCTGAAATAGGATAGATTTGGTTTCCTGCCTTTCACAACTTCATAGGGGGTCTTGTTTAGCCTTTTAGTGATGGTAGCCCTATTTATAACATGGCATGCAGTGTTAATTGCTTCAGCCCAGAAATACTCTGGCAGTGAAGTATCACTAAGTAGGGTTCTACCAGCCTCTATCAAGGTTCTATTCTTCCTCTCAGCAATGCCATTTTGCTGAGGTGTTCTAGGTGAAGAGAATTCTTGAAATATCCCAAAGTCTTCACATAGTTTTGTCATGCTTTCAGATTGAAACTCAGTACCATGGTCACTTCTAATTTTGACCACAGTACTATTTAGTTCATTCTGAATTTGCTTGACAAAGCTGTAGAAGACACTAGGTGTTTCAGATTTCTGCCTTAAGAAGAACACCCAGGAAAACCTTGAGTAGTCATCAACAACTACAAAGGTATAGACCTTCCTACCTAAGCTGTGAACTGGCATTGGACCAAAGAGATCCATATGCAAGAGGTATAAACATCTCACAGCATCTTTGTTATATATGCTTCTAAAGGTGGATTTAGTCTGCTTGCCCTTTTGACAAGCTGAGCAAATACCATCTTTAACACACTTAACTTGAGGACCATTCCTCACTAACTCTTTACTAAAGAGTTTGCTAATAGTCTTGTAGTTAAGATGAGCTATCCTCTTGTGCCACTTGACACAATGAGAGACTGTCTCATCAACTACAAGACAAACAGGAGAACCATTGTTCTCAATCATAATGTCTAGACAGTAGACATTCCTCTTTCTATATCCTGTCAAAATGATCTCTTGATCACTTGACCTCTTGATATGACAACCATTTTTAACAAATGAGATGTCATACCCTACATCACTTAACTGACTTATACTTATAAGGTTGTGTTTCAACCCTTTAACATAAGCTACTTGAGTAATGGTAACAAGGTTTGAAGAAATGTTACCAAACCCTTTGATGATTCCTTTTTCAGAACCACCAAAGGTCACTTTAGGACCATTTTTGATTGGAATATAGTCCTTCAGTAGTCCCCTTGTTCCAGTCATATGTCTGGAACATCCACTATCCAAGTACCATGTTGGGGTATGGCCACTTGGATTCACCTGCAAAACAAATTAATGAACCTTAGAACCCAAAGTAAACTTGGGTCCTTGGTGATTGTTAGTTTGCAACATGACACAGCTACCTACTGGCTTACCACCAGGTAGCTTGCTACTCCCTTTGGCACTTGCATTGTGCCAACAATCCAAGGCAAAGTGGCCAACCTTGGCACAACACCAACATTCAAAATTATTGTACCTTTGCTTAGGTACAGACTTTGCTGTCTTAACTGCAGCTGACTTATTGAATGTTGGGGCCTTGCCCTTGGGCTTGGACTGATCCTGAACAGTCCTGGCAGGTTTAACAAAACCCAGTCCAGCCTTACCTTTGTGATGAGTAAAATCATCAATCAAAGGTAGAACTGATTTAGGCTTTGAAAACTTTGCAACCAGTTCTCTCTCTTTCTAAAGATTTGTCTCCAGTTTCTTAATTTGATCATTCTTAAATGTGATAGTACCCATCTGAATCACTGAAATGTGTTTCAGCCTAGCTACCTCATTCAGTTTTTGATCAAATTGCTTCTCAAATTCTGTTGCAGCAGCCTTGAGATCAGCAATCTCCTTTGCCTGACTTTTGGCAAGAGACTTGCTTTTCTTATAAGCCTGTAACAGCACCTTATATTCATCTATGAGCTGATGAATATCTTCTTCAGACTCAGAAACACTTCCATCATTTGATGAAGATGAATCTGATTCTGAACTAGAACAAGAAACTGAACTTAGAGTTGGACTTTGTACCTAACTAGGTCCTGGCTGTTCCAGGATTTTGGTACTCTCAGTCAATGCCATCAGTCCTTGGCACTGGCAGTCTTCTTGTCCATGAATTGACTCCAAGATCTGCATAAATTCTTCTTCTTCCTCTTCAGCAAATAGCCCTATGTAGGCTTCAGCATCAGTATCAGTGTCTGAAGAAGAAATATCTGAAAGAGTCTTCTCATTCTTGGCAACAAAAGACTTCTCATTCTTCCCTTTGAGGTGAGTCTTTTTCCTGTCACTGGATTCTTTTCTTTTCTCAGGACAATCAGCAATGACATGACCCTGTCTATTGCAGCAGTAGCTCACAATCTTTGATCCAGTTGCCTTGCTTGTCTTTGTCTTCTTCCTGTCCTTCTTAGAAGGCTTTTTCTCCTGATACAAGACATCTTTTCCCTTGTAAGTAGATGGTCTGGACCTCCACTGTTTCTTTTTCAGGAATTTCTGAAAGTGTATAGTGAAGGCAGCAAAGTCTTCATCACTTTCACTGCTTGTAGACTTTGTACTGACAGACCCTTCTGACTCAGATTCAACTACCTCTGGAGGTGGAGTTGATGACTTAGTTCTGCATTTTCTGGGAACTTCTGTCTTGAAGGCAACAGTCCTTTCCTTGTGCTCAGTCCTTGTTGATTTCTCCTCCTCTTTCCTCACTGTCAGCTGCATCTCATATGACAACAACTTGCCAAATAGTGTAGGAGGAGGAATTTCTCCCAACTTTGCCATTTCTCTTATGGCACAGATCTTGGTGTCCCAATCTTTGGTTAGGGACCTTAGGAATTTGTCATTTATTTCATAGTTGCTGAACTCTCTTCCATAAGACATGAGTTCATTAACTATTCTATAGAACTTCTTGTAGCATTCAGTGATGCTATCTCCCTTGCCTTGCCTAAAGCTCTCATACTCTTGATTAAGCAAGGACTTCCTATCTTGCCTAACTTCTTCAGAACCTTCCATGTAAACAATGAGAGTATCCCACATTTCTTTTGCTGTTTTACAGTGAGTTAAGTTCTAAAAGGTGGCATCATCAATGGCACTCACTATTATGTTCTGTGCCCTCTTGTCCATGGTTGCTAGGACAATCTCATCCTTGGTCATCTCAGAGAAATCCTTTGGAGTCCTCTGATTTGTATCTAATACTGAAATCTTCATTGGCACATAAGGCCCTTCCTTAACTGTAATGTAGATTCTAGGGTCTGAGGCTTCCATAAATAGCCTTACCCTCTCTTTCCAGATCCCAAAAATTTCCTTTCTGCAAATAGGTAATTTCATGGAACCCAATTCTTTATGATTTTCAAAAGAACCCATGGTTCTTGATTTTCTTGAAGCTGTTTTCTGCCAAACAGGATCTCCTTACACTGTTAGTCCTTGTTTTGAGGAACCTGCCTCTGATACCACTTGAAAGATATGGTACCTAAACACCTAGAGGGGGGGGGGGTGGTGAATAGGTGACCTAATCCTTTACTAACTTTGTTGGCAGCCAAACAGTTATATCACAGATTTCTAAGTAGTCTATTACAGCAATCAGCAATAATCAAACATACACAGCACATTCACAGCACATCACACAGTGATTTATAGTGGTTCCCCAATCTTTGGGTACATCCACTTTCCCGCTTCGCCTATCTAGCAGTGTACTAGATTCGGCCAAACTTCTCCACTGTCTCAGAACCCAAATAGGTTCCTACACCTCAGGCCCAAAGCCTTACACCTCAGCTTTATCCAAAGCCTACACTCAGCAACAAAGGCCTACACTCAGCCACCCAGGCCTACACTCAGCCAATCAAGGCCTACACTCAGAGTTCTTTAACTCCTATACTCAGGCTATCAAGCCCTACCCTCAGCCTTTATAAATTTAGGCTTACAATGCACTCAGATCCAAAGATCCTACAAGTTAAAATAGTATTACAACAAATAACTCAACAACTCAGAAAATAAGAGAGGAGTTGAGAGTTTCTTGCTGAGTTCTTGGAAGAACTCAGATAGATCCAAACTGACTTAGCTTCCTTCAAAGCTTCTTGAGTAGAACTGAATAAGTCTGAATCCTCTGCAGTTGTTCCTTGACCTCTGCTTCTTAAGATCCAGATGCTTCTGAATTCTTCTTCTCAGCCTAGTTCCAAAGACTGAATTCTTGATTGGAGCTCTCTCTCCAACTTCTTAGATCTGCCGTTGGACAGCACGATCTTCTTGATTTGTATCACTTGGATAACTTGATCAGCAACCACTTGAACAAATCTCTTAGATTAATCTGAACTCAATCAGAACTTAATCTTCTTCTGTTAACTCTTAACAATATTAACAAACTTAACAACTGTAAACAGTTTGTGCCTATTTATAGGCCTTTTTCATGGTAACCGGCTGGTCCGGTTCATAACTGACTTCTGACATCTCTGACAAGTGATGTAGACCGGCTGGAACGGCAGCTGTCATGTCATCCAGTCAATTCTTGAAATTCTCTAACTGTCAGATAGTGTCGAGACTTTCTGTTCTTAAGTGTCGACACTTATAGACCAAGTGTCGACACATGCTGTGTAAGTGTCGACACAAGTCTACAAGGTGTCGACACAACTCCTTGTATGTCTCGACACAGATTCTTATTCAGGTGTCGACACTTGGAATTGAGTGTCGACACAAGTACTTGATCTTCTGTAACTTGTTAAATTCTTCTAAGTGTCGACACATCTCCTTTGTGTCGACACATCTTCATGTGTTGAAACTGTCAAGTGTCGACACTGCTTCTTGGTGTCGACACAAGTCTTCAATATAGATTCTTCAGCTGAGTGTCGACACATTCCCTTAGTGTCGACACTTGTACTTAGAATATTTTTGTAGATATTTCTGTTCTTTGCTAAGTGTCGACACAGCTCCTTGCGTCGACACTTTCTTTGAGTCTTCAACTGAGTGTCGACACATTGTGCTGGGTGTCGACACTTTCTTCAAGTGTTGACTCTTCTGGTTGTGTGTCGACACATTGTGTTGAGTGTCGACACATACTTCAAGTGTTGACTCTTTTGGTTGTGTGTCGACACATTGTGCTGAGTGTCGACACATACTTAATATGTTGACTCTTCTGGTTAAGTGTCGACACATTGTGCTAGGTGTCGACACTTGCACTTAGTCTCTGCAGAATTTTGCTGAGTGTCGACACAACTCCAAGTGTCGACACTTTCTGGTGTAGACACAGCTCTTCTAGGTGTCGACACTTCTGCTAAGTGTCGACACTGCTTCTCTGCATTCTTCTTCACTGAGTGTCGACACAGCTCCTTGTGTCGACACTTTCTGTCTGGTGTCAACTCTGCATCCCAGGTGTCAACACAATGACTCCAAGTGTCGACACTGCTTGTCTGGGTGTCGACACAAGCTTTCTCAAGTGTCGACACTTTCCCTCTGGGTGTCGACACATGGACTTAGAAAGTTTTAGCTTCAGTCCAGTGAATACCTAACCTGCACAAGTAACTCAAACATACATCAAATACATTATGATGTATATCATTGAGTTGGGTGAGCCTTCTTCAAATCAGGTACATTTGACCAATGTACCCAACAATAGTAGTCTGGATGCACAATCAGATTCTTCAAGAATTCCCAACCGATCTAAACATCATTCCTCACCATTTGAAACCCTTAGCTACTGTTGCTCCATCTCAAGCTACTCAGCCTACCTTCTCTCCTAGACCTGAAGGCTGTGAAGGTCCTCCTCCAGATTCATATGTTCAAGTTTGGGAGGCAGAACTAATAGATATATTCTTCCAAGATCCTCCTGTGATCAACACTTCAAATAAGAAGAGAAAGTATGGTGATGGTGCCTCAGCTAGCAGGTCAATCCCAGTTCCAGATGCAGAAGAGAGAAAAGCTCCAGAGTTTGTAGAGATCTGGTATCCAACTTCAAAGTCTCTCATTTTAGATACTCTCAAGCACGTCATGGACTTCAATAAGAACATGAATATTCATTACAACACCCAGGAACGAGAATTGTATAAAAAATCAATGACAAAGAGGAGACTTTATGACAGAGAATTTGGTAGGAACAACCCTGCTGCTCCTCCAAAGCATCCAAAATACTATCCCAAGCCCTTCAGCTACTAAAGAAGATAGCAAGAGAAGAAAGAAAAGCAGCACCTCTAAGTCTAATCAAAGAGAATCATGAGAGTGTGGAAATGATTCATGTAGAAATGATGTTTTGGACAATCATGTTTATATAATTCTTAATTTTAATCACAAACCCTTTGATTATATTCTTATGCATGTTTACACTGCTTTCTCTACTGCATACCTAGCTCTTTTTATGTCTATATAATTCACCTTAGTGTAAAGGGTTCTGACTTATAAAAATAATGGGAGATTGTTGGGTATTGTATCCACATTAACCCAGATTTGGTGAAGTCACCCTTGAACTAAGATGAATTAAGTTGTATTTGATGTTTTGTTTGAGTTATGTGTTTGTAGGACTTTATTGCCAAGTGTAGACCAATGTCAGTCTACAATGGGTCACCAAACACAGGACCATACAATGTAATCACTCATTGTGTGATCCATGGTGTCGACTCATATGTAGCCTCTCTATTGGGATACACTTCATTTTCAAGTACTAGGACTGATTGGAGAAAGACTAGTTGTTGAATTCTTTAAAGAAGAGAAAATTTTGTTGAAGAAATTTTCGCTAAGTATTTTACTCGAGTAGTTACTTATATACTCAAGTGAAACACTTAGTAAACACTCGAGTAAATATATCTGTACTCAAGTAAGGGAATTATCTCTCGAGTAGTCAAATTATAGCTCTCAAGTAGCCAAGTAAATTACTCGAGTAGATCATCTCTTATTCTCGAGTTAACAGAATTTCCTCTCCAGAAATGTTTCTAGGTCATTTACTCGAGTAGTCATATAAGTACTCGAGTAGATTACTCTTTTGTCTCGAGTTACAGAAGACAGGATTTCGCGTAATTTTACTTCACTCGAGTAGTCAAGTTTATGTACTCGAGTAGTCCATCTACTACTCAAGTAGTCCAGATTAAATACTCGAGTGATAAGTTTTTCATCCCTCAAAATTTTTCTCAGTCCATTACCCGAGTAGTAATTTCCATGTACTGGAGTAGTTTATCTCCTCTCGAGTAGTCCAGTTTCACTACTCGAGTAACCCAGTTTCTTCTCCCAGAAATTACTCTAAGTGTTTGACTCGAGTATTCTTTCTACCTCTCGAGTAGTAAAATTATATTCTCTTGAGTAGTACTTCTTGTACTCGAGTAGTTCAACTCCACATCTCGAGTAACTATATTAACACTTGAGTAAGTGTTTTTGTACTCGAGTAGTTGCTCATCATTTCTGGAATTTCTCTAAGTTATGTACTCGAGTTATCTTCCTCCATTCTCTTGAGTAATCAGAATAGTACTCGAGTAGGTAATTGTTCTCTCGAGTATTTCAGTCATTCTTTTCAGAAATTTGCTAAGTCCAGATTTGACGGAAATTTCATATAGCCTTGACGCAATTGGTCCATGTGTATGTCATTAAGGCTAATTATGACCGTTAGGGAGATCTTATATAAGGTCTTGTCAAAACTGACTAACCCTAAGACGTGCTGTCAAGTTTTATTCTAAGTATTTTCTGAATCTCATTCTCTCTGTCTAAAAACGGAAGCCGCCGCCGCCGATCTTCATCGCACATAATCGGCTAGGGTTTTCGATTCAGAGATTCAGAACAAGAAGACTTCTAGATCGAGATTTCTTTTCATTCCTCATCATCCATCTGATCGTGTGAAGTCAAAGAATTCCAGATCCAGTTCTTGCCGAGCCATCTTCTTCAATAGTTTCTGAGAAAGCCTTAAAGATCAAGAGGAAGACCTGGGCCGAGATTTTCAGATCTGTGAAATATATCTATTTGTATTTCATATTTACTCCATTTGATTCTTGTAGGAGAATTCTCTCCGAGTGTAGGAGCTTTTTGTCTTCGAGTTGTAGGAATTTTTTTACCTTCTGAGTGTAGATCCGTGTTGTGGATCGAGATTGTAGGAACTTTATTCCGAGACGTAGGATTGGTTTTCAATCTGAGATGGTGGAGTAGCCGAGTCTAGTTCTTTGCTAGGTCGGTCAGGGAAAGTGGATGTACCCAAGGTTGGGGAACCACTATAAATCTTTTGTCATCTGTGATTGCTTAGTTGATAATTGTGTGCATAGATCTCTAAATTTTTATTCCGCAAAAAGACGTACAACTCACCTATTCACCCCCCTCTAGGTGATTTAGGTAGACAACTGAACACTTTCAGGAAGTCATCTTTTCTTAATGGTGACATAAAGGAAAAAATGTATGTGGAATAACCTCCAGGTTTTGTTGACCCTGAACATCCTAATTCTATTTATTTATTATTTAAAGCGCTATACGGTTTGAAACAAGCTCCACGAGCTTGGTATGAAATGCTATCTAACTTTCTTCTTGAGAACAAGTTCACAAGGGGAAAGGTAGATAATACATTAATTCTTAGGGAAGTGAAAGAGAAGATTTTGCTAGTGAAAATCTATGTCGATGACATCATTTTTGGCTCTACTGATGACAACCTTTGCAAGAAGTTTTCCAAACTTATGTATGGGAAGTTTGAAATGAGCAGTATGGGAGAGCTGGAGTATTTCTTAGTACTTCAGGTGAAACAATCTGAAGGTGGAATTTTCATTTCTTATATGAAGTTCACCAAAGAGTTGATTAAGAAATTTGGAATGGAGAGTGCAACCTCTATGAGGACTCTAATGGGTTCAGCTATGTCTCTGGACAAGGATGAGAAAGGGCAACCTTTTGATGAAACTAAGTGCAGAAGAATAATTGTATCCTTGCTCTACCTTACTGCTAGTAGGCCAGGCATCATGCTTTCAACATGTGTGTGTGCTAGATATTAGGTGAACTCTAATATATCTCATTACACTACTGCAAAGCAGATCTTGAGATACCTTAAGGGCACACCAAATCTTGGCTTATGTTATCCAAGAAGTAATGATAGCGAGCTAATTATATTTTCAGATACAGATTTTGCAGGTAGTAAAGATGATAGAAAGAGCACTTTCAGGACTTGCCAATTCCTTGGAAGGAGACTCATTTCATGGAGCAGCAAGAAGCAAAATTGTGTCGCACTTTCAATGGCTGAGTCAGAATACATTTTTGTTGGTATTTGTTGCGCACAATTACTGTGGATCAAGAATCAACTTGAAGACTGCAACTTCAAGGTGAAGGACATTCCTCTATTCTGTGACTCCTCCAGTGCCATTGCAATAGCCAACAACCCAGTCTCTCACATCCGGATAAAGCACATAGAGCTGCGGTACCATTTCATCCAAGAGCATGTGGAGCATGGTGAAATCAATCTCTAGTATGTTCCAACTGACAAGTAAGTTGCAGACATATTCACGAAGCCACTGGACGAGGCCAAGTTCTCATTCTTCAAAACAGAACTTGTCATGCTCAATAAGTAATACTGAAGAAAAGGGCCACACAGCAAAGTCAAGAATCAAATTATTTCTCAAAAATCAAGAAAAATCTAATTCTGGACTCCATTTCTCGAGTACATCATTTATTCTCGAGAACATTAGACTTGCTTCTCTAGAAGAATAGCTCTACTCGAGAACAAGACCCCTCTACTCAAGAACATGACATCTACTCGAGAACAAGTTTTCTTCTTCTTGAGAACTGATATCTCACTTGAGAAATCAGATGGAAAATCTCACTCAAGTTCAAATTTTTGATATTGGCACCCAAGCACTTCGACAGCCTTACTCCAGGTATTTTCGCATTATTTATTTCATTAATCATCAAGATTTAAAGTAAATATAAATAGATTAAGTCCAAAAATTTCCTATTCCCGAATTTCAAAACCCTCTCTCGAGAAAACTTTTCACCTTCTCCGTCTCTGTCGTACTGCTACAAACAACCCTATCTCTCTTCTCGCCGGCCAGCAGACGTTTCGTTCTTCAATCAATGGCCTCTTCATCGAAGTTAGGAATCGGTAGCGAACTCATCTCCACTGGAATCGGAGAAATTTTTGACGACTTTAGAAATGTCCTCATCTTGCTCGACACCGCCGGATTGTCTTTCGTTCTTCAACACCCTTGTAGAATACTTGTTTCTGATGTAGAATAATTCTTCCAGCAAGCCAATATCAAGAGGAATGGCAAAGTTATGAAAACTAAGGTTAGAGACATCAAAATCAAAATGACATCTACCTCTGTCACTTAGTTTTTGTAGCTTCCAGTGATTGACATGGAAGATTACCTAGTAAGTTCAGATTATGAAAGGTCTTATGGCTTCTATGGCCTTCCCGATTCTACCCACACAGTTCGCCGACAGTATATGAATGCAGAGAGCAAATTACTTGCAGAAATTCTTGGAAACGTTCTCCTCTGTCGCACAAGTTCTATAAGCTACATCACACCAGAATTCATTTATATGATGACTGTTGTAATCTGCAGAAAGAAGTTCCAATGGGGAATGATGATCTTTGACAAAATCAATTCAAGTATCAAGAGCTCCAACTATGGTAGGATTTTATCTCTTTATTTAAATCAGATGAAGCTAGATGTATTTTCCATGTCTAAGGGCATGGCCCTTCACCACATGAAGAAAGTCTCAATCACCTCCATCCAGAGATGGGAGGTCAAGCTTCAAAAACAAGACCAAGCTCCAAAGACAGATGAAGATGAAGTCAGGACTCCATCTTCCCTCTCTTATCACATAACTGACATAATCGATCCATTTATTGAGTGGGGGCCTGCTCCATCTATGCAAGTATACCCTACTAACGTTCAAACTTCAACCACAGTCCATACAGAAACTCCAGCCCAAGTCACCACTTCACTTGCTGTTGTACATATAGTTTTTGAAGAAGATTCAACTCCATCTGTTGATGGCAAGGACACCTTTCTCCCAGAAGATAACTCAAGATTTATTCCTGTAGACTTGCCTGATGCAGAAAATCTAACTGATTCCCAAGTAAATGACCAAATTCTGTCTACAGCTAAAGACAATGACAAGATGATAGAGCATCTCACTTCCAAAGAGCCTCTATCCCCTCTGCGTGAAGAACATCCTTCTCCAAAAGAACAATCTCCTCAACCAGAACAGCCATCTGACCCAGCACCATCTCAGCCCCAGTCTCCTCTTAAGGATGTGCAAGATGATAAAGAAGTAGTGTCTATTTCTGATACTAAAGAAGATATACCTGCTGAAGCTGCTGAACCTCCTCTTCTAAGTCTACATTTTAACATTCCCGCCTTCCTAGTTGGTGATGCTGAAGATGAAGTAACTACTACCAGAAGTAAATAGATATCTTCATCTACTGCGGTTATTGAATAAATTGTCCCATGGACAGCTCCAATTCTACCTCATCCGCCTCCTCTAACTGAAGTTATTTCGGAAAACAATATCTTGAGTAAGATAGAAGCCATGATGGCTGAGCAGAGAAAATGTTTTCATACTTCTCTTAAAGTTGTAACAAACAAACTGCTTTAGAAAAAGAAATGAGTCGTGGATTTGCAAAAATCCAGAACAATACTGATGAGTTTAAAAGACTTTTAAAAATTGGAGGCTGAAAGATATGGTACCTAAACACCTAGAGGGGGGGGGGTGAATAGGTGACCTAAACCTTTTTGCAATTTTGTTGGCAGCTCAACAGTTATTTCACAGATTATTACAACTAACAGCAATTACAGAAATAAACAGTAATTCCACAGCACAGCACAGCACAGAGGACACCTAATTTATAGTGGTTCCCCAATCTTTGGGTACATCCACTTTTCCCCTTCGCCTATCTAGCAGTGTACTAGATTCGGCCAAACTTCTCCACTAACTCAGAACCCAACTAGGTTCCTACCTCAGGCCCAAAGCCTTACACTCAGCCAAAAGGCCTACACTCAGCCACCCAGGCCTACACTCAGCCAATTAAGGCCTACACTCAGAGTTCTTCAACTCCTACACTCAGGCAAGCAAGCCCTACCCTCAGCCTTTATAATATAGGCTTACAATTCTCTCAGATCCAATGGATCTTACAAGTTAAAAATAGAAAGTACAATAGCTAACTCTACAACTCTGAAAATAAGAGAGGAGTTGAGAGATTCTTGAAGAGTTCTTGGAAGAACTCAGTTAGATCCAAACTGACTTAGCTTCCTTCAAAGCTTCTTGATTAGAACTGAATTAGTCTGAATCTTCTGCAGTTGTTCCTTGACCTCTGCTTCTTGAAATCCAGATGACTCTGAATTCTTCTTCTCAGCCTTAGTTCCAAAGACTGAATTCTTGGTTGGAGCTCTCTCTCTCCAACTTCTTAGATCTGCAGTTGGACTGACAGATCTTCTTGTGTTGATCCTCTGTGTATCACTTCTTGATTTAAAGTGATCAACTACTTTAAATATTCTCTCAAGCTGTAACTCTTGTTTCTCAATCACAACAACTGTTTCTGTAAACTAAGGATGCCTATTTATAGGCTTCCTTCATGGTAACCGGCTGGTCCGGTTCATAACAGACTTCTGATATCTCTGACAGTTGATGTAGACCGGCTGGATCGGCAGCTGTCTTGTCAACCAGTCACTTCTTGAAATTCTCTAACTGTCAAATAGTGTCGAGACTTTCTGTTCTTAAGTGTCGACACTTATAGGCCAAGTGTCGACACATGTTGTGTAAGTGTCGACACAAGTCTACAAGGTGTCGACACAATTCCTTGTATGTCTCGACACAGATTCTTCTGCATGTGTCGACACTGAAATTGAGTGTCGACACAAGTACTTGTACTTCATTCATTAACTGTATTCTTCTAAGTGTCGACACATCTCCTTTGTGTCGACACATCTTTATGTGTAGAAACTGTCAAGTGTCGACACTGCTTCTTGGTGTCGACACAAGTCTTCACTTTTGTTTCTTCAGCTGAGTGTAGACACATTCCTTTAGTGTCGACACTTCTACTTAGAATATTTTGTAACTTTTCTGTTCTTTGCTAAGTGTCGACACAGCTCCTTGTGTCGACACTTTCTTCAAGTGTAGAGTCTTCAACTAAGTGTCGACACATTGTGCTGGGTGTCGACACTTTCTTCAAGTGTTGACTCTTCTGGTTGTGTGTCGACACATTGTGTTGAGTGTCGACACTTTCTTCAAATACTGACTCTTCAGCATAGTGTCGACACATTGTGTTGAGTGTCGACACTTTTACTTAGACTCTGCAGACTTTTGCTGAGTGTCGACACAGCTCCAAGTGTCGACACTTTCTGGTGTAGACACAGCTCTTCTAGGTGTCGACACTTCTGCTAAGTGTCGACACAGCTTTTCTGCATACTTCTTCACTGAGTGTCGACACAGCTCCAAGTGTCGACACTTTCTGACTGGTGTCGACTCTTCTTCCCAGGTGTCGACACAATGACTCCAAGTGTCGACACTGCTTGTCTGAGTGTCGACACAAGCTTTCTCAAGTGTCGACACTTTTCCTCTGGGTGTCGACACATGGACTTAGAAACTTTTTGCTTCAGTCCAGTGTATTCCTAACCTGCACAAGTAACTCAAACAAACATCAAATACACTATGATGTATATCATTGAGTTAGGTGAGGCTTCTTCAAATCAGGTACATTTGACCAATGTACCCAACAATCTCCCCCTATTTGGAGAAGTCATAACCCTTAGTCAATGATATACATCACTCATAATTAAAAATTATAAAATGATGTAAAACAGGTATATGTCAACAGAGTTAAACTTAAACATGTAATAAAGCACACATGTATACTCATTCAGCATTACAGAACAAACAGGAATTAGACACATTCATCTGAACAATCATGAAATTTATTTAACAAAAATTGTTCAAACATTGTTGTTAATACATTTTCAATGATTTACACAAAATGTTTGATGTAACAGATTACAACATTCTTCAGTTTAATCTTAGTCTAATTCTGCTCTGGTTCTTTTATGACAATGCCTTTTCCAGCTTGCACTTTGGCCTTTACAGCAGCAGCAGCAGCAGCAGGCTCAGCTTCAGCAGTCTTCTTCCCTTTGGAGTCCTTCTTCTTCTGTTCTTCAGCCTTGATTTTTGCCTCTCAAAGTAATGATAGGGCTTAGGAAAGTACTTGCTAGGCTCCACAGCTGTTGGAGGTAGCTTTCCTAACTTAGCCTTCCTTCTATGTTGGACAATGGCTTCCTGCCTACTTTCATGCTTCCTCCATTCTGCCTCTGAGAACCACTTGTTCCTCTCATGGGCATTGTCCTTGGCCGCTTTCCAGGCTGTGAGAATGATGTTCCTAGAAGTAGGGCTCCACTGTTCAAAATCTGATTTTTGCTCAGCAAGTTCCCTGAACTTCTTCTTTGATAGCCTAGTCTCTTCTTCTTTGTCCAAAGCCTCTTGCATAGCTGCTGTAATAGGTTGAACAACCTTTTCCAGAACAATATTAGGCTTACCAGCAGTGGGACTATACATTGTGCTTATATCAGCATGAACCATGTCAAAATCTGGAGGTGGATAGATCACCTGAGCTACTTCCTGTTGCTCACCTCCAAGATATGCACTTTGAATACCAGATTCAGCTACATTGTCATCATCACACAGGGGAGGATAGCCCAGTGTAGCTCTGATGGAATTAGAAATCCATTTGGCATGGTCAGAGCTAGCTTTGACTAACACCCTCTCCCCCTTTATGACTTCTTGGGCTACATGATCTCTCACATCATCCTTTTGGAATCTGATTTGGCTGTCCAAGTACCTGATTCCCTCTTTAAAGAAAGGTCTTAGCTTTGTAAGTTGTTCAGAAATGACCTTCTGTGAATCTTTGATTACATTCTTGACAGCAGCAATTTCTTCCTGAAATACTTTATCAAATTCAGCTTTGGCAGCAGCAGATGATGTTGAAGGTTCAGCAGACTTACTCTTCAGTTCAGTGACTATTGCATTGTGAGAAGCTGTCAGATTATCATTCATTCTCAATTGATTTTCCAGCACATAGCCTTGCTTCTGTGCTATATCATCTACTTGAGACTTGATTTTCTCCTGGTGAGTTGCTAAATAGACCACTGCATTACCACCCTTGTGGAAGCAGTCAGTCATTTCCTTCTTATTCAAATTCATTTCAAACCTTATTGATTTGATATCTTGAGCTAGATCAAATTGTAGAGACTTTTGGCTTTCATCAATATATGTCTCTATGGCCCTCCTTTGCTCATCCAGCTTAACTTGCATTACTACCATTAGGCTACTGTAATCTGTTGATGGAGCTTGTTGGACTAGTGAGTGTTGAGCAACAGTTTGTAGAGCTTTCTTATAGCTCTGACTCCTTCTTTTGAAGACAAAGAACTTCTTCTTCTTATCTTGCTCAGCTGCATCATCCTCAGACTCTGAAGTGCTGGCAATATCAACCCTGTCCTTAGGGCTTGATGATTGTTCAACTTGCACATCTTGTGCCTTCTCAGTGTCTAGCCTTATAGGCTCTTCCTGAACATCTAAGTTCTCCCCCTCAATAGCAGCATTCTTCTCTTCATCAGCAGCAGTCTTGTCCATGTCAAAGTCCTCTTGATCTAGATTCAGAAAGAGATCTTCCATTGTATATTCTGGGGGTGACTGTGCAGGAGATGTACTGTGTTCATCAGCTACAACAGATGTGTCTTGGAGAACAACATCTGGTTCTTGAGTTGCTTGCTGATTTTGCTGATGGTCATCAGACAAATCAGAATTTATTATAGAAAAATTGAAAGTATTAAGGTCAACAAGTACCTCTTGGATGAGGATGGTGGCTTACTCACTCTCCAGTGTAGATGGTTCTGCTACACCTGGAAGCTCCCCCTGGCTTGGATCCCTAGGGATGGGGCTAGTGTGAGGCAGCTCCCCCTGAATCTCAGCCACATCTTGACCAGCAGGGGTCTTTTCTACTATCTCCTCCTCTTGCTCATCAGGTGTAAACACCACTTGTTCTTCACTCTCAGAACTGCTTGAGGACACTTGTGTCACAACAGCAGTTTTTCTTTTCTTCCTTGGAGGGGAATCTTTCTTAGTAACTTGTTTCTCAGGGGTGGTCAATTCCTTTGACAGCACCCTTTCCCACCTGGAGAAGATTCTCATGTCCATCCTTCTCATGTGGTTGATTTTAGCTCCAGCAGCATTGCTCATTACCTCTGGTATTGTACCAGCCAGGTAGAGACTAAGTATCCTGCCTAGATTGGGCTTCTTTAGACTTTCCTTTATCTTCTCAAGGATAACCAATTACCAATCTGTTCTTAGGTTGAAGATAATTCTGGTCATGACATTGAACATGGAGGCTGACACTCTGTCATGTCCTCCAGTTTTACTGAGAATGACCTTGCCTACTATCTCTGACAGAAATTTTCCTTGAATGTTCATGCCTTTTCTGTTAAAGACAGAACCTATTTTCATCTTAGAATCAAGACCACACCAGACCAAAGCTTCCCTGGTCTTGGATGTAGAAATTTCTTCTTCTTCTTGAGTCTTAGGTAGCTGAAGTACCTTTCTCAGACTTTTGGGTGATACCTTGACCTTGGTTCCATGCACTCTGGATTTGATTCTGTATCCAGAGTCATCCATAGTTGCTCCAGTAAGAAATTCAAGCACCTCTTTATTCCATATCTTGGATGGTTCTGAAACCAAGAACTCCAATCCTGAATCGGTGACTAGGGTTACCACCGTCTTGATTTCTTGATCGCCATCGTCAAAAGCACCTCGCACGAGCTCATACCCTTCGTTAACATTTTCCTCGAGCTTGGGAGCCATTAGGGTTTGAAGATTTAGTCTTGAGAAGAGAGAAATGTCGACACAAGAGTTTTGGTCTCGAAACTTTGAAGGCGTGTCGACAAACACAAACAGAACCCTATTTATACCTTTCTTGTTTGAAGACGAACAGGCGGGATGAATTTCTAAAGAAGTGTCGACACTGTTAATAAGTGTCGACACTGACTTATAATGTCTCGACACACAGGTGTCGACACAAGTTTAGTCAACAGATTTTATGTGTCGACACTTGGCTAAGTGTCGACACCACTATACTCGACATGTAGTCGAGACTTTACTTAGAAAATTCTGAGTAAAACTTAAGTGTCGACACCTTATTGGATGTGTCGACACCTACTCGACATGTGTCGACACTAACATTCTGAAGTGTCGATACCAACTTCCTAGATGTGTCGACACCATTTTCCTGAAGTGTCGACACTTACTATTCTGTGTCGACATAGACTTGTCTATGTGTCGACACCTTTTTACTTAGCCAATTTTTAGTTCTGTAAACTTAGTCTAAGTTTATCATACCTAGTTCAATTTTGAACCTATTGAACTTAGCTTCTTCTAAGGGCTTAGTAAACATATCTGCTATCTGATTATCAGTTCTAACATATTCAAGTGCAATATCATTTCTTTCTACATGCTCTCTAAGAAAGTGATATTTAATCTCAATATGTTTAGTTCTACTATGTGATACAGGATTGTTAGCTATTGAAATAGCACTAGTAGAATCACAGTAAAGTGGAGTTCTACTTACCTGAAATCCATAGTCTTCTAACTGATGTTGAATCCACAGAAGTTGAGCACAGCAACTTCCTGCAGCTACATATTCTGACTCAGCTGTGGAAATAGCCACACTAGTCTGCTTTTTACTGCTCCATGAAATTATTCTTCCACTTAGGAATTGACAGGATCCAGTAGTGCTCTTTCTATCTTCTTTGCATCCTGCAAAGTCTGCATCTGAATAGCCTGTTAGATCAAAATCTCCATTCCTAGGGTATCAGAGGCCTAGATAAGGAGTGCCCTTTAGATATCTCAAGATTCTCTTGACTGCAGTCAAGTGAGACTCTTTAGGGCAGGCTTGATACCTGGCACAAACACATGTAGCATACATAATGTCAGGCCTACTTGCAGTCAAATATAGTAGGGAGCCAACTATCCCTCTATACAAGGTTTCATCTACAGGTTTCCCTGCATCATCCTTGCTTAGAGACATACTTGACCCCATAGGAGTCTTCATGGTACTGGAGGAATCCATACAATATTTCCTTATGAGTTCTAAGGTGAACTTGGACTGACATATGGATAGACCACTTCCAGTCTGTTTAACTTGGAGACCCAAGAAAAACTTCAGTTCTCCCATACTACTCATCTCAAATTGACTTTGCATAAGCTTTGCAAACTTTTTGCAAAGGCTACTTTCAGTAGACCCAAATATAATGTCATCTACATATATTTGGACAAGTATGACTTTGCCTTTAGATTCCCTAAGGAATAGAGTCTTATCTATTTTCCCCCTTGAGAACTTGTTCTCAATGAGGAAACTAGATAGGGTTTCATACCAAGCTCTAGGTGCTTGTTTTAACCCATATAATGCTTTCCTAAGTCTATAGACATAATGTGGAAGAGTAGGATCAACAAAACCTGAAGGCTGCTCCACATATACTTCTTCTTTCAAATTACCATTAAGGAATGCTGACTTCACATCCATTTGGTATACTTTGAATCCTTGGTAGGTTGCATAGGCCAAGAACATCCTTATGGCTTCCAGTCTGGCTACTGGAGCAAAGGTTTGATCAAAATCAATACCTTCTTCTTGCCTATATCCTTTTGCAACCAGTCTTGCCTTATTCTTAATGATGACACCTTGTTCATCTAACTTGTTCCTGTAGATCCACTTTGTTCCTATCACATTGTGATCTTTAGGCTTAGGAACCAGATCCCAAACCTTGCACCTTTTGAACTGATTAAGCTCCTCCTGCATTGCTTCAGTCCACTGTGGATCTTGTATAGCTTCTTCAAATTTCTTTGGTTCTATTTGAGACAGAAAACTTGAATATACTACAGCATTCTGATTTCTGCTCCTTGTCTGAACACCTTATCTTGGATCTCCAATAATTAGCTCTACTGGATGATCTCTTAGATGCCTGTTGCCTGGAGGCATCCTTACTTCTGGTTGAACTTCTACAGCATCTTCATCATGCTGAGTTCCTTGTACTTCTACAGCTCCTTGTTCATGTAGTTCTCCCCCTGGACATAAGCTATCTTCTTCTACTTGCTGTCTTGCAGCAGGTACATTTTCTATGGTTAGCTTGTCCATCTTCTTAGTAAGACCTGTGGGGCTGCACACACTACTAGACAACTCATTGTTAATTAGTTGTGTCTCATCAAAAACTACATGCACAGATTCCTCTACAACTTGTGTAGTCAAGTTGTAGACTCTATAAGCCTTACTATTATTGATGTACCCAACAAATACTCCCTCTTGGGACTTGGCAGCAAACTTAGTTAAGTAAGACTTCCCATTGTTAAGTATGTAGCATTTACAACCAAAGATCCTAAAGTAGGATAAATTTGGTTTCCTGCCTTTCACAACTTCAGAGGGGGTCTTATTTAACCTTTTAGTGATGGTAGCCCTATTTATCACATGGCATGCAGTGTTAACTGCTTCAGCCCAGAAATATTCTGGCAGTGATGAATCACTTAATAGGGTTCTACCAGCCTCTATCAAGGTCCTATTTTTCCTTTCAGCAATGTCATTTTGCTGAGGTGTTCTAGGTGAAGAGATTTCTTGAAATATCCCATAATCTTCACACAGCTTTGTCATGCTTTCAGACTGAAACTCTGTACCATGGTCACTTCTAATTTTGACCACTGTACAGTTCAATTCATTCTGAATTTGCTTAACAAAACTATAGAAGACACTAGGTGTCTCAGATTTCTGCTTTAAGAAGAACACCCAGGAAAACCTTGAGTAGTCATCAACCACTACAAAGGTGTAGACCTTCCTACCTAAGCTGTGAACTGGCATTGGACCAAATAGATCCATATGCAAGAGGTATAGACACCTCACAGCATCTTTGTTGTCTAAGCTTCTAAAGGTGGATTTAGTCTGCTTGCCCTTTTGACAAGCTGAGCAAATGCCATCTTTGACACACTTAACTTGAGGACCATTCCTCACTAACTCTTTACTAAAGAGTTTGCCAATAGTCTTGTAATTAAGATGAGCAAGCCTCTTGTGCCATTTGACACATTGAGAGACTGTCTCATCAGCTACAAGACAAACTGGAGAACTATTGTTCTCAATCATAATATCTAAACAATAGACATTTCTCTTTCTATATCCTGTCAAAATGATCTCTTGATCACTTGACCTCTTGATATGACAACCATTTTTAACAAATGAGATGTCATACCCTACATCACTTAACTGACTTATACTAATGAGGTTGTGTTTCAACCCTTTAACATAAGCCACTTGAGTAATGGTAACAAGGTTTGAAGAGATGTTACCAAACCCTTTGATGATTCCTTTTTCAGAACCACCAAAGGTCACTTTAGGACCATTTTTGATTGGAATGTAGTCCTTTAGTAGTCCCCTAGTTCCAGTCATGTGTCTGGAACATCCACTATCCAAGTACCATGTTGGGGTATGGCCACTTGGATTCACCTGCAAAACAAATTAATGAACCTTAGAACCCAAAGTAAACTTGGGTCCTTGGTGATTGTTAGTTTGCAACTTGACATATCTACCTACTGGCTTTCCATCAGGTAACTTGCTACTCAACTTGGCACTGGCATTGTGCCAACAATCCAAGGCAAAGTGGCCAACCTTGCCACAGCACCAGCATTCAAACTTGTTGTACCTTTGCTTAGATACAACCTTTGCTGTCTTGACTACAGCAGGCTTGTTGAATGTTGGGGCTTTACCCTTGGACTTGAACTTGGACTGTACAGTCCCTGCAGGTCTAACAAAACCTAGTCCAGCTTTGCCTTTTTGATGAACAAATTCATCAATTAATGGTAATACTGATTTAGGTTTTGAAAACCTGGCAGCAAGTTCTTTTTCCTTCTGGAGATTGATCTCCAGTCTCTTAATTTGATCATTCTTAAATGTAATAGTACCCATCTGAATCACAGTAATGTGTTTCAGCCTGGCTACTTCATTCAGTTTTTGATCATACTGCTTCTCAAAATCTGTTGCAGCTGCCTTGAGATCAGCAATCTCCTTTGCCTGACTTTTGGCTAGGATCTTGCTTTTCTTATAGGCTTGCAACAGTACTTGGTATTCATCTAAGAGCTGATGAATATCTCCCTCAGATTCAGAAACACTTCCATCACTTGATGAAGATGAATCTGACTCTGAACTAGAACTGAAATCTGAACTTTGAGTTGGACTTTGTACCTGACTAGGTCCTGGCTGCTCCAGGATTTTGGTACTTTCAGTCAATGCCATCAGTCCTTGGCACTGACACTCTTCTTGTTCATATATTGATTCCATGATCTGCATAAACTCTTCTTCTTCTTCAGCAAATAGCCCTATGTAGGCTTCAGCATCTGTCTCAGTGTCTGAAGAAGAAATGTCTGAAAGAGTCTTCTCATTCTTTGCAACAAAGGACTTCTCCTTCTTTCCTTTGAAGTGAGTCTTCTTTTTGTCACTGGATTCTTTCCTTCTTTCAGGACAATCTGCAATAACATGACCCTGTCTATTGCAGCAGTAACACACAATCTTAGACCCAGTTGCCTTACCAGTCTTTGTCTGTTTCTTATCCTTCTTTGAAGGCTTCTTCTCCTGATACTGGACTTCTTTCCCTTTGGAATATGAAGGTCTGGACCTCCACTGTTTCTTCTTAAGGAATTTCTGAAAATGTCTGGTGAATGCAGCAAAATCTTCATCACTTTCACTGCTTGTAGATTTAGTGCTAACAGACTCATCAGATTCTGATTCAGCTACCTCTGGAGGAGGAGTTGATGACTTAGTCCTGTTCTTTCTAGGTACTTCTGTCTTAAAGGCAACAGTCCTTTCCCTGTGTTCAGTCCTTGTTGACTTTTCCTCCTCTTTTCTTACTGACAATTGCATCTCATAAGATAACAACTTGCCAAACAGTGTGGGAGGAGGAATTTCTCCCAACTTTGCCATTTCTCTGATGGCACAGATCTTGGTGTCCCAGTCTTTGGTTAGGGACCTTAAGAATTTATCATTCAATTCATAGTTAGAGAACTCTCTTCCATAGGACATGAGTTCATTAACAATTCTATAAAACTTCTTGTAGCATTCAGTGATGCTATCTCCTCTTCCTTGCCTAAAGCTCTCATATTCTTGATTAAGCAAGGACTTCCTATCTTGTCTTACTTCTTCAGAACCTTCCATGTAGACAATGAGGGTATCACACATTTCTTTTGCTGTTTTACAGTGAATAAGGTTCTGGAAGGTGGCATCATCAATTGCACTAACTATGATGTTCTGTGCCCTTTTGTCCATTGTAGCTAGGACAATCTCATCCTTGGTCATCTCAGAAAAATCCTTTGGAGTTCTCTGTGTAGCATCCAAGACTGAAATCTTCATGGGCACATAGGGCCCTTCTTTGACTGTGATGTAAATCCTAGGGTCAGAGGCCTCCATGAACAGCCTTACCCTTTCTTTCCAGATTCCAAAAATCTCCTTTCTGCATATGGGCAGTTTCATTGAACCCAATTCCTTGTGATTCTCTGAAGACCCCATGTTTCTTGATTTTCTTGAAACTGTTTCCTGACTTACACTGAATCTGCCAAACTGGATCTCCTCAGACAGTTAGTCCTTTTTGAGGAACCTCCCTCTGATACCACTTGAAAGATATGGTACCTAAACACCTAGAGGGGGGGAGGGGGGGTGAATAGGCGACATAAACCTTTTTGCAATTTTGTTGGCAGCTCAACAGTTATTTCACAGATTATTACAACTAACAGCAATTACAGAAATAAACAGTAATTCCACAGCACAGCACAGCACAGAGGACACACTAATTTATAGTGGTTCCCCAATCTTTGGGTACATCCACTTTCCCCCTTCGCTTATCTAGCAGTGTACTAGATTCGGCCAAACTTCTCCACTAACTCAGAACCCAACTAGGTTCCTACCTCAGGCCCAAAGCCTTACACTCAGCCAAAAGGCCTACACTCAGCCACCCAGGCCTACACTCAGCCAATTAAGGCCTACACTCAGAGTTCTTCAACTCCTACACTCAGGCAAGCAAGCCCTACCCTCAGCCTTTATAATATAGGCTTACAATTCTCTCAGATCCAATGGATCTTACAAGTTAAAAATAGAAAGTACAATAGCTAACTCTACAACTCTGAAAATAAGAGAGGAGTTGAGAGATTCTTGAAGAGTTCTTGGAAGAACTCAGTTAGATCCAAACTGACTTAGCTTCCTTCAAAGCTTCTTGATTAGAACTGAATTAGTCTGAATCTTCTGCAGTTGTTCCTTGACCTCTGCTTCTTGAAATCCAGATGACTCTGAATTCTTCTTCTCAGCCTTAGTTTCAAAGACTGAATTCTTGGTTGGAGCTCTCTCTCTCCAACTTCTTAGATCTGCAGTTGGACTGACAGATCTTCTTGTGTTGATCCTCTGTATATCACTTCTTGATTTAAAGTGATCAACTACTTTAAATATTCTCTCAAGCTGTAACTCTTGTTTCTCAATCACAACAACTGTTTCTGTAAACTAAGGATGCCTATTTATAGGCTTCCTTCATGGTAACCGGCTGGTCCGGTTCATAACAAACTTATGATATCTCTGACAGTTGATGTAGACCGGCTGGATCGGCAGCTGTCTTGTCAACCAGTCACTTCTTGAAATTCTCTAACTGTCAAATAGTGTCGAGACTTTCTGTTCTTAAGTGTCGACACTTATAGGCCAAGTGTCGACACATGTTGTGTAAGTGTCGACATAAGTCTATAAGGTGTCGACACAATTCCTTGTATGTCTCGACACAGATTCTTCTGCATGTGTCGACACTGAAATTGAGTGTCGACACAAGTACTTGTACTTCATTCATTAACTGTATTCTTCTAAGTGTCGACACATCTCCTTTGTGTCGACACATCTTTATGTGTAGAAACTGTCAAGTGTCGACACTGCTTCTTGGTGTCGACACAAGTCTTCACTTTTGTTTCTTCAGCTGAGTGTCGACACATTCCTTTAGTGTCGACACTTGTACTTAGAATATTTTGTAACTTTTCTGTTCTTTGCTAAGTGTCGACACAGCTCCTTGTGTCGACACTTTCTTCAAGTGTAGAGTCTTCAACTAAGTGTCGACACATTGTGCTGGGTGTCGACAATTTCTTCAAGTGTTGACTCTTCTGGTTGTGTGTCGACACATTGTGCTGAGTGTCGACACTTTCTTCAAATACTGACTCTTCAGCATAGTGTCGACACATTGTGTTGAGTGTCGACACTTTTACTTAGACTCTGCAGACTTTTGCTGAGTGTCGACACAGCTCCAAGTGTCGACACTTTCTGGTGTAGACACAGCTCTTCTAGGTGTCGACACTTCTGCTAAGTGTCGACACAGCTTTTCTGCATACTTCTTCACTGAGTGTCGACACAGCTCCAAGTGTCGACACTTTCTGACTGGTGTCGACTCTTCTTCCCAGGTGTCGACACAATGACTCCAAGTGTCGACACTGCTTGTCTGAGTGTCGACACAAGCTTTCTCAAGTGTCGACACTTTTCCTCTGGGTGTCGACACATGGACTTAGAAACTTTTAGCTTCAGTCCAGTGTATTCCTAACCTGCACAAGTAACTCAAACAAACATCAAATACACTATGATGTATATCATTGAGTTAGGTGAGGCTTCTTCAAATCAGGTACATTTGACCAATGTACCCAACAGAGGCAAAGCCATAGATCACACCATTACCAATATTGGTACAGTAACGGAACAATATGTCACTTTAGCTAATGACCATATTCAATTGGAAAAGAAAGCTCAACAACGCAACTTCAAGACATGTGAATAAGTTGGATAGTTCAAGAAAGATGTCATAGAAACTCTCTCAGTAGCAGTCAGAAAGGGGGAGGATAAAGTGAAGTAATAGCTAGATAAGAAAATCCAAACGATACAAAATCTATGGGATAAACAACTTAAAGATGTTCAAACATCAATGCTGCAAGAAATTAAGAGCACAAAGCTTTATACCTATGACACTACAGTGTGGATGCACAATCTAATCTTCCCTGATTTCTCAGTTGATCCCACTGCAGCTCCTCCTCCCAGCCTGGATGTAAATAGGCCTACATTCTCTCCAGGGCTTGAATATTTTGAAGCTCCACCTCCTAAAACCTATGAACAAGTATGGACTTCTGAACAAGCTAATGTACCTCAACAACCACCTCCTAAAAAATAGATTCCAAAGAGAAGAAATTATGGAGATGGTGCTTCTGCTAGTAGGTCCACTCCCATGCCAGAATATGCTGAAAGAGAATTTGCGGAAGTCCGGAGCCCTACTTCTAAATCTATTATTTTGGATACTATAGGACTTGTAATCGATTTCAGTGGGAACAAGGACGACTACTGCTCTCATACTGAATGGATGCAGTATGAAAAGTCTATGACTCTCAGAAGGCTATATGATAGGAATTATAGTCGAGATGTTCCTACTGCTCCTCCCACACCAGCCAAGAATTTTCCAAATCCGTACATGTATTTCCAGAAACAAGAAGATAAAATTCAAAAGCAGAAACAACATCAGACCAAGAAGTGATTAATGATGATTAAAAGTTTTATATATGAGAGATTTTGTGGAATAGGACCTTTCCTGGACAACTTCTATATATATACATGTTTAAATTTTGATGATTTAAATCTTTTATTGCATAGCTTTTCTTCGATTTACTTTGCTTATGAGTTATGTTACTTGTTTATCTTGGTGTAATTTATCTTAGTGTAGAGGGTTCTGACTTCTACAAATAGGAGGATATTGTTGGGTATTGTATCCATAATAACATAGATTTGTATGAAGTCCCCCTTGAACTAAGATAAATTAAGTTTGTATTTGATGTCATTTCAAGTTGAGTGCTTGCTAGTTATAATTGTCAAATGTAGACCAATGTCAGTTTACAATGGGTCACCAAACACAGGACCATACAATGTAATCCCTCATTGTGTGATCCATGGTATTGAATCATATGTAACCTCTTTATTGGGATGCACTTTATTTTCAAGTACTAAAGCTATGGGAGGAAGGCTGGTTGCTGAATTTCTTGAGAAAATCATTTTTTCAGAATATGAGAAAAATTTCTAAGTGTTTTTCTCGAGAAGGACATATTGTACTCGAGTAGAATTAAATTTAGTACTCAAGTGAGCTCAGTCAAGTATTCGAGTTAAAAAAGCTGTTCTCGAGAATGCCTAGTGCAGTTCTCGAGAAAGCCATGTGTACTCGAGTAGATCATGTCTCTCCTTCTCGAGTTACCTTAAATTTAAGTCAAAATATTTCTAAGTATTTTTCTCGAGAAGCCGAAAACATTTCTCGAGAAGACAATGTATAGTTCTCGAGAACCAGAAACGTTTTCTCGAGACCCATAAATTGTTTTTCGAGAAGCAAAGATCTTTTCTCGAGATACTTTCTTGTTCTCGAGTAACAGAAGTTTGTTCTCGTGTATGTCCTCTCATTCTTGAGAAACCAAATTTCCTCTACACTTTCCTTAAGTAATTCTTCTCGAGAACTTCATAACTCTTCTCGAGAAATAGAAACATCTTCTCGAGAATACTTACCTCTCTCGAGAAATACAGTGCAGATTTCTGAATTTTCTTAAGTGCCTAATGGATTCGATTTCAAATATCATTAACACTTGATTGGTCCTTGTGGCGTGCATTTAATGTAATTTAGACCGTTATGAAAGGTCTATAAAAGGTCTTTTCAAAATTGACAAACCCTAAGAAGAATTTCTAAGTTTTCTGAATCATTTTCACTTTCTAAATCGAGAAGTGCCGCAGCTCTGTTCTTTATCGCCATATTTTCTCGATCTCAGAGATTCAGACAAGAAGGATTCATTCGATCAAGATTTTCGACATCTCCAAATCTTCTCCTTGATCGTGGTGATCCTAATATCTCAGATCCAAGGATTCTGAGATTTCTTCCTCAATGTTTCTGATAGGGCTGTTCAGTTTTTCAAGAAGGAAGAACCCGAAATTCAACCAGATCTGTGAAATAAAAGTTTATTATTACAATTCAAATTCATTTTATTATTGTAGGAGTTTTTCTCCGAGATTGTAGGAGTTACTCTCCGAGTTTTGTATAAGTTGTTCTCCGAGTTTTGGTAGGGGTTATTTTGCTCCGAATTGTGGGAACTTTGTTCCGAGTTGTAGGATTGTTTTCAATCCGAGAGATTAATGGACTATCCGAGTCTAGTGCATTTCTAGATCAGTTAGGTGGAAAGTGGATGTACCCAAGGATGGGGAACCACTAAATTTTTTGGTGTCATTTGTGATTTCTTGTTAATTTTCTGTGCATCACTCGTAAAATTTTTATTCTGCAAAAAGACACAGAACTCACATATTCACACCCCTCTAGGTGATTTAGGTAAACAACTAAAACATATTTAAAAGAGATTACAAGTACGTTTCTTCACAAAGTGCCCTATTAGGGATTTAATTGAAGTATTCTTCTATATAGCTTACTGATCTTGGAATTGTATGAAACTTAGTCAGTATGTTTTATGACCATATTTAAGCTCTGGTAATTTTTGTGTAATTTTTGGATTATGATTGGTGGTACTTCCTTCTTTACCTTTAATTACTATAAATATCTTGAATTAATTAATTAGGGGCTAGTACCATTATGAAAATTTGTGAAACTTGGTATTATATGATATTTTGACAACACATAGTATTCATAATTTTTGGGTGGGCATAGCTTAAGAAATTCTAGTACTTCATATTCAAAACCACCCAAGGTTTAATTTTAGGGAAAATTTAATAAATGCCAAATTAATTAGGAAAATTACAAGTTTTTGGATTTATACAAAATATGTCATGATAGAGCCCCATTAATAATCGTAGGCCAATCAGGTGAATATTTGAAGGGGTCACCATTCATACTCATCATGCAGGATAGTTGGTCTGCACTTAGTAGAAACTATAAAAGTTGAGTAATGTGTGAAACCAGTTATGGGAAAGGGTAGTTAGTGAACCTGGTCTAGTTTAGAATGAGTAAGGTCACCATTGGATGGCAGGTTGAGAGAACCTGGTTGACTAGTGTTAAGGGGTGCTCGGGATCGACGAAAGATCGTCTTTCCTGTGGAGAGAGAGGGTCAAAGTACACTGGGGTTAGATTCAGTAGAACACTAAGTGAGATTGGCTTGGGTAGATACCAATAATAATAAGTACCTTGCAAAAGGGAGCTTTGGACTTCAGCCCATCGTAGTTCCTAGTGCCCCCGAGAGCCCTTCACAGGGAATGTCATGGGCACTCCAAGGTTAACCTTAAACTATAAGACTAAAATGAATTCAAGAGTAATTAGCAATACACTAGGACTTCACTTCCACTCACCCTAATGTTTCGGCAGGTTAGCATGGTTAGGTTATCCGAGCGGTAGGTTCGGTGGTTGTGGAAAGGGGCAGGTTAGCCCGGCGAGCCGAAGGCTCAACAGCTAGTTGCAACAGACATGTTAGTCCGAGGAGCCGATTATTGTGGAATTCATGGTTGCATGTGTATAAAGGTGGTGGGTCTTCTGTATTTGATGGTCGTTCACACCAGCATTGATACAATAACTCGGCGGGTGTGGTTTATACTTAAACAAAGAAAAGACTTGATGTTGGAGAGCATAGTACGCAGAGACTCTGGTGTGTCCTTCAGAGGCGTACGTAAGGGCTAGTCCTGGTAGTGTGAATACCTGTCTAGAAGTGGGGTGGCCCAAACCACTTTCTTTGTTTTCCACGGCGGAGGCTCCTGGGAGTGTTGCTAGCTTCAAAATGGGGAACTAAAGGTCTGTGCGCATAGAGTCGTGTCTGTGTGTTGCAGTTGAGTGAATCATGGCATAACATATCAATACACTTATACTTGCATATAACCTGACACTCCATCATATAAATTGGTATGAGACTTTTTATACGATGGGAGTCTTATAAAACAACACTTAACTTATAAGTTTGTATGGACATTCATATAAGTTAATGTTACTCATTCCCGAGTTTACTTTTCATACACTCATTGCTCTACTCTACTAGTTTACATTTGTGACGCCCCGAAACTCAAAGGAGCAAAAGGGAGACGTTTTGGGCCAGTTTAGGTTCCGGCAGCAGGCACACGGCCTGGGACACGGGCGTGTCACAGGGCGTGTCGAGCCGTGTCGACACTTAGCAGCGAAGACGTCGAGATTGTCTCGACGATTCGTCGAGAGTGGGCACACGGCCTGCGACACGGGCGTGTCGCAGGGCATGTCGACCCGTGTCGACACTTAGCCATGAGGCGTCGAGTTATACTCGACGATTCGTGGAGAATGTGTAACGCCCCGAAACTCAAAGGAGCAAAGGGGGACGTTTTGGGCCAGTTTTGGTTTCTGGCTGAAGGCACACGGCCTGGGACACGGGCGTGTCCCAGGGCGTGTCAAGCGTGTATCGACACTTAGTCGCGAAGTCGTCGAGTTATTCTCGACGATTCGTCGAGAATGGGCACACGGCCTGCGATACGGGCGTGTCGCAGGGCGTGTCGACCCGTGTCGACACTTAGCCGTGAAATCGTCGAGTTATTCTCGACGATTCGTCGGGAATGGGCACACGGCCTGCGACACGGGCGTGTCGCAGGGCGTGTCGACCCGTGCCGACGATCGTCAAGGTGAAATCGTCGAGATTCACTCGACGATCGTCGAGACAAGGCACACGGCCTAGGACACGGGCGTGTCCAAGGCCGTGTCATCCAGTCGTCGTTCTCCCCTCGACGAAATGTCCCGTGTACACGGCCTGGGGGCCCAGGCGTGTCAATGTGACACGGGCAAGGACACGGGCGTGTCCTAGAACCCGTGCAGTGCTCGGGTTGGAAACGGGGGAAAAATCATAGGGTACACGGCCGGCTACACGGTCGTGTTAGCTGGAACACGGGCGTGTCAGCTCGAACACGGGCGTGTTCGATACCCGTGTGCGTGTTCAGAAGATTCGATTTTGACGGCGAATGTGGCACACGGCCCTGGACACGGGCGTGTGCCAAGCCGTGTTCGGCCCAGATTGGGCATTTCAGCCCCGAATCAAGCCGCTCGTTTTCTTAGGTTGAGATCCGATGGCTGGGGATGATTCCTGGGAGGATATACACGGGTTTGACTTAAGAAAAATCCACTTTTCATTACTTATCCTCTCTCCAAACCCTTGGAGAAAGAAAAGCTAAGGCAAGAAGAAGAGGAGCTAGATCCGCCATTGGAGGAGCTTCGGAGCTCCGAATCGCAAGCCGACTCCGGATCCACGGAGGCAACGCAAGTGCGGTCATTTCCATCCGATTACTTTTCGATGGCGCCAAAGAGGACCGCAAGGGTAACGATCCTCACTTTTGAGCATGATAGCTCTCTTTCTTTGCATAGGAAGCCCCCTCTCGCGAGTTTGCGAAGAGTTGGAGGCGTTCCTTCGGGTAGATATGTAAAGTCCCCGTTGTTTAGCGTCCGTATGCGAGAACGGACTTAGGCATTTTGGTTGAAGCCTACCCGGACATGTTAGTCCGGATCGGTGATGTTGCATTGCATAAGGCCGGAGAAGACTCCGTGCTATTTGGTGTTTTCGGGTTTTCTACGCGGTAGATTGCAGCAGGGAGCCTTGGGACTAACCCAAAGGTGCACCCGGAAAACTGGGCGGACACGAGGTCTTGCCAACTTGGTGGCTTGGAAGCCAACTTGAACATAACGAGGTTATGTGACTTGCGGTAGAATGGGACTCGGTGAAAGTTTGACCCGCGCATATGGCTTAAATTGTCGTTGCGATGTGAGCACGGGTTAGATGGAGCCGTACCCGCTTTATGTCGTCCGGTTAGAGCGACCTAAGGTTACATGGGACTCGCCGTTGGCATAAATGGGGGTCTTCGGTGGTCCATGGCTTAATTTGACGTGACCAATACCATGAAGACAAATTGCTCATAGGAATGGCCGTCCAAGAGGCGGTGGTGAGTCCGGAATGTTCATGGCTTTATTTGACGTAACATCGACCGGTTCACCGAGAATGTGCCCTGAGTGCACGGGACGTGTGGCCGTACGAGCCAACGTCTGTGATGAAATGGCTATGTTTATATGGTTATATTGCTCGCTTAATGAAATGCAGGGAAAGAGCATCGCCGCCCCGAGTTGGGGGCGGGATCGTTATAATTTGGTCAGCATTGCTGACCGTTGCCTTGTTTGCCACCGTGCGGTGGTTTGTTTGCTTGCAGGTGCAGCTGGACCAAGCGGTCAATAGCGGGCTAAAGCCCTTTTTGCGAAGCTGGCCCTCGAAGGCCCAAGTGGAAATGTTTTATGTTTTATTCATGTATGGCCGGCCTGCGTGCCGAAGTTTGGAAAACATGTAAAAGACAAGTGAAACTTTTGTAAGGCCTTAAGGCCGACTTTTGAGTATTTTTGTAATAACATTCCTATTATCTTGTTAGTGGACATTCATGCTTATTGTTGGGTTCTTGTTTTGCAACTTATATAAATTGCTTCCGCTAGAATGCTCTGTGTAGGACGTTGAGATTAGTTGTATGGTTTCCATAAGTAACCACCCGGTCTGTCTGTGGTATATGGCGTCGGGCCCCGGCCGGACCTACTGCTATATGCTATGCGACGGATAGGGGGTGTTACAATTTGGTATCAGACTACTGGTTTTGGTTGGGCTTGAATTGAATTCGTGGGCGAATTCTTTTTAAGGGGTGGTGAGCACATTGTGTGCGTCATCGTTATAACAGTAAAAAGAACCCATGAATGTCCACTTAGGAATGAAAATACTCGTGTTTGCGGAACCTGCGTGTTCCTATAATTGCTGTTTGCAATTTATTTGGTCGCTTAACGGTGTTTTGTACCACTATAGGTGACCCGAAGTGGTGTTGGGCCGTCAGAACGTCGAGGTTCTGAGGCTAGTAGTGCACCAGAAGTTGCTCCCGCAACACCTTTGTCGGCTGAAAATATAAGATTGGTGGCTGAAGCGGTGTTAGCCGTGATAAATGCGCAGCCTGGGAGGCAAGCGCAGCAGCCAGCTCCTGTGATGGAGCAAGTACCTCTTCAAGAGGCGGAGCCGAGGAGGATGGAGCAAGTGGTTGTAGAACCAATAGTGCCAAGGAGGGCGACTGAGAGGCAGTTGAAGCATGTAATGAGCTTTAACCCTCCGTTATTCTCGGGGTTGGGAACCCCATCTCAGGCTGAAGACTGGCTCTCTAGGGTGAAGAGAGTCATGACAGCGACGGAGACGGAGGAGTGGCAGATGACCACCATTGCTACGTTCCTGTTGGACGGTGAAGCAAGGATGTGGTGGGAAGGCTTGGAGCTGCATCATCTGAGAGGAAGACAATTGATAGACGTTCCGATGGAAGAGTTCTCGGAATTGTTCTTAGCAAGATACCTCCCTTCTACTCAGAGGATTTCAATGGAGAATGAGTTCCTGAGGTTGGTGCAGGGTGAGCGAAGCGTGGATGAATATCTCCACGAGTTTACGCGGTTGAGTCGTTATGCGAGCTCTACCATCATGGATGAGGAGCGCAAGACTAATCGCTTCTACGAAGGTCTGAGGGATGAGCTGAGACTATTACTGTCGGGGCCGATGACGCAGGGTTTCTTAACCTTGGTCAATACGGCCCGGTCCTTGGAAAAGGACATGAAGAATGTACAAGCGAAGAAAGGCTTGGGTGAAAAGAAATCTGAGTTCAGAGTGCCGACTAATTCAAAGTCCGGCTATCGAAGGGCTTTCAAGAAGCATAGGACTTCGGGTCCAGCTCCTTCTGGCGCTTCTGGGGCGACTACGAGTCGGACCCCGGGCGCGTGCTTTACATGTGGAAAGACAGGACATTTCGCCCGTGATTGTTGGAGCGGACGTCCTAAGTCCGAGAGGAGGCCAGGAGCTACCTACGAAGAGAAGGGAAAGGCGGTGGAGTCGACCGCATCCCACTATGCCCCGGCCCAACCAAGGGTCTATAATCTTGGCCAACAGGAGGCCATTAAACAAGCTGACGTGGTGACAGGTACGGTTTAATTTATAGCAAGTCAATTCCTTTATATGCTTGTTATGTATATGTTACCTTACCACTACTTGTTTAGGATTTGTAATGATTTGTGAAAATCCGGCACGAGCACTCTTTGATACGGGAGCTTCACACTCCTTCTTATCCGAAGGATTTATATCACGCATCGGAGTCCCTTCTTCGATGGCGAAGGATAAGTTGGATGTGTTGTTGCCCAATGGGTGTTCGATGCGAGCGGTTAGGATCTGCGATGTTAAGATTCGTATTGGGGAGCAGGAGTTCGACCTGCGAGCGTCTTTACTTCCGTTAGTGGAGTTTGACGTCATATTTGGCATGGACTGGCTCTCGGAGCAGCAGGCCCATATAGATTGCGGTAGCAAGGAAGTCAAGCTGGGAGCGAGTCGTGAGACGACTTTTACGGGCTTAAAGGGGTCGAGCAAGACGTTGATGTCTGCTCTTCAGGTGGTGAAGGCGGTTCGTGCCGGAGCAGAACTGTTCTTTACACTAGTTTAGGTTGCAAAGCCGAAGCCCGCGATGGATTGTATTTCAGTGGTATCGGAATACCCTGATGTGTTCCCCGCAGATCTTCCTGGAGCCCCGCCTCAACGGGAGATAGATTTTACGATCGAGCTAGTGCCAGGTGCAAATCCTGTGTCACGATCTCCGTATCGGCTAGCGCCTAAGGAAATGGCGGAGCTGAAAGTTCAACTGCAAGAGTTGTTGGAGCAAGGATATGTGCGCCCGAGTTCTTCGCCTTGGAGCGCACCGGTCCTCTTTGTTAAGAAGAAGGACGGAAGCTTGAGATTGTGTATTGATTATCGGGAGCTAAACAAGCTGACTGAGAAGAATAAGTACCCGATCCCTAGGATTGATGATCCCTTTGATCAGTTAGTCGGGTCGACGGTGTACTCGAAGTTAGATCTCAAGTCTGGGTACTATCAGCTACGGATAAGGGAGAGTGATATCCCGAAGACAGCGTTTAGTACGAGATACGGGCATTATGAGTTTACAGTCATGCCGTTTGGGCTGACTAATGCGCCGTCAGTATTTATGGATTTGATGAACAGGACGTTCAGGGAGTACCTAGACCATTTCGTGATCATCTTCATCGACGATATTTTGGTGTACTCGCAAAGTGAGGAGGATCACTTCAAGCATCTCCATTTGGTGTTGGAGACACTCAGGAGAAACCAGTTGTATGCCAAGTTCTCGAAGTGCGAGTTTTGGCTATCCTCAGTAGCGTTCCTCGGGCATATAGTGAGTGGAGAGGGTATTGCGGTGGATCCGGCGAAGATTGTTGCGATACGGGAGTGGCCTGAGCTTGCTACGGTAGCAGAAGTCTGGAGCTTTTTGGGGCTTGCCGGTTATTATAGGCGCTTCGTAGAGAACTTCTCGCGGATAGCGCTACCTCTCACTACTTTGACGAGGAAGGATCATAAGTTCGTTTGGACGCCGGAGTGCGCGCGAGCTTTTGAGGAGTTAAAGTGTCGGTTGACCACGGCGCCTGTGTTGAGTTCGCCGGTTGGGACCGAAGGCTATGAGATATATAGCGATGCTTCAGGCAGCGGTTTGGGTTGTGTGCTACTGCAGCACGGAAGCGTGATAGCTTATGGCTCGAGACAGCTAAAAGTGCACGAGAGGAATTATCCGGTCCACGACTTGGAATTGGCGGCCGTGATTTTTGCCTTGAAGCTGTGGAGGCATTATTTGTACGGTGTGAAGATTGACATCTACACCGATCACAAGAGCCTAAAGTATCTAATAGATCAGAAAGATTTGAATATGCGGCAGCGTAGGTGGATGGAGTTCCTGGGGACTATACTTTTAAGATCCACTACGTGCCTGGCAAAGGGAATGCGGTTGCGGATGCATTGAGTCGCCGAGCCCCAGCTCAAGCGAATTGGCTATCAGTGCATGATGAGCGGTTGGTGCAGGAGCTGGAGGCGTTGGAGATTGTTTGTGTGGATAGACAATCTAGCGCTGAAGCAGTGCTGAATTGGACTGAAGTCCAATATGACCTGGCTGATCGGATTCGGCAGGCTTTGGATATGGATGCTCATATGAAGCAGTTCATGATAGAGGCTCTGGATGGGTCAAATTCCCAATTCGTCGTGGAGGACGGATTGCTTTGGAAGGACGGTCGTTTGTGCGTCCCAAGTGTGGGCAATTTACGGGTGGAGTTATTGTACGAGGCACACCATACCAAGTACTCGATTCACCCGGGGAGCACGAAGATGTACCGCGATATCAAGAAGCTATTTTGGTGGCCGGGTTTGAAGAAGGATGTGGCGCTATACGTAGCGAAGTGCCAAACCTGCGCCTTAGTAAAGGCGGAGTGCCAAAAGCCGGGAGGATTTCTTAAGTCCTTGCCTATTCCGGAGTGGAAATTCGACGACATCTCTATGGACTTTGTGCATGGTTTGCCAAGGTCGCAGAAGGGGAACGACGCCATTTGGGTGGTGGTCGATCGTTTAACGAAGGTGTCGCACTTTATTCCGCATAGGAAGGACGATCCGGTGGAGAAGCTGGCGAAGCTTTATGTGGATAATATAGTACGGCTTCATGGTGTGCCCCGCAGCATCGTGAGTGACCGTGATGGGCGGTTCACGTCCAATGATTGGAGGCTGGTGCAGCAAATGTTGGGAACAAAGCTGAAGTTTAGCACAGCCTTCCATCCACAAACGGATGGGCAGACCGAGAGGGTCAATAGAACCATGGAAGACATGCTTCGCATGTGTGTCTTGGACTTTGGAAAGCAATGGGAGGACCATCTTTATTTGGTGGAGTTCGCATACAACAACAGCTACCAAGCAAGTATTCAGATGGCGCCTTTCGAGGCCCTTTATGGTAGAAGATGTCGCACGCCGTTGTCTTGGTTAGAAACGGGCGAGTCAAAGTTGTATAAGCGATCGGAAGTGGAGGATGCTACTTCCTTGGTAAGAACCATTCGGGAGAGGTTGCTCATGGCTCAGGACCGGCAAGCAAAGTACTATAATGCCAAGCACAGGAACGTGGAGTTCGCTGTGGGCGATTATGTATACTTGAAGATCAAGCCGTTCAAGGGTGTCTCGCGGGTGCGGCGATTGAAAAAGCTAAGCCCGAGGTACCTTGGACCGTTCGAGGTTCTGGAGCGAGTGGGAGAAGCGGCCTATAGGTTGAAGCTTTCAGTGGAGCTAAGTGGTTTACACGATGCATTCCACATTTCGGTACTTAGGAAGGCGGTGCAAGAGCCTACGCAAGTGATCGCGGTCGATCAAGTGCCGGTGGATAGTGGGCTAACGACAAAGGTCAAGCCCGTGCGGATTGAAGACTCGGAGGTCAAGCGGCTACGCAATAAAGAGATCAGGATGGTCAAAGTCCGGTGGGACAATTGCGGTCGTGAGGAGCTCTCCTGGGAGCGAGAGCAGACGATGCTTGACGAATATCCGGAGTTGTTCCGCTCAGGTACAAATTTTGTTTTGTACATGTTTTTCCCTTTATGTAATTTCGTGGGCGAAATTCTTTTAAGAGGGGTAGAGTTGTAACGCCCCGAAACTCAAAGGAGCAAAGGGGGACGTTTTGGGCCAGTTTTGGTTTCTGGCTGAAGGCACATGGCCTGGGACACGGGCGTGTCCCAGGGCGTGTCAAGCGTGTGTCGATACTTAGTCGCGAAGTCGTCGAGTTATTCTCGACGATTCGTCGAGAATGGGCACACGGCCTGCGACACGGGCGTGTCGCAGGGCGTGTCGACCCGTGTCGACACTTAGCCGTGAAATCGTCGAGTTATTCTCGACGATTCGTCGAGAATGGGCACACGGCCTGCGACACGGGCGTGTCGCAGGGCGTGTCGACCCGTGCCGACGATCGTCAAGGTGAAATCGTCGAGATTCACTCGACGATCGTCGAGACAAGGCACACGGCCTAGGACACGGGCGTGTCCAAGGTCGTGTCATCCAGTCGTCGTTCTCCCCTCGACGAAATGTCCCGTGTACACGGCCTGGGGGCCCAGGCGTGTCAATGTGACACGGGCAAGGACACGGGCGTGTCCTAGAACCCGTGCAGTGCTCGGGTTGGAAACGGGGGAAAAATCATAGGGTACACGGCCGGCTACACGGCCGTGTTAGCTGGAACACGGGCGTGTCAGCTCGAACACGGGCGTGTTCGATACCCGTGTGCGTGTTCAGAAGATTCGATTTTGACGGCGAATGCGGCACACGGCCCTGGACACGGGCGTGTGCCAAGCCGTGTTCGGCCCAGATTGGGCATTTCAGCCCCGAATCAAAGCCGCTCGTTTTCTTAGGTTGAGATCCGACGGCTGGGGATGATTCCTGGGAGGATATACACGGGTTTGACTTAAGAAAAATCCACTTTTCATTACTTATCCTCTCTCCAAACCCTTGGAGAAAGAAAAGCTAAGGCAAGAAGAAGAGGAGCTAGATCTGCCATTGGAGGAGCTTCGGAGCTCCGAATCGCAAGCCGACTCCGGATCCACGGAGGCAACGCAAGTGCGGTCATTTCCATCTGATTACTTTTCGATGGCGCCAAAGAGGACCGCAAGGGTAACGATCCTCACTTTTGGGCATGATAGCTCTCTTTCTTTGCATAGGAAGCCCCCTCTCGCGAGTTTGCGAAGAGTTGGAGGCGTTCCTTCGGGTAGATATGTAAAGTCCCCGTTGTTTAGCGTCCGTATGCGAGAACGGACTTAGGCATTTTGGTTGAAGCCTACCCGGACATGTTAGTCCGGATCGGTGATGTTGCATTGCATAAGGCCGGAGAAGACTCCGTGCTATTTGGTGTTTTCGGGTTTTCTACGCGGTAGATTGCAGCAGGGAGCCTTGGGGACTAACCCAAAGGTGCACCCGGAAAACTGGGCGGACACGAGGTCTTGCCAACTTGGTGGCTTGGAAGCCAACTTGAACATAACGAGGTTATGTGACTTGCGGTAGAATGGGACTCGGTGAAAGTTTGACCCGCGCATATGGCTTAAATTGTCGTTGCGATGTGAGCACGGGTTAGATGGAGCCGTACCCGATTTATGTCGTCCGGTTAGAGCGACCTAAGGTTACATGGGACTCGCCGTTGGCATAAATGGGGGTCTTCGGTGGTCCATGGCTTAATTTGACGTGACCAATACCATGAAGACAAATTGCTCATAGGAATGGCCGTCCAAGAGGCGGTGGTGAGTCCGGAATGTTCATGGCTTTATTTGACGTAACATCGACCGGTTCACCGAGAATGTGCCCTGAGTGCACGGGACGTGTGGCCGTACGAGCCAACGTCTGTGATGAAATGGCTATGTTTATATGGTTATATTGCTCGCTTAATGAAATGCAGGGAAAGAGCATCGCTGCCCCGAGTTGGGGGCGGGATCGTTATAATTTGGTCAGCATTGATGACCGTTGCCTTGTTTGCCACCGTGCGGTGGTTTGTTTGCTTGCAGGTGCAGCTGGACCAAGCGGTCAATAGCGGGCTAAAGCCCTTTTTGCGAAGCTGGCCCTCGAAGGCCCAAGTGGAAATGTTTTATGTTTTATTCATGTATGGCCGGCCTGCGTGCCGAAGTTTGGAAAACATGTAAAAGACAAGTGAAACTTTTGTAAGGCCTTAAGGCCGACTTTTGAGTATTTTTGTAATAACATTCCTATTATCTTGTTAGTGGACATTCATGCTTATTGTTGGGTTCTTGTTTTGCAACTTATATAAATTGCTTCCGCTAGAATGCTCTGTGTAGGACGTTGAGATTAGTTGTATGGTTTCCATAAGTAACCACCCGGTCTGTCTGTGGTATATGGCGTCGGGCCCCGGCCGGACCTACTGCTATATGCTATGCGACGGATAGGGGGTGTTACAGAATGGGCACACGGCCTGCGACACGGGCGTGTCGACCCGTGTCGACGATCGTCCCGGGGAGTCGTCGAGATTCACTCGACGATCGTCGAGACAAGGCACACGGCCTAGGACACGGGCGTGTCCAAGGCCGTGTCATCAAGTCGTCGATCTTCCCTCGACGAAATGTCCCGTGTACACGGCCTGGGGTCCAGGCGTGTCAAGGTGACATGGGTAAGGACACGGGCGTGTCCTAGAACCCGTGCAGTGCTCGGGTTGAAATTGGGGAAAAATCATGGGGTACACGGCCGGCTACACGGCCGTGTCAGGTGGAACACGGGCATGTCAGATCGAACACGGGCGTGTTCGATACCCGTGTGAGGTTCCAGGTGATTCGATTTTGACGGCGAATGCGGCACACGGCCCTGGACACGGGCGTGTGCCAGGCCGTGTTCGGTCCAGATTGGGCATTTCAGCCCCGAATCAAAGCCGTTTGTTTTCTTATTTTTAGATCCAACGGTTGGGGGATGTTCCTGAAGGGATATACCCGTGGGTTGACTTAGAAATCCATCACTTTTCATACCTTATTCTCTTTCTAAGTCCTTGGAGAGAGAGGAGAGCTAAGGGAAGAAGAAGGAGCTAGATCCGCCATTGTAGGAGCTTCGGAGCTCCGAATCGCAAGCCGACTCCGGATCCACGGAGGCAATGCTAGTGCGGTGATTTCCATCCGATTACTTTTCAATGGCGCCAAAGAGGAACACAAGGGTAACGATCCTCATCTTGAGCGTGAATAGCTCTCTTTCTTAGCAACGGAAGCCCGCTCTCGCGAGTTTGCGGAAAGTTGGAGGCGTTCCTTCGGGTAGATATGTTAAGTCCCCGTTGTTTAGCGTCCGTATGCGAGAACGGACATAGGCATGATGTGTGAAGCCTACCCGGACATGTTAGTTTGGATCGGTGATGTTGCATTGCATAAGGCCGGAGAAGACTCCGTGCTATTGGTTGTTTTTCGGGTTTTCTACGTGGTAGATTACAGCAGGGAGCCTTGGGGACTAACCCAAAGGTGCACCCGGAAAACTGGGCGGATACGAGATCTTGCCAACTTGGTGGCTTGAGAGCCAACTTGAACATAACAGGGTTATGTGACTTATGATGGAAATGGGACTCGGTGGAATTTTGACCCGTGCAAATGGCTTAAATTGTCGTTGCGGTGTGAGAACGGGTTAAATGGAACCGTACCCGTTCTATGTCGTTCGGTTAAAGAGACCTAAAGGCACGTGGCACTTACCGTTGGCATAGAGTAGGGTCTTCGGCGTTCAATGGCTTAAATTGTTGTGACCCAGGCCAGGAAGACAAATTGCTCATTGGTTTGGCCGTCCTAGTGGCGGTGGTGAGTCCGGAATGTCAATGGCTTTAATTAACGTGACATCGACCGGTTCACCGAGAATGTGCCCTGAGTGCACGGGACGTGTGGCCGTACGAGCCAACGTCTATGATGAAATGTCTATGGTTATATATGGCTCGCTTATGCTAATGAAATGCAGGGAAGGAGCATCGCCGCCCCGAGTTGGGGGCGGGATCGTTATAATTTGGTCAGCATTGCTGACCGTTGCCTTGTTTTGCCACCGTGCGGTGGTTTGTTGCTTGCAGGTGCAGCTGGATCAAGCGGTCAATAGCGGGCTAAAGCCCTTTTTGCGAAGCTGGCCCTCGAAGGCCCAAGTAGAAGTGTTTTCTGCTTTATTCATGTATGCCCGGCCTGCGTGCCGAGGTTTGTAAAACATGTAATATTCAAGTGAAACATTTTGTATGGCCTTAAGGCTTGTTTTGAGTATTTTGTAATAACATTCATGTTTCGTATTAGTGGACATTCATGCTTGTTGCTGGGTTCTTGTTTACAACCTTTATAAACTGCTTCCGCTAGAATGCTCTGTGTAGGACGTTGAGATTGGTTGGATGGTTTCCATAAGTAACCACCCGGTCTGTCTGTGGTATATGGCGTCGGGCCCCGGCCGGACCTACTGCTATATGCTATGTGACGGATAGGGGGTGTTATAATTTGGTATCAGACTACTGGTTTTGGTTTGGCTTAAACTGAATTCGTGGGCGAATTCTTTTTAAGGGGTGGTGAGCACATTGTGTGCGTCATCGTAATAACAGTAAAAAGAACCCATGAATGTCCACTTAGGAATGAAAATACTCGTGTTTGAGGAACCTGCGTGTTCCTATAATTGTTGTTTGCAATTTATTTGGTCGCTTAACGGTGTTTTGTACCACTATAGGTGACCAGAAGTGGTGTTGAGCCGTCAGAACGCCGAGTTTCTGAGGCTAGTAGTGCACCAGATGTTGCTCCTGCAACACCTCTGTCGGCTGAAAATATACGATTGGTGGCTGAAGCGGTGGTGGCCGTGATTAATGCGCAGCCTGGAAGGCAAGCGCAGCAGCCCGCTCCCGTGATGGAGCAAGAACCTCTGCAAGAGGCTGAGCCGAGGAGGGTTGAGCAAGTGGTTGTAGAACCGGTAGTGCCAAGGAGGGCAACTGAGAGGCAGCTAAAGCATGTAATGAGCTTTAACCCTCCGTTATTCTCGGGGTTGGGAACCCTATCTCAGGCTGAAGACTGGCTCTCCAGGGTGAAGAGAGTCATGACAGCGACGGAGACGGAGGAATGGCAAATGACCACCATCGCTACGTTCCTGCTGGACGGTGAAGCGAGGATGTGGTGGGAAGGTTTGGAGCTGCATCATTTGAGAGGTAGACAACTGATAGATGTTCCGATGGAAGAGTTCTCGGGATTGTTCTTAGCAAGATACCTCCCTTCTACTCAGAGGATTTCAATGGAGAATGAGTTCCTGAGGTTGGTACAGGGTGATAGGAGCATGGATGAATATCTCCATGAGTTTACTCGTCTAAGTCGTTATGCTAGCTCCACCATCATGGATGAGGAGCGCAAGACTAATCGTTTCTATGAAGGATTGAGAGATGAGTTGAGATTACTACTGTCGGGGCCGATGACGCAGGGTTTCTTATCCTTGGTCAATACTGCCCGGTCCTTGGAGAAGGACATGAAGAACGTGCAAGCAAAGAAAAGCTTGGGTGAGAAGAAATCTAAGTTTAAAGTGCCGACTACTTCAAAGTCCGGCTATCGGAGGGCTTTCAAGAAGCATAGGACTTCGGGTCAAGCTCCTTCTGGTGCTTCTGGGGCGACTACGAGTCGGACCCCGGGCGCGTGCTTTACATGTGGAAAGACGGGGCATTTCGCCCGTGATTGTTGGAGCGGACGTCCTAAGTCCGAGAGGAAGCCGGGAGCTACTTATGAAGAGAAGGGAAAGGCGGTGGAGTCGACCGCATCCCACTATGCTCCGGCCCAACCAAGGGTCTATAATCTTGGCCAACAGGAGGCCATCAAACAAGCTGATGTGGTGACAGGTACGGTTTAATTATAGCAAGTCAATTTATTTAAATACTTGTTACGCACATGTTACCTTACCACTGCTTGTTTAGGTTTTGTATTGATTTGTGAAAATCCGGCACGAGCACTCTTCGATACGGGAGCTTCACACTCCTTCTTGTCCGAAGGATTTATATCACGCATCGGAGTCCCTTCTTCGATGGCAAAGGATAAGTTGGATGTGTTGTTGCCCAACGGGTGTTCGATGCAAGCAGATAGGATCTGCGATGTTAAGGTTCGTATTGGGGAGCAGGAGTTCGACCTGCAGGCGTCTTTACTTCCGTTGGCGGAGTTCGACGTCATATTTGGCATGAACTGGCTCTCGGAGCAGCAAGCCCATATAGATTGTGGTAGCAAGGAAGTCAAGCTGGGAGCAAGTCGTGAGACGACTTTTACGGGCTTAAAGGGGTCGAGCAGGACGTTGATGTCTGCTCTTCAGGTGATGAAGGCGGTTCGTGCCGGCGCAGAACTGTTCTTTACACTAGTGGAGGTTGCAAAGCCGAAGCCCGCGTTGGATTGTATTTCAGTGGTATCGGAATACCCTGATGTGTTCCCGCAGATCTTCCTGTAGCCCCGCCTCAGCGGGAGATATATTTTACGATCGAGCTAGTGCCAGGTGCAAAGCCTGTGTCACGATCTCCGTATCGGATAGCGCCTAAGGAAATGGCGGAGCTGAAAGTTCAACTGCAAGAGTTGTTGGAGCAAGGGTATGTGCGCCCGAGTTCTTCGCCTTGGAGCGCACCGGTCCTCTTTGTTAAGAAGAAGGACGGAAGCTTGAGGCTATGTATTGATTATCGGGAGCTAAACAAGCTAACTGAGAAGAACAAGTACCCGATCCCTCGGATTGATGATCTCTTCGATCAGTTAGTCGGGTCGACGGTGTACTCGAAGTTGGATCTCAAGGCTGGGTACTATCAGCTGCGGATAAGGGAGAGTGATATCCCGAAGACAGCGTTTAGTACGAGGTACGGGCATTATGAGTTTACGGTCATGCCGTTTGGGCTGACGAATGCGCCGTCAGTGTTCATGGATTTGATGAACAGGACGTTCAGGGAGTACTTGGACCATTTTGTGATCGTCTTCATCGACGATATTTTGGTGTACTCGCAAAGTGAGGAAGATCACTTCAAGCATCTTCATTTGGTGTTGGAGACGCTAAGGAGAAATCAGTTGTATGCCAAGTTCTCGAAGTGCGAGTTTTGGCTATCCTCAGTGGCGTTCCTCGGGCATATAGTAAGTGGAGAGGGTATTGCTGTGGATCCGACGAAGATTGTTGCGATACGGGAGTGGCCTGAGCTTGCTACGGTAGCAGAAGTCCGGAACTTTTTGGGGCTTGCCGGCTATTATAGGCGCTTCGTAGAGAACTTCTCGCGGATAGCGTTACCTCTCACTACTTTGACGAGGAAGGAGCATAAGTTCGTTTGGACGCCGGAGTGCGCGCGAGCTTTTGAGGAGTTGAAGTGTCGGTTGACCACGACGCCTGTGCTGAGTTCGCCATGTGGAACCGAAGGCTATGAGATATATAGCGATGCTTCGGGCAGCGGTTTGGGTTGCGTGCTACTGCAGCACGGAAGCGTGATAGCTTATGACTCGAGACAGCTAAAAGTGCACGAGAGGAACTATCTGGTCCAAGACTTGGAGTTAGCGGCCGTGATTTTTGCCTTGAAGCTGTGGAGACAAAATTTGTACGGTGTGAAGATTGATATCTACACCGATCACAAGAGCCTAAAGTATCTAATTGATCAGAAGGATCTGAATATGCGGCAGCGTAGGTGGATGGAATTCCTGGGGGACTATACATTCAAGATCCACTACGTGCCTGGCAAAGGGAATGCGGTTGCGGATGCGCTGAGTCGCCGAGCCCCATCTCAAACCAATTGGCTATCGGTGCATGATGAGCGGTTGGTGCGGGAGTTGGAGGCGTTGGAGATTGTTTGTGTGGACAGACAAGCAAGTGCTGAAGCAGTTCTGAATTGGACCGAAGTCCAATATGACCTGGCTGATCAGATTCGGCAGGCTTTGGATATGCATGCTCATATGAAGCAGTTCATGATAGAGGCTCTGGATGGGTCAAATTCCCAATTCGTCGTGGAGGACGGATTGCTTTGGAAAGACGGTCGTCTGTGCGTCCCAAATGTGGGCAATTTACGGGTGGAGTTATTGTACGAGGCGCACCATACCAAGTACTCGATTCACCCGGGGAGCACGAAGATGTACCGCGATGTAAAGAAACTGTTTTGGTGGCCGGGTTTGAAGAAGGATGTGGCGCTATACGTAGCGAAGTGCCAAACCTGCGCCTTGGTAAAGGCGGAGTGCCAAAAGCCGGGAGGATTTCTTAAGTCCTTGCCTATTCCGAAGTGGAAATTCGACGACATCTCTATGGACTTTGTGCATGGTTTGCCAAGGTCGAAAAAGGGGAACGACGCCATTTGGGTGGTTGTTGATCGTTTAACGAAGGTGTCGCATTTTATTCCGCATAGGAAGGATGATCCGGTGGAGAAGCTGGCAAAGCTTTATGTGGATAACATAGTACGACTTCATGGTGTGCCCCGCTGCATCGTGAGTGACCGAGATGGGCGGTTCACGTCCAATGATTGGAGGCTGGTGCAGCAAATGTTGGGAACTAAGTTGAAGTTCAGCACAGCCTTCCATCCGCAAACGGATGGGCAGACCGAGAGGGTCAATAGAACCATGGAAGACATGCTTCGCATGTGTGTTTTGGATTTTGGAAAGCAATGGGAAGACCACCTTTATTTGGTGGAGTTCGTATACAACAACAGCTACCAAGCAAGTATTCAGATGGCGCCTTTCGAGGCCCTATATGGTAGAAGATGTCGCACGCCGTTGTCTTGGATAGAAACGGGTGAGTCAAAGTTGTATAAGCGATCGGAAGTAGAGGGTGCTACTTCTTTGGTGAGAACAATTCGGGAGAGGTTGCTTATCGCTCAGGACCGGCAAGCAAAGTACTATAATGCCAAGCACAGGAATGTGGAGTTCGCTGTGGGCGATTATGTATACTTAAAAATCAAGCCGTTCAAGGGTGTCTCGCGGGTGCGGCGACTGAAAAAGCTAAGCCCAAGATACCTTGGACCGTTTGAGGTTCTGGAGCGAGTTGGTGAAGCGGCCTATAGGTTGAAGCTTTCAGTGGAGCTTAGTGGTTTACACGATGTATTCCATATTTCGGTGCTCCGGAAGGCGGTGCAAGAGCCTACGCAAGTGATCGCGGTTGATCAAGTGCCGGTGGATAGTGGGCTAACGACAAAGGTCAAGCCCGTGCGGATTGAGGACTCGGAGGTCAAGCGGCTACGCAATAAAGAGATCAGGATGGTCAAAGTCCGGTGGGACAATTGCGGTCGTGAGGAGCTCTCTTGGGAGCGAGAGCAGACTATGCTTGACGAGTATCCGGAGTTGTTCCGCTCAGGTACAAAATTTTGGTTTTGTACATGTCTTTCCTTTATGTAATTTCGTGGGCGAAATTCTTTTAAGAGGGGGAGAGTTGTGACGCCCCGAAACTCAAAGGAGCAAAAGGGGGACGTTTTGGGCCAGTTTAGGTTCTGGCAGCAGGCACACGGCCTGGGACACGGGCGTGTCCCAGGGCGTGTCGAGCCGTGTCGACACTTAGCCGCGAAGACGTCGAGATTGTCTCGACGATTCGTCGAGAGTGGGCACACGGCCTGCGACACGGGCGTGTCGCAGGGCGTGTCGACCCGTGTCGACACTTAGCCGTGAGGCGTCGAGTTATACTCGACGATTCGTGGAGAATGGGCACACGTCCTGCGACACGGGCGTGTCGCAGGGCGTGTCGACCCGTGTCGACGATCGTCCCGGGGAGTCGTCGAGATTCACTCGACGATCGTCGAGACAAGGCACACGCCTAGGACACGGGCGTGTCCAAGGCCGTGTCATCAAGTCGTCGATCTTCCCTCGACGAAATGTCCCGTGTACACAGCCTGGGGTCCAGGCGTGTCAAGGTGACACGGGTAAGGACACGGGCGTATCTTAGAACCCGTGCAGTGCTCGGGTTGAAATTGGGGAAAAATCATGGGGTACACGGCCGGCTACACGGCCGTGTCAGGTGGAACACGGGCGTGTCAGATCGAACACGGGCGTGTTCGATACCCGTGTGAGGTTCCAGGTGATTCGATTTTGACGGCGAATGCGGCACATGGCCCTGGACACGGGCGTGTGCCAGGCCATGTTCGGTCCAGATTGGGCATTTCAGCCCCGAATCAAAGCCGTTCGTTTCCTTGTTTTGAGATCCAACAGTTGGGGGATGTTCCTGAAGGGATATACCCGTGGGTTGACTTAGAAATCCATCACTTTTCAAACCTTATTCTCTTTCTAAGTCCTTGGAGAGAGAGGAGAGCTAAGGGAAGAAGAAGGAGCTAGATCCGCCATTGTAGGAGCTTCGGAGCTCCGAATCGCAAGCCGACTCCGGATCCACGGAGGCAACGCTAGTGCGGTGATTTCCATCCGATTACTTTTCAATGGCGCCAAAGAGGAACGCAAGGGTAACGATCCTCATCTTGAGCGTGAATAGCTCTCTTTCTTAGCATCGGAAGCCCGCTCTCGCGAGTTTGCGGAAAGTTGGAGGCGTTCCTTCGGGTAGATATGTGAAGTCCCCGTTGTTTAGCGTCCGTATGCGAGAACGAACATAGGCATGATGTGTGAAGCCTACCCGGACATGTTAGTCTGGATCGGTGATGTTGCATTGCATAAGGCCGGAGAAGACTCCGTGCTATTGGTTGTTTTTCGGGTTTTCTACGCGGTAGATTGCAGCAGGGAGCCTTGGGGACTAACCCAAAGGTGCACCCGAAAAACTGGGCGGATACGAGATCTTGCCAACTTGGTGGCTTGAGAGCCAACTTGAACATAACAGGGTTATGTGACTTGTGATGGAAATGGGACTCGGTGGAAGTTTGACCCGCGCAAATGGCTTAAATTGTCATTGCGGTGTGAGCACGGGTTAGATGGAACCGTACCCGTTCTATGTCGTTCGGTTAAAGAGACCTAAAGGCACGTGGCACTTACCGTTGGCATAGAGTAGGGTCTTCGGCGGTCAATGGCTTAAATTGTCGTGACCCAGGCCAGGAAGACAAATTGCTCATAGGTTTGGCCGTCCTAGTGGCGGTGGTGAGTCCGGAATGTCAATGGCTTTAATTGATGTGACATCGACCGGTTCACCGAGAATGTGCCCTGAGTGCACGGGACGTGTGGCCGTACGAGCCAACGTCTGTGATGAAATGGCTATGGTTATATATATGGCTCGCTTATTCTAATGAAATGCATGGAAGGAGCATCGCCGCCCCGAGTTGGGGGCAGGATCGTTATAATTTGGTCAGCATTGCTGACCGTTGCCTTGTTTTGCCACCGTGCGGTGGTTTGTTGCTTGCAGGTGCAGCTGGACCAAGCGGTCAATAACGGGCTAAAGCCCTTTTTGCGAAGCTGGCCCTCGAAGGCCCAAGTAGAAGTGTTTTCTGCTTTATTCATGTATGACCGGCCTGCGTGCCGAGGTTTGTAAAACATGTAATATTCAAGTGAAACATTTTGTATGGCCTTAAGGCTTGTTTTGAGTATTTTGTAATAACATTCCTGTTTCGTATTAGTGGACATTCGTGCTTGTTGCTGGGTTCTTGTTTACAACCTTTATAAACTGCTTCCGCTAGAATGCTCTGTGTAGGACGTTGAGATTGGTTGGATGGTTTCCATAAGTAACCACCCGGTCTGTCTGTGGTATATGGCGTCGGGCCCCGGCCGGACCTACTGCTATATGCTATGTGACGGATAGGGGGTGTTACAACATTATAACTTCCTTACTATAGAACTGCTAGCTTGATTTTCCTTTTATATTTCTATAGTTCTTACACTCTACCTACTAGATAATTCCACCGTCACTCGCATTGTTCCTACTCTCCACCATCATCGCTTTCCTATCATTCCTCCCGCACGGTGCCTAGGAGCCACTGGGGGAGGTGTGGGGGAAATTAGGCTTAGTCTTTTGACTAACGGTCGGTGGACCAAACATTTCAGGGGCTCCAAATGGGAGGCAGGGAGCAACAGCAGGAGATTCAGCACCAGCAGAGCACGATGCACATGGAGGTGGGCTAGTCTAGTACATGAGCACCAGTCTCTGGCTCCGTGAGTGTTAGGATTTCTTCGCTTCTGCGAGAGAGTTGTGGTGAGGATTTTGCTATACCGGGCATAAGCACGTTTATATTCCTACAATACTGATCTATTTCAGTACTTATGTTTATCATGTGGACTTGTTGTGATTACTGTTTCATAAAGTATGTGCGATTTATGGATTGACTTTATTATTTTCTCGCACTTGTGCTTCTACACCTTGATGATCTTCATTGCCGGCAGAATTGGCGATTTGTGGTGGAGACGCTCCCAAGTGTCGGTGTCACCGCAAAGCAGAGGTTCTCGGTGTATGACCCGGTTATGTAGCAAAAAATGGGGTCTTACAGGAAACATACTATGAAATGGCTCAACATTGCTCTCTGTATATTACTTGAATGTTTCCAAGTAACATGCACTTACTTAACATGACTTGGTAATGTCAAGTATTGCTTCCATATTGCCCTATTGGCATGTATTGCACACCATCTTTCCCCTTAGCATATTTACCCGTTACTTAGGGTATTGCCTACCTCACCCTGTAGGACCTTAACAAATCATCTATACCTCCCCCTTTAGGGTTTAAGGTATTGTCTACCTCTCGCCCTTTCTAGCTTCTTAAAAAAATTACAAATGAGGGAGTTGACAGCATCAAGTTAGAGATTAACTCTTAATGTTATATCACTTGATAAAATCCAGTGTTGAAACCACTTGAGAAATTATCCTAGTGAACAAACTATTTGACTAAAAGTCATACCTTTTGTGTTGATACATTGATACAACACATCACTGTAGCCACTTGAGCTAGCTGCTAACATTGTTCCACTTGAGCCACTGCCACTCCTATACCACTTAAAGCTTCTGCAGAATACAACTGTAGTAAGGGATGTGATGGTTTTTACTCTTGTCCTACAACAACATATCTTTGCAGTAGCAGCAGTGACTGTATAGCAGTAGTCATCCACTAGGGTTGATCTCCCCCTCAGATTGTACATAGTCCTGAGAACCTGCTAATCAACTGTGATGATCTTTGATCCACTACAGCTGCTGGCTACTACTTAACAGGAAGCTAAAATTGTTCCTGTAACTTCTAAATTTGAACCCCCTCAACAGGAGCATTTGCTATCTTCTCTCTACTTAACACTTGAGTCCATCTTAGTCTTGATATCATTTGATATCACTTGAGAGACTTGATATGAAGTGACATAATTGATAGTCTTGATACCACTTTGGAGACTTATCTACCTATAAGAAAAGTAAATCCAGCAAAACAAGTATTACAGGGAGCAATTAAAGCTATACAAAATTCAACATACCCAACTCAACCTTGAAGGTGTTGAACTTGACTTCATCTAGTGGCTTAGCAAAGATGTTTCTCACTTGCTTGACTGTGGGGACAACCTCAAGACTTATGTGTACCTTCTCCACATGCTCTCTAATAAAATGATACATAATCCTTATGCATGGTCCTGCAATGAGAGACAAAATTCCTAGTAATGGGGATTTAACTAATATATGGGAATGCTACTTATCTTGATCTTGCAGACCTGGAGCTGAAGTTGGATTCACAACAACTGTGCACAAAAGCTCCCTATAGAGATATACTCTGACTCAGTAGTGGATATAGTCACATTGGTCTGCTTCTTGCTGTTACAATGACATCAGCCTTCTCTCTTGGAATAGAGAAGTTCCATCCTTGCATTTCCTATCTTACTTGATCATAGCTTGATACCACTCCAATAGTTAACATACCACTTGAGTAGATACCACTTGAACTTTGAATGGTTCTTCCTTGATCCTTCTTCCTCCATAGGAATTACCCTGATATTCCCCATAGGAATTTGCAAACAGTATCAACAACAGCTGGAGCAATCCAGCTAATCTTGAACTGATTGTACTTGCCCTCTTTCAGCAGGTGCAACCATCTGGGTATTTTTCCTCTCAACCCCAGCAATGGCCATAGGGACAAGCTGATCTTCAGCAGTATTACTGACATATTCTGTGTTGGAGGTAGTCTAGGTAAGACTTAAGCTTGTCCAGCAACCTTTACTGAGCATGCTCCCCATCAGTAGGAGCATCTTAGCTTGACAGTCTCCCCTCAATATTTGCACAGATTTTGTCCTTATGACATTTAGTCATCATTTCAGCTGCAGATACCACTTGACTTGAAAGTCTTTTTTGTATATCACTTGACAGTGTGTCACTTCTGTATAGTGAGCCTTTTCAGCTGAGGATCAAATGCCTCTTTCTTACTTCTCTTAAAAGATCTGCTTCATGTACTTCACTCTGTGATGAGTGCAACCATCTTGTTCTTCACCTCACTATTCTGCTAAAGTGGCAGCCATATTTTTTCGCACCACTCAAACATCTTGAACTTTAATGGATGGATCCAGCTAGTCTTCATCCATTGTCTGTGTAGTTTGTCCCTCTTTAGAAAAGCTCACAACATCATTTTCATCTTGGGTAGTAGGAGGAACTTGATGGTCAAGTTATCCATCTCCAACTTCTCAACTGCATATCTTAGGTCCCTTTCTCACTAGAGTATGAACCTTGATATAAATTCCTTGTTCTAGTCCTAAGTCTTGACCATCCTCTGTCTGACCAACCAAAGCTTACTTTTGGTCCATCTTTTACTGGAGTATGATTCTTCAGTTGGCTCTTTATTCCAGTCTTATTCTAGGAACAACCTCTATCCAAATACCTTATGGGGGTATGGGCACTTGGACTATCCTGCAAAATAGAGTTTACCTTACCTTAAGACCCCAATAATTTTTGGGTCCTAGGTTCTGATTAGCATAAAAATGCATATGACTTCCTGTAGATTTTCTGACATGAAGACTACCACTAGCTCTATCATGGAGACTTACCCTTGCCCTTGGCACACTAGGGTTGTGCCAACAATCTTTGGCAAAGTGGACCACTTTGCCACAACACCAATATTCATGAATGTTGTATCTTATTTTCTGAGCAGGTCCTGCAATATGTTGAACTATTGACTAAATAGAAGGAAGAGGTGCATCAACCTTCTTCAAGTTCCTTTTAACTAGGATCTGACTGAAGGTGAGCCTTTTAGTAGTCTTTCTTGGTAGGCTCTGACTGCCATTTGTAGCAGCCTTCTTTGTAGATGACATGTTGTATATAGCACCAGAGATAGCTAGATCTGGACGGCTAACAGACTTACCTTTGGTATGAACCTTTGCTGGCTGGGCTTGAGTGAAGGCCATTGCCTTCTTCATGAATGTGGTGGTTGTAGCACCAAATAAAAGTGGTACATGATTGGTCATTTTAATTTGTTCATGGGGAGCCTTCTGTGCACTCAAACCCATTCCCTTACTTCTTCCATTGTAAGATACATTTGTACTCTTATGAGAATTCTCATTCTTCCATTGAGCAAACAAGCAGTCTTCGTCATGCCTGTTGGAAGGGAGGATTACCTTGTGAATGGTGGCCTAAGGCACTACAGGAGTTTGCCTTTCCCTTTGAAATGAGCAACTATAGAATTCCACTAAACCTCTAAACCCTATTATACTTTTGAGAGGTGAAGGAGTTAATCAGTGCTAACATGGTTTTAGGCTTTGAAAAAGTAGCCACAATCTTTTTCTCCTGAAGAGGCTTATCTTCAAGATCCAAGATGATCTTGTTCTTCTGGCTTATGGTCGTAATTTGGATGATTGAGATGGCCTTTAGTTGGGTGACTTCCCTACCCTTCTGATCCATGAAGGATTCTGTCTCAGCCTACTGGGCAGTAGCTAGCTGAAGCGAGGTAATCTCCCCAGCTAGCTTTTTGGCCAAATTCCGGCTTCTTATCAAAGCCTACAGAATTTCACCATAATTGACATTCAATTCATTTACATATACCTCAGATTCAGAGTCATCTTCATCACTAGATGAAGATGCTTCAGAATCTAGACAAGTCTAATAATCAGAACTATTAGAAGAACTAGACAAAGAATGTACTTTTTCTGGACCAGGATGATCCAAGCAGGATTCTTCATCTGACATTGTCATTAGCCCATAATAGTTGTTGGCATCTTCTTCCTTATCATCCTCTTTTGTGCCTTCCATATAGACAATCAAAGTGTCCCACATTTCTTTGGCTATCTTCTAATACACTAAGTTCGGGAAGGTGGAGTCATCTATGGCACTTACAATGATATTTTGTGCCCTCTTGTCCATAGTTGTCAAGATGATTTCATCTCCAGTCATTTCAGTGTAACTTTTTTGAGTCTGGACAACTACATCTAAGACAGAGACCTTCATGGGGATGAAGGGTCATTCTTGAACTATTACAAAGATCCTAGGAACAGGGGCTTCCATGAACTGTATGACCCACTCTTTCCAGATCCAAAAGTTATCCTTTATGCAAACTTGAAGCTCCATTAAGCTCCACTCCTTATGGTTCACTACAGAACAATTAAGTGCAAACCTTTTAGCTATCCTTGGGGATCTACTCAGACTGTTATGTCCTTTTTTGAGCAACCTCCCTCTGATACCACTTGAAATTCTTTAATTTCATGGATAGCTAAATTAGCTAGAGGGGGTGAATAGGTTTCTTAGTCTCTTATGACAATATTTAATTTTCTTTGTGTTTTAGGTGTGTTTAGTTAGCTAGTTAGCTTGCTTTCAAGAACATAACACAACACACAATGTTTATAGTGGTTCCCTAGATTATGGGTACGTCTACCTTTTTCTCCGACCTTTCTAACTATTTGTTAGACAAGTCACTTCTCCAATCTCGGCTCCTAGGATCTTACAACATGATCCCACAGGACCACTCAGTCTCCTCCAAGACCTACAGCTCGGGCACAAAGACCTACAACTCAGTGATCCAAAGATCACCTACCTCAAGCCCAAAGGCCCTACAACTCAGGCTAGGAGGACAACCCTACATCAGAGAGAATGACTCTCCTACAGCTCAGGCATAAAATCCGTACCTCAGATCCAAATCTGGATCCTACCTCAGACCTAAAGGTCCTACACTCAAAGAGAATGAATCACCTACCTAAAGCTCAAAAGCCCTACCTCAGACCGAAACTGGGTCCTTCTCTCAGGCCAAAGTCCTACGTCAGGCACATAGTCCCTACACTCAGATCTGCAAACAGATCCTACCCCAGGCACACAGGCCCCACACTCACCCTTTATAAATCAGGCTTACAACTCAGATCCAAAGGATCCTACAATATGGAAGTTGGTTGGTGTGTTGATTTAAAACTTGAGAAATTTCTCTATGCCAACCTTACTGGACTGAGATAAACTCAGCCCAACTCTGACTCCAGGGAAATTATCCCTGAGCCTACTACTTCCTGAACTGAGAAATTCTCAGCCATAGCTTCTTCACAACAACAATTGTAGATCTTTGCTTGTACTAGAAGTAACTTGCAGAACAACTGCTCTGCTTCTTCTTCCCTTCTAAGACTGAGTAGATTCAGCACTAACTTTGACTTCTTCATAGCTTGTAGAATATGTTCTTCAGGAATGATCAGCTAGAACTGTGAAGTGGTTATAGCTAGGGTTAGCCCTTGTTGTACCTTCTTTCTCGATATTCACTCTGAACTTGTTGTTGACATTGAAGATGATAACAACTACCTTTCATTTGCTTCTAGTTGCTGCTGAAAGGGTATACCTTGCTACTCCTTATTTTACTTTAGAAATATCTTCTGAACTTGCTATAGCAGGTGAAGATAGCTAAAGCTAACTTGTATCAGCTTTCAGATCAGCTGCATCTAGGGTTTTGCCTTGGCCGCTTCTTCTTCTTCAGAGAAATCTCAGATCTTAAAGTAGCAGATGGAAATTGCTACATCTAACTTACTGAACTTTTGATCAGCGACTTGGACGAGACCTTCAACCTCTGTAATAATGCTGAGGAAGAAGACGAAGTCCAGCTCTCTTTCCAAAAGCTTATTTCTTCGATCTAATCTACGCCTTTTTTATTCCGTCGATCAACGACCATTTTGACCAGTGGGCCTTACTGAAATTGACTGTTGTAACTTTGATTTAATAACCAAAAGTCATACAGTTGGCATGTGGTGCTGTTTGTCACGTATTGTAGCTATCTTGCAACTAATTTGAATCATGTTGAATTTTGTTGACTTTTGCTGACATCAGCATCTTTGGACTTAGTCAAATTCAAACACTTTGGTATATGCGTTGAGTGAACAAGCTTCAGTCAATTCCAAAACACTTAGATAGATTTTTGTCTTACTCAGGCATTGAGAGCGTTGAGTGAACAAGCTTCACTATACGCTTTTGGACTTAGCCAATCTTTCTACATCTCAAGCGTTGAGAGCGTTGAGTGAATGAGCTTCACTCAACACTTCTGGCCTTAGCCAATCTTTCTGCATCTCAGGCATTGAGAGCGTTGAGTGAGCCATCATCACTCAATGCTTTTTGCCTTAGCCAATCTTTCTGTACCAGTAGGCATTGAGTGAGCCTTCATCACTCAATGCCAAAGTACTTGAACAGTTTTATATCACTAGGCATTGAGTGAGCCATCATCACTCAATGCCAAATAACTTGGACAAATTTTCTATCACTAGGCATTGAGTGAGCCTTCATCACTCAATGCCATCTAGACATCTGTAGTCTGAACAGTTTAGGCATCAAGTGAGCCTTCATCACTCGACGCATTCTTCTCAGGGCGTCGAGTGAGCTGTCTTCACTCGACGCTTCTAGATTTGGTCGATTTTGCTTCTTACCAATGCTAAAGCTTTAACATCACACAATGCTTCTTGTTGTATGGCATTGAGTGAACTGCCTTCACTCAACGCCTGTGCACTTAGCCACAGAATTGCTTTGCAGACTGTTGGGCATTGACTGTCCACATTTTTACTCGATGCTTTTTATTGTATGGAGTTAAGTGAACTGGCTTCACTCAACGCCTGTGGACTTAGTCGATTTTCAGCCTTTCTAGCATCCTTCCTTGGCATCTGGCATTGAGTGAGCTTGCATCACTCAATTCCTATGATCTTAACCACATTTCTTTGCATCTGGCATTGAGTGAGCTGTCCTCACTCAACACGTGTGGACTTAACCAAATTTCTTTGCATCTGGCATTAAGTGAGCTGTCCTCTCTTAATGCATGTGGATTTAGATAAATTTTCTGTCTCTCCACGTCCCTACCTTATGACCACCTGGCACCATCACTTAGACAACATGTGTAACCTTGTTCCAAGGAACTTCCTGCACATGATAAGTTTAACCAACATCAAATACAACTATGCTCTTAGTGTTGATGGTGATGCCTCTTCAAATCAAATCTAAGGAACATTGAGGGCAATATTCCCAATACTTTTATATGATGATTTACTTTCTAATTTACCAGATCCTTACCTTTTAAATCTATAAGGGCATTTTTTTTAAGTCAAGTTCAATTCAGTCCATAACTTACTTGCTACTTACTAAACTACTAGTTTTAATTGTACTACTTTACATGAGTTGATTACATACTAATTATACTATGGATATAATAAGTGCTAGTTTAAGAATAACATCATGTCTCCTTTTTTGTTATATATATTACTGTATATATTGTAGCTCCTTTTTTCCTCCTTCCGCTCGGTTCCTAAGAGTCATCGGGGGAGATGATATGAAACCACTTAGTATTTATAACTAATGGTGTTGCACCACTATTTTTAGGAGCACACCAAATAGGAGTAGTGGTAGCAAGGTCAGGGAAATAGTACTTGGAGACATAGTGTGACTTTAGCAGTAATATCTTCTGTTATGAATTAAGGGGTTGTAGTTCGATTATAGTTTTCCATTATAACATGTACTCTGTATATTCAATAACTTGTTGATTCCTACTTCATTTAAATATATTGTGGATTTTTTTGTACTTCTTGTTGATCATGGCTTCTGTGTTTTCTTTTTTTAATGGGGTGGCAAAATGATATTGGAAATAGCCGGGAGAATTAGCTTCTTGTCGTACAAATTAGCCCGTATGTGGATGCTACCGTAAGACGGCTGTTCTTGGCATAAGGCTTCCCTCGACCGAGTTTTGTATCATGTTGTTGGTCAAAGAGACTCATCCTAGGAGTTATGAGGACTTATCTCTTTGTTTATTGGGACCGTGATGCACCGATTGAAGTTTCTCTTGTAATTAAAATTCTTCATAGTTTTTCATCAATGGAAGTTTGTGATCCTTAAAGAATTAGTTCATCACAAGCAAGGTGGACTGCTAACACCATGTTTTGATCGATACAAGCTCCCTAATGGAATAAGACAAGAGAACATTTCAAGGATGGTGTAACACCCCAAATTTGCCAACAGAACATTTGTCTCTATCGTCGGGCGACATAGAGTATCGTCGGGGCGATAGCGATAGGTCTCGATGCACTCAATGCCTTAAAGCAATGAGTGAGCTCAACACACTTGACTCCTCGAAGCATTGAGTAAGCTACTCGCATTGCTACTGTCGAGAGACAGTGGGTATCTCCTGGTGGCGATAGCGATAATTCATCGAGACGCACTCGATGAACGTCGAACTAGTATCGCCAAGTGTTGACAGTGGATGTCGCCGGGAGATAGTGCCACGTGGCATGGTCAGAGTGGCTTTTAAGCATTCAAAGCGGTTAAGTCAATATCGCTGAGTGGCGACAGTCGATATCGCCATGCGATAGCGCCAAAGTTGGCAAGTCAACCCAAATCTTGGCCTTTGCTTGTTTTTGATGGAGAGATCATGTGGCTAGGGTTACTCCCACGTCCACTTAACTAGAGAAGAATAGAAATGAGAATTCATTCTCTTTCTCTCTCTCCATTTCATCATTTTCGTGAGTGAAAAGGAAGAAGTAGGGCAGGAGCTGAAGCTTGCATAGCTTGCTGAAGGAGTTCTTGTTGTCGGAAGTAGGATCTGAGGCTAGATCTGTAAAGAGGAAAGTGAGGTGCTCATTTCCATCCATAGAGAACAGCTTGGCTATGGATCCAAAGAGAACTACAAGGGTAACGATTTTCTCCCAGACAAGTGAAGTCCTCAATATGCATACTTGCATGGAACCCCTCACCAAAAGGTGAAAAAGGGTGGATTCCAATTGGTAGATCGGTATGATCCTCATTTATTCCTGCATATAGATCCAGAAATGTTGAGTACAGAATAGACATGCTGTGAGAAGCCCATCTGGACAGGTTAGTCTGGATTGGTGATGTTTTATACTTTGTGTGTCGGAGAAGACTCTGTGGATATGTGTGTGATGTATGTGTGAAATTCGGGGTCTAGGGGTGTGCAGGATACTGCATCAAAGTACTGGAAGCATATCAAGGAAAATACCCAGAAAAGATCACAGTTTGGAGAACTCAGTTCAGTGATGAAGACTGGTAAACTCTTACTTATGTTGTGGGCTGACATAAATCTGTCTAAGTCCACAGGCGTTGAGTGATGAAAACACACTCACTGCCATATAGTAAAATGTTGTGAGTAGAACTCAGTTCAGGAATTGGTCTAACTGAGTTCAGAGTTGTTTGAGCTAAGTTCAGAGTTTGATACTCTGAGTTTGTCGAACTCAGTTCAGAGAAATTGTCGAACTGAGTTCAAAAATCGTCAAGCTGAGCACACTATTAGTCGAGCTAAGATCACAGTAAAAAGGCAGTGAGTTGAACTCAGTCGATCTTCAAAACTCATCGATCTAAGTTCAGAATTTGTCGAACAAAGTTCAGAGAATTCGTCGAACTGTGTTCTGCGTTGGTCGAGCTCAACTCAACTTTCCATGGGATAAGTTCGTCGAGCTCAGCTTGAAGTTTGTCGAGCTCAGCTTGTAGTTCGTCGTGCTAATCTTACAGATCGTCGAGCTCAGCTCTACACATGTCGATCTTTATCCAGAAAATTTGACTAAGGCAAAAACCGCTGAGATCGCTGAGAAGATCAGAGTTCATCGAGCTCAGCACACAGATCGTCGAATGCTACTCAACACTTGTCGAGCTAAAAAACAGAAAAATTGACTAAGGCAAAAAGCGCTGAGACCGCTAAGAAGAAAGCGTTGAGACAGCTGAGAAGCTCAATGAAAAAGCGCTGAGATAAATGTTAGTCTCAGCAAAACCGCTGAGACAGGAGTTGGTCTCAGTAAAACTGCTAAGATAGGAGTTGGTCTCAGCATAACCGCTGAGACAAGTGTTTTTCTCAGCTAAGAACAAGAAAGCACTGAGACAACTTAAGCAAAAAAATGGTTAAGGTAAAAACATTGAGTGGAGTTTGCTCACTCAAAGCTATCGACGCCAAGTGAAGACAAAATCTTGTCTAAGGGGTTTGGCTTTGAGTGATGCTCACACACTCAACTCCAAGCAGCAGATAGTTGATAAAGCAAGTTGGCATTGTGTGGAGCTGAATCACTCAACGCCTAGAAAAAGATTTATATTCTAAGTAGTTTGGCGTTGAGTGAAGGTTACTCACTCAATGCAATGGGATAGAAAATCTATAAGTATTTTGCCGTTGAGTGATGCTTACTCACTCAACGCATATGCTAATGTTGTTTGATTTTTGGCTAAGTCCATAGCTGATGACGTTAGCAAGTCAACAAGTCAACAAAATTCAAATTAGTGGTGGGATGGCTACAGTATGCGACAAATGTTTCTGCATACTTACTGTACGCCAGTTGGTGTTAAAGCAAGTTGCTGCAGGCCATTAATTTTGTGGGGCCCACTGGTCAAAGAGCTGTTGGGTCAAAAATCAATAAAATAAAAGAGGAATACAGAGAAAAGAGGTCTGGAGACTGAAGGAAAGAAAAATCAAGTTAGTTCTTCTTCTCCGCCATTGTTGTGGAGCAGAAGAATAGGAAGTTCATGTCTACAAGACAGAGAGCAAGTTAGCTATTGGAATCAACATCTTCAACAGTAAGATAGCTGGTGTCATTCTCACCTGCACCAGCAAGCAAGCTCAGATGGATTCGCTGAGCAATAGGTTGCAGCTTGGGCCAACCGTTGCTGTAGGTGCTTCACAATCTCAACCAACAAACCTAAACAACATGCACTTGGGGAGCTGTGAAGAAGGAGATAGGACAGAGTAGTTGGATCAGTTCAGGAAGAGGTAGAGAAATAGATCTGCAAGTTACTTCCAGCTCAGGTTGCAGTAAGATCTAATACAGTTTCTTCTCTAGCTCAAGCTGGATAAAATCCCTGGTGCTGAGAAGAGAAAGTTAGGTCTAAGTATTTACTTAGTTCAGAGAAAGGTAGACTCAGGAATTAAATTCCTATAGTCATTAGTTGGACTGAGTTTACCTCAGTCAGGAAGCTTGACATTGAGAAATATCTTATAAAGCTCCAAAACTCGGAAATGATCCGGTAGCATCTTAAGGTCAATTTGGGTCCTGGCAAGGGTCACACGGCCTTGGACACGGGCGTGTCCCTGGCCGTGTCCTGCTACGAGTTCGACGATTTCCTGTGTGGCCGACGAAATGCATTCGATGATCCCTGGAGGTCGGGTACACGGCCAGAGACATGGGCATGTCCAGGGTCATGTGCTGCTCTGTTGGTAGGGTGGTGTTGAGTGAGGTACACGGCCCGGGCCACGGGCGTGTCCCGGTCGGACACGGGCATGTCCAGGTCGGACATGGGCGTGTCCAGGGACGTGTCCTTCTCTGTGTTTGTCGGGCTGTGTCGGATGAGGAACACGGCCTAGAACACGGGCGTGTACTCGTCGACACGGCCTTATCAAATGTTGACATGGGCATGTCTAAGCCCGTCTCCTGGTCGGGACATGAAGGTTTCCTGTGTCGCTTGAGGGACAGACCTCGTGACACGGGCATGTCATAAGCGGACACGGGCATGTCAAATAGTACACCGGTGTGTTTGAGCCCGTGTCCTGTTATATGTTTGACGATCGTTTTTTGATCGTGAGATACGGCCTGTGACACGGGCGTGTCACAGGCCATTGATGAGTTGTAAATATACGTGTTTTTATATACATTAAATAAGATGTATTCGTTTCTTTTTGTAATCTTTAGTTGTTTTTCCTTAATAAATTGCTTCCTTTTTGTAAATATTTTCTAACTTAGAGTTATTTTTGTTTTCTGAAATTTTCAGGAAAAATTGCCAAAAAATCAAAGTACACGCCCGTGTACTGATGGTCACGCCCGTGACCAGGGCGTGATACGTCAAATTCCCGAGAAATGACATCTTTTTGAAGAAATAGCGTGACACGCCCGTGTCACGCCCGTGTCACCCGAGTCATGCCCATGACCCATGCCCGTGACCATCCAGATCGACGGAATCGCGCTCAACGATCGTCGACCCAGCTGACACGCCCATCGACACGCCCGTGTCACCTGACACGGGCGTGACCCAAGCCGTGACCACTCCTTTCGACGTTTTTCGCTCGACGTTTGTCGAGCCAACCCGACACGCCTAGAGTCACGCCCGTGACCTGGGGCGTGACTCCTCCACCTGGCCCGACAAACTGCCGTCGGCAACCTCCCGAAGTCAACAATGCCATTAATCGCCGCACGACACGCCCACTGTCACGCCCGTGACAAGGGGCGTGACCGCCGCATTTTTCGCCGCAACGTCAACTCGCCGTCAAGTCACCGAAATCTTCTGCTTAATAGTGTCGACACGCCCATAGTCACGCCCGTGACCGGGGGCGTGACCGTCGCGATTTCAGCCGCCAAAGTCAAATCTCCAGTCAAATCGGACCGCCGTCATGTGAATAGTGTTAACACGCCCCCGGACACGCCCGTGTCCGAGGGCGTGTCCCGTGAAATTTTTTCTATAAATTCAGATTTCCTGTCTGAATTCCGGGTTCCACTTTTTGAACCACTTTGCTTAGGTTAGGGCTGTTCTTGGGGGCTGTTTATGCATTGTAAGGGAACTTTCTTCCCCCCCCCTTTTTATGTATTTGTTTTTGGTTCATTGTAACCACTTTTTCCTTAATAGAAATGTTTATTTTCTCCTCTATGTTGTATGAAAATCCGCCACAGCGCCCTACCTTAAGTAATTTTTCGTTCCCTTTTTTGTGCTTTTTATTAGCTTTTGTAACTAGTTTAACTTAGGAATTTATCAATCTTCTAGCCGTTGTAATCGCAATTTTATTTTCATGCACTAAACTTGTTTAGGTTTAGTTTATTCTTTTTACTTTGTTTTCATTCTTTTGAGTTTATAAAAATATTTGAAAAGCTGGTTTTCAAATTCTTTAACTTAGGCTCTTTAGGGTTGTAAAACTTTTCGTTCTTTTTTAGTTTTATTACCGCTTTTTATGCATTTCTATAAAATTATAAGAATGAAAACGTAATCATTTTAATTTTCCGAGCATTCTCATTTTCACTTTTATTTTCAAAACTTTTTGCCCGTTTAAATTTTATTTCTTCATTTTATGCATTTCTACTGCATTCCATCGGTAGAAATGTATTCATTTCAATTTTTCGAGCACTTGCAATTTTTGTTTATTTTGCAAAAACTTTTGCTCCTTTTAATTTTATTTTCACTTTTTATTCATTTCTACCGCATTCTAGCGGTAGAAATGTAGTCGTTTTAATTTTCCAGTCAATTTGTTTTTCCTATTTTTTTGTACGTGTGCGTGCGTGTATGAGTAGTTTTTATAGCTTTATTTCAATTCCTGTAGAGTGTGTGCGTGTGTTATTTTTATTTTTCCGCATACTCATTTGAGTTAAATGGCTGGATTTTATTCAAACAAGTGTGTGTATTTTAATTTTCCGCCTACTCACTTGAGTTAAATGGCTGGATTTTATTTCAGTAGAGTGTGTTTACTTCTTGTAGAGTGAGTGTGTTTTAATTTTATGTCGAGTGCGTGAGTTTTAGCTTTTATTTACCGCCTACTCACTTGAGTTAAATGGTCGGTCTTTATTGGACTGTAATAATTTGGAATGCACTTGTAAATGCATTTATTTTCTCCTACTCATTTGAGTAGGACTTGCTTTATTTTTCCCGCCCACGCATTTGCGCCGGGACTTGGAATTTTACTGCTTTCATTTCAGTCCTACTCGTTTGAGTAGGACTTGCAATTTACTACTTTCCATTTACTGCTTTAATTTTCCTGGTTTATTTTTCTGCTTTAATTTTATTGCTTTCAATCGCTGCCGTCCCCATTCCGATGAGTGGCTAACGTTCTTAGCCCTCAGTATCGAAGAGCATTGGGACAAAAAAAAATTCCTTTAAATAATTAATGGTCTTACTTTTCTATTTAATTAAAAATCACTTAAGGTTTGCCCGGGGTTTACGACGCGTAGGACCACATAATCGATGTGTGGGCCCTATTTCCGTAGTCCATATACTAGCTAGCCGAGAGGCCGTGCATATGGACCGATCACCCCTTGGTAAATGGAGTTCCGCACTAACCCTCGAGAGAGGAGGCGCGCAAACTCTACCGGATTGGGTTCCCCACCCAATAGCGGGGTTCTTAGCGTAATGCGGGCATTAAGAGGAATCCTTCGTCCGACGAGAGCCCGGTCGAATAGTCTTAATGTTCAGGTGAGCGATAGTCCTAGAGATAGGTGAGTTCATTTCAGTGGAGCCTCCACGGCCAAGTCTCCGCCCTAATTAATTAGAAACTTAGGAGCTCTTTTTATTCAACGTTTATTTTAATTCAATGTCTTTTCGGTGCCCTCGAGCTGAGCTGTTCATCGGCTCCACCTTTATTATGCTTTTATTTTCTGCCTTTTCTTTATATAAATAATATCCCGACAAGATAAAATTTTTGGTAAAATAATAGTCCCCTCCAGGGAAGAGTAGAAATAAACGAACCGACCCCGAGAACAATACGACCTCGATATTCCACCCAGAATATCCTGTACTACTCACGATAGGTGCACTTGCCTCCTTTCGTTAAAACTCGATTTAACCCGTTTTATATCCAAATAAATAAAATACGCGCGCCCCGTTTTCTAAATAAAAACCAAATCCGCTTTTCAACTTAAATAAAACCACCCGGGGCGCCGCGCTTCGTAATCTTTTTGGAGTTTTAACCCGCATTAAGTTTTCGGACTTGATGCGAGAAAATATCAATCAAGTTTTTGGCGCCGTTGCCGGGGAATTTTCGAGTCGTTATTTTGAACTCTGGAATACTATTAATTTTACCTATTATCTATATTTTCAACAAAATAAAAAATGGCCAACAAAAATAATATTAATAATAATCATAATCATAATAAAAACTATCACCACAAAAAAAGTATTATTACAAAATTATAAAACAAAAAAAAATTGACAAACTTATAAAACTAAAAAAATTTGAAAAACCTTAAAACATAAAAATTTGAAAAAACTATAAAACTACAAAAATAAAACACAAAAACAAACCAAAAAAATTAAAAACTTAGCCAAAAAAAAATAAAATAAAAAAAAAATATATAAAAAAAGAGAAGTGGCAAAAACACTAAAAAATCTCCTAAAAGACCACAAAAAAAAATTTCGTCTCTATTTTTTGTTTTTACCTTCTTCCTTTTCAAAACGCAAACCTATGTTTTTTTGAAAAATACCTAAAAATAATCAATACTTTAAATAAATAAAACTTTTTTGGTCGCTTCGGCTCGTCACACTCTTGTGCGCACTAGGGGCTCGCTTATCTGTCCCACTCAACAGCTAAGACGTTAGCTTACGCGTCACTTACACATTTGCCCCCTACCGCCCGCACCCTTTAGGCCGAGTTTATCTTTTTCATTTTATTTTTCTGTTATGTTTTTGCTACTTCTTCTCAAATAATGCAGGGTTTCCACCCGGGCCTCCCCGAACTCATGTAAGGGTAGTTCCGACCCCCTCCCCTTTATTTTGCCCATATTATATTTTGTATATTAATCGTTCCGCATACTTAGATTGCAACATTGAGGACAATGTTGTGTTTAAGTATGGGGGTATTATGTATTCTTAGTTTCCTATTTTTTTTGCATCTGTTTTTTCTACACCCCAAAAACAAAAAAAATTTTAAACCAAAAAATTTTTAAACCAAAATTTTTTTTTCCTTGTTTTTATAATCTAAAAACTCAAAAAAAAAATTTTATAAAACAAAAACTAAAAAAAAAAATAATAAAACAAAAACTAAAAAAATTATAAAACAAAAATCACGTAAAAAAATAAATATTTTTCTTTTCCTTTGTAAATATGTTTTGAAAACATAAATCTCTTTCTTCCCCGTCTCTTCTTATTTGTAAACCTCGCTTTTTAGCATGCCCGCGACGTTCGACTCATCGAACCAACCACCCAAAGAGTCTGTTCGCGGGCCAATAACTAAAAATTCAAAAAAAAAAGGCGGGGAAAAACCCTAAAAATAAAAAAAAAAATGTATTGTTAATTATGTAATAAATAAATCGAATATCTCAATTTTTAACCCTTTTTCGCTCTCCAACAATCTAGTTGCGAGTTAATTTATAAGCGAATTATTTTAATTCTTTGCTTACTATTCGTTTATTAATTACAGAACGATAGATTTAGATATCTGGGGTTAAGTTTTAAAAATTTTTGTATGCTTTTTTTAGATAGAGACCTGTTTTCAGAATCACTTCTACTTATCTAAATAGTTGCACGTTTATTTTGTTAGAAAATAACGATCTTAGATTTCAAGTTATGATAACTCCAAGTTTTTTTTGAAATTTAGGAATGTTTAATTTCTAAAGGTTGCTCTCAAAAGTTTTTTTTTAAAATCTAGTTTTATTTTTGAACAACCCTATCATTTTTTTTTCATGTCATACTTGACATGATTTCGATCCTTAAAAGATCCTATGTCAATGGAAATAAGATTTCGTTCCGTAAACATAGGCATCCAATATTTGAAAAGATTATATGTTATGGAGTAAGAGGATAAAATTCATTACTCCTACACATATACATTGGATTATGACGATGTTAAAAAAATTATGTTATGGAAAATAAGATTTCGTTTTCCTAACATCCATATTCGAAAAAAAAAATCATTAGAGGTTCGAGCGAAAAAATATACCCTCGCCTCTAAAAATTCTAAGCCTTCTTCATATCCCACGATATCTCCCTCCGCCAAATTCAAAAAATTCTAGATTTATTTTTAAAATCTTTTTGAGAGCATAATTTGTAAATTAAATTATTTCCTTTAATTTTTTCCAAGCTACAGTTTCATAAATCCAATCTATTTTTGTTAGCCTCACAAATAAAACTTTTGCTATCTATTTGCTTATAACGAGAAGTCTTTTGCTGAAACTCTTCCTTTATTTAATTTTTTGGCATAATTTAGGATTTAACTCGTATACCCCGGATATTCATTTTGATCCTTCTTTCAATTAAGTCAAGCGGTAGATAAACTTAGGATTTCTTTAATTCATTATAAGTTCATCTCCAACTTTTGCTTTGGAATAGCAAAAGCTTAAGTATGGGGGTATTTGATGAGTTGTAAATATACGTGTTTTTATATACATTAAATAAGATGTATTCGTTTCTTTTTGTAATCTTTAGTTGTTTTTTCTTAATAAATTGCTTCCTTTTTGTAAATATTTTCTAACTTAGAGTTATTTTTGTTTTCTGAATTTTTCAGGAAAAATTGCCAAAAAATCAAAGTACACGCCCGTGTACTGATGGTCACGCCCGTGACGAGGGCGTGATACGTCAAATTCCCGACAAATGACATCTTTTTGAAGAAATAGCGTGACATGCCCGTGTCACGCCCGTGTCACCCGAGTCACGCCCGTGACCCATGCCTGTGACCATCCAGATCGACGGAATCGCGCTCAACGATCGTCGACCCAGCTGACACGCCCGTCGACACGCCCGTGTCACCTGACACGGGCGTGACCCAAGTCGTGACCACTCCTTTCGACGTTTTTCGCTCGACGTTTGTCGAGCCAACCCGACACGCCTAGAGTCACGCCCGTGACCTAGGGCGTGACTCCTCCACCTGGCCCGACAAACTGCCGTCGGCAACCTCCCGAAGTCAACAATGCCATTAATCGCCGCACGACACGCCCACCGTCACGCCCGTGACAAGGGGCGTGACCGTCGCGTTTTCCGCCGCAACGTCAACTCGCCGTCAAGTCACCGAAATCTTCTGCTTAATAGTGTCGACACGCCCATAGTCACGCCCGTGACCGGGGGCGTGACCGTCGCGATTTCAGCCGCCAAAGTCAAATCTCCAGTCAAATCGGACCGCCGTCATGTGAATAGTGTTAACACGCCCCCGGACACGCCCGTGTCCGAGGGCGTGTCCCGTGAAATTTTTTCTATAAATTCAGATTTCCTGTCTGAATTCCGGGTTCCACTTTTTGAACCACTTTGCTTAGGTTCGGGCTGTTCTTGGGGGCTGTTTATGCATTGTAAGGGAACTTTCTTCCCCCCCCCTCTTTTATGTATTTGTTTTTGCTTCATTGTAACCACTTTTTCCTTAATAGAAATGTTTATTTTCTCCTCTATGTTGTATGAAAATCCGCCACAGCGCCCTACCTTAAGTAATTTTCGTTCCCTTTTTTGTGCTTTTTATTAGCTTTTGTAACTAGTTTAACTTAGGAATTTATCAATCTTCTAGCCGTTGTAATCGAAATTTTATTTTCATGCACTAAACTTGTTTAGGTTTAGTTTATTCTTTTTACTTTGTTTTCATTCTTTTGAGTTTATAAAAATATTTGAAAAGCTGGTTTTAAAATTCTTTAACTTAGGCTCTTTAGGGTTGCAAAACTTTTCGTTCTTTTTTTTTATTACCGCTTTTTATGCATTTCTATAAAATTATAAGAATGAAAACGTAATCATTTTAATTTTCCGAGCATTCTCATTTTCACTTTTATTTTCAAAACTTTTTGCCCGTTTAAATTTTATTTCTTCATTTTATGCATTTCTACCGCATTCCATCGGTAGAAATGTATTCATTTCAATTTTTCGAGCACTTGCAATTTTTGTTTATTTTGCAAAAACTTTTGCTCCTTTTAATTTTATTTTCACTTTTTATTCATTTCTACCGCATTCTAGCGGTAGAAATGTAGTCGTTTTAATTTTCCAGTCACTTTGTTTTTCCTATTTTTTTGTACGTGTGCGTGCGTGTATGAGTAGTTTTTATAGCTTTATTTCAATTCCTGTAGAGTGTGTGCGTGTGTTATTTTTATTTTTCCGCCTACTCATTTGAGTTAAATGGCTGGATTTTATTCAAACAAGTGTGTGTATTTTAATTTTCCGCCTACTCACTTGAGTTAAATGGCTGGATTTTATTTCAGTAGAGTGTGTTTACTTCTTGTAGAGTGGGTGTGTTTTAATTTTATGTCGAGTGCGTGAGTTTTAGCTTTTATTTACCGCCTACTCACTTGAGTTAAATGGTCGGTCTTTATTGGACTGTAATAATTTGGAATGCCCTTGTAAATGCATTTATTTTCTCCTACTCATTTGAGTAGGACTTGTTTTATTTTTCCCGCCCACGCATTTGCGCCGGGACTTGGAATTTTACTGCTTTCATTTCAGTCCTACTCGTTTGAGTAGGACTTGCAATTTACTGCTTTCCATTTACTGCTTTAATTTTCCTGCTTTATTTTTCTGCTTTAATTTTATTGTTTTCAATCGCTGCCGTCCCCATTCCGATGAGTGGCTAACGTTCTTAGCCCTCAGTATCGAAGAGCAATGGGACAGAAAAAAAATTCCTTTAAATAATTAATGGTCTTACTTTTCTATTTAATTAAAAATAACTTAAGGTTTGCCCGGGGTTTACGACGCGTAGGACCACATAATCGATGTGTGGGCCCTATTTCCGTAGTCCATATACTAGCTAGCCGAGAGGCCGTGCATATGGACCGATCACCCCTTGGTAAATGGAGTTCCGCACTAACCCTCGAGAGAGGAGGCGCGCCAACTCTACCGGATTAGGTTCCCCACCCAATAGCGGGGTTCTTAGCGTAATGCGGGCATTAAGAGGAATCCTTCGTCGGACGAGAGCCCGGTCGAATAGTCTTAATGTTCAGGTGAGCGATAGTCCTAGAGATGGGTGAGTTCATTTCAGTGGAGCATCCACGGCCAAGTCTCCGCCCTAATTAATTAGAAATTTAGGAGCTCTTTTTATTCAACGTTTATTTTAGTTCAATGTCTTTTCGGTGCCCTCGAGTTGAGCTCTTCATCGGCTCCACCTTTATTATGCTTTTATTTTCTGCCTTTTCTTTATATAAATAATATCCCGACAAGATAAAATTTTCGGTAAAATAATAGTCCCCTCCAGGGAAGAGTAGAAATAAACGAACCGACCCCGAGAACAATACGACCTCGATATTCCACCCGGAATATCCTGTACTACTCACGATTGGTGCACTTGCCTCCTTTCGTTAAAACTTGATTTAACCCGTTTTATATCCAAATAAATAAAATACGCGCGCCCCGTTTTTTAAATAAAAAGCAAATCCGCTTTTCAACTTAAATAAAACCACTCGGGGCGCCGCGCTTCGTAATCTTTTTGGAGTTTTAACCCGCATTAAGTTTTCGGACTTGATGCGAGAAAATATCAATCAAGTTTTTGGCGCCGTTGCCGGGGAATTTTCGAGTCGTTATTTCGAACTCTGGAATACTATTAATTTTACCTATTATCTATATTTTCAACAAAATAAAAAATGGCCAACAAAAATAATATTAATAATAATCATAATCATAATAAAAACTATCACCACAAAAACAGTATTATTACAAAATTATAAAACAAAAAAAAAATTGACAAACTTATAAAACTAAAAAAATTTGAAAAACCTTAAAACATAAAAATTTGAAAAAACTATAAAACTACAAAAATAAAACACAAAAACAAACCAAAAAAATTAAAAACTTAGCCAAAAAAAAAATAAAAAAAAATATATAAAAAAAGAGAAGTGGCAAAAACACTAAAATATCTCCTAAAAGACCACAAAAAAAAAATTTCGCCTCTATTTTTTGTTTTTACCTTTTTCCTTTTCAAAACGCAAACCTATGTTTTTTTGAAAAATACCTAAAAATAATCAATACTTTAAATAAATAAAACTTTTTTGGTCGATTCGGCTCGTCACACTCTAGTGCGCACTAGGGGCTCGCTTATCTGTCCCACTCAACAGCTAAAACGTTAGCTTACGCGTCACTTAAACATTTGCCCCCTACCGCCCGCACCCTTTAGGCCGAGTTTATCTTTTTCATTTTATTTTTCTGTTATGTTTTTGCTACTTCTTCTCAAATAATGCAGGGTTTCCACCCGGGCCTCCCCGAACTCGTGTAAGGGTAGTTCCGACCCCCTCCCCTTTATTTTGCCCATATTATATTTTGTATATTAATCGTTCCGCATACTTAGATTGCAACATTGGGGACAATGTTGTGTTTAAGTATGGGGGTATTATGTATTCTTAGTTTCCTATTTTTTTGCATCTGTTTTTTCTGCACCCCAAAAACAAAAAAAATTTTAAACCAAAAAATTTTTAAACCAAAAATTTTTTTTCCTTGTTTTTATAATCTAAAAACTCAAAAAAAAAATTTTATAAAACAAAAACTAAAAAAAAAATAATAAAACAAAAACTAAAAAAATTATAAAACAAAAATCACTTTAAAAAACAAATATTTTTCTTTTCCTTTGTAAATATGTTTTGAAAACATAAATCTCTTTCTTCCCCGCCTCTTCTTATTTGTAAACCTCGCTTTTTAGCATGCCCGCGACGTTCGACTCATCAAACCAACCACCCAAAGAGTCTGTTCGCGGGCTAATAACTAAAAATTCAAAAAAAAAGCGGGGAAAACCCAAAAAATCAAAAAAAAATGTATTGTTAATTATGTAATAAATAAATCGAATATCTCAATTCTTAACCCTTTTTCGCTCTCCAACAATCTAGTTGCGAGTTAATTTATAAGCGAATTATTTTAATTCTTTGCTTACTATTCGTTTATTAATTAGAGAACGATAGATTTAGATATCTGGGGTTAAGTTTTAAAAATTTTTGTATGCTTTTTTTAGATAGAGACCTGTTTTCAGAATCACTTCTACTTATCTAAATAGTTGCACATTTATTTTGTTAGAAAATAACGATCTTAGATTTCAAGTTATGATAACTCCAAGTTTTTTTTGAAATTTAGGAATGTTTAATTTCTAAAGTTTGCTCTCAAAAGTTTTTTTTAAAATCTAGTTTTATTTTTGAACAACCCTATCATTTTTTTTCATGTCATACTTGACATGATTTCGATCCTTAAAAGATCCTATGTCAATGGGAATAAGATTTCGTTCCGTAAACATAGGCATCCAATATTTGAAAAGATTATATGTTATGGAGTAAGTGGATAAAATTCATTACTCCTACACATATACATTGGATTATGACGATGTTAAAAAAATTATGTTATGGAAAATAAGATTTCGTTTTCCTAACATCCATATTCGAAAAAAAAATCATTAGAGGTTCGAGCGAAAAAATATACCCTCGCCTCTAAAAATTCTAAGCCTTTTTCATATCCCACGATATCTCCCTCTGCCAAATTCAAAAAATTCTAGATTTATTTTTAAAATCTTTTTGAGAGCATAATTTGTAAATTAAATTATTTTCTTTAATTTTTTCCAAGCTACAGTTTCATAAATCCAATCTATTTTTGTTAGCCTCACAAATAAAACTTTTGCTATCTATTTGCTTATAACGAGAAGTCTTTTGCTGAAACTCTTCCTTTATTTAATTTTTTGGCATAATTTAGGATTTAACTCGTATACCCCGGATATTCATTTTGATCCTTCTTTCAATTAAGTCAAGCGGTAGATAAACTTAGGATTTCTTTAATTCATTATAAGTTCATCTCAAACTTTTGCTCTGGAATAGCAAAAGCTTAAGTATGGGGGTATTTGATGAGTTGTAAATATACGTGTTTTTATATACATTAAATAAGATGTATTCGTTTCTTTTTGTAATCTTTAGTTGTTTTTCCTTAATAAATTGCTTCCTTTTTGTAAATATTTTCTAACTTAGAGTTATTTTTGTTTTCTGAATTTTTCAGGAAAAATTGCCAAAAAATCAAAGTACACGACCGTGTACTGATGGTCACGCCCGTGTACTGATGGTCACGCCCGTGACCAGGGCGTGATACGTCAAATTCCCGAGAAATGACATCTTTTTGAAGAAATAGCGTGACACGCCCGTGTCACGCCCGTGTCACCCGAGTCACGCCCATGGCCCATGCCCGTGACCATCCAGATCGACGGAATCGTGCTCAACGATCGTCGACCCAGCTGACACGCCCGTCGACACGCCCGTGTCACCTGACACGGGCGTGACCCAAGCCGTGACCACTCCTTTCGACATTTTTCGCTCGACGTTTGTCGAGCCAACCCGACACGCCTAGAGTCACGCCCGTGACCTAGGGCGTGACTCCTCCACCTGGCCCGACAAACTGCCATCGGCAACCTCCCGAAGTCAACAATGCCATTAATCGCCGCACGACACGCCCACCGTCACGCCCGTGACAAGGGGCGTGACCGCCGCGTTTTCCGCCGCAACGTCAACTCGCCGTCAAGTCATCGAAATCTTCTACTTAATAGTATCGACACGCCAATAGTCACGCCCGTGACCGGTGGCGTGACCGTCGCGATTTCAGCCGCCAAAGTCAAATCTCCAGTCAAATCGGACCGCCGTCATGTGAATAGTGTTAACACGCCCCCGGACACGCCCGTGTCCGAGGGCGTGTCCCGTGAAATTTTTTCTATAAATTCAGATTTCCTGTCTGAATTCCGTGTTCCACTTTTTGAACCACTTTGCTTAGGTTAGGGCTGTTCTTGGGGGCTGTTTATGCATTGTAAGGGAACTTTCTCCCCCCCCTCTTTTATGTATTTGTTTTTGCTTCATTGTAACCACTTTTTCCTTAATAGAAATGTTTATTTTCTCCTCTATGTTGTATGAAAATCCGCCACAGCGCCCTACCTTAAGTAATTTTTCGTTCCCTTTTTTGTGCTTTTTATTAGCTTTTGTAACTAGTTTAACTTAGGAATTTATCAATCTTCTAGCCGTTGTAATCGCAATTTTATTTTCATGCACTAAACTTGTTTAGGTTTAGTTTATTCTTTTTACTTTGTTTTCATTCTTTTGAGTTTATAAAAATATTTGAAAAGCTGGTTTTCAAATTCTTTAACTTAGGCTCTTTAAGGTTGTAAAACTTTTCGTTCTTTTTTAGTTTTATTACCGCTTTTTATGCATTTCTATAAAATTATAAGAATGAAAACGTAATCATTTTAATTTTCCGAGCATTCTCATTTTCACTTTTATTTTCAAAACTTTTTGCCCGTTTAAATTTTATTTTTTTCATTTTATGCATTTCTACCGCATTCCATCGGTAGAAATGTATTCATTTCAATTTTTCGAGCACTTGCAATTTTTGTTTATTTTACAAAAACTTTTGCTCCTTTCAATTTTATTTTCACTTTTTATTCATTTCTACCGCATTCTAGCGGTAGAAATGTAGTCGTTTTAATTTTCCAGTCACTTTGTTTTTCCTATTTTTTTGTACGTGTGCGTGCGTGTATGAGTGGTTTTTATAGCTTTATTTCAATTCTTGTAGAGTGTGTGCGTGTGTTATTTTTATTTTTCCGCCTACTCATTTGAGTTAAATGGCTGGATTTTATTCAAACAAGTGTGTGTATTTTAATTTTCCGCCTACTCGCTTGAGTTAAATGGCTGGATTTTATTTCAGTAGAGTGTGTTTACTTCTTGTAGAGTGGGTGTGTTTTAATTTTATGTCGAGTGCGTGAGTTTTAGCTTTTATTTACCGCCTACTCACTTGAGTTAAATGGTCGGTCTTTATTGGACTGTAATAATTTGGAATGCCCTTGTAAATGCATTTATTTTCTCCTACTCATTTGAGTAGGACTTGCTTTATTTTTCCCGCCCACGCATTTGCGCCGGGACATGGAATTTTACTGCTTTCATTTCAGTCCTACTCGTTTGAGTAGGACTTGCAATTTACTGCTTTCCATTTACTGCTTTAATTTTCCTGCTTTATTTTTCTGCTTTAATTTTATTGCTTTCAATCGCTGTCATCCCCATTCCGATGAATGACTAACGTTCTTAGCACTCAGTATCAAAGTACATTGGGACAAAAAAAATTCCTTTAAATAATTAATGGTCTTACTTTTCTATTTAATTAAAAATCACTTAAGGTTTGCCCGGGGTTTACGACGCGTAGGACCACATAATCGATGTGTGGGCCCTATTTCCGTAGTCCATATACTAGCTAGCCGAGAGGCCGTGCATATGGACCGATCACCCCTTGGTAAATGGAGTTCCGCACTAACCCTCGAGAGAGGAGGCGCGCCAACTTTGCCGGATTGGGTTCCCCACCCAATAGCGGGGTTCTTAGCGTAATGCGGGCATTAAGAGGAATCCTTCGTCGGACGAGAGCCCGGTCGAATAGTCTTAATGTTCAGGTGAGCGATAGTCCTAGAGATAGGTGAGTTCATTTCAGTGGAGCCTCCACGGCCAAGTCTCCGCCCTAATTAATTAGAAACTTAGGAGCTCTTTTTATTCAACGTTTATTTTAGTTCAATGTCTTTTCGGTGCCCTCGAGCTGAGCTCTTCATCGGCTCCACCTTTATTATGCTTTTATTTTCTGTCTTTTCTTTATATAAATAATATCCCGACAAGATAAAATTTTCGGTAAAATAATAGTCCCCTCCAGGGAAGAGTAGAAATAAACGAACCGACCCCGAGAACAATACGACCTCGATATTCCACCCGGAATATCCTGTACTACTCACGATAGGTGCACTTGCCTCCTTTCGTTAAAACTCGATTTAACCCGTTTTCTAAATAAAAACCAAATCCGCTTTTCAACTTAAATAAAACCACCCGGGGCGCCGCGCTTCGTAATGTTTTTGGAGTTTTAACCCGCATTAAGTTTTCGGACTTGATGCGAGAAAATATCAATCAGCCATGTTCGGCGCAGGAAAGTGTTTTTAAGGGCGAATCGAGGCCGTTCATTTTACTTAGATGGGATCCGACATCCCAGAACTGTTCCTACAGTGATAAGGTCAAAAATGTAGGGTTTATTCCTCATTTTCCTTTGATCATTCTCTTTCTAAAGAGTTAGAGAGAGGAGAGAGCAAAGGTTGAAGAAGAAGGAGAAATCCGGCCACTGGTGGAGCTTCGGAGCCCCAAATTGTGTGTCGAGTCCAGATCCTTGGAGGTGTGGCCGTTGCGGTGCTTTTCATCCGTCTAAGTTTCTTCTTTTCTCCATGGGGCCTAAACGAAATTCTAGGGTAACGATTCTATTCTTGGACATGTGAAATACTCTTTCTTTCTGCATAGGAAACCCGCTCTCGCGAGTATGCGGTGAGTGTGAGGTGTTCCTTCGGGTGGATATGAATGGTCCCCCTAGTTTTTTATGTAGAGTCCGGAATCGAAGTACGGACATAGGCATGGTGTGTGAAGCCTACCTGGAAAAGTTGGATTGGATCAGTGAAATTTCATTATGCATGAATAGCCGGAGAAGACTCCATGCCGATGTTTGTTCTCGGGTTTTTCTATGTGGTAGATTGCAACATGGATCCTTGGAGATTAACTCTAAGGTGCACCCGAAAATCTGGGCACTAGCGAATTTCTGCCGTATCGGTGGCCTGGGAGCCAGTCGTGTACATAACCGGTTTTTGTACGATTATTTGATCGATACTTTGGGACTGGGGGAAACTTGGCCCGCGCCGATGGCTCAATTGTCATGGTGAAGTGAGCAACGGGCAGGTGGAACCCTACCCACTCCATTTGCTTCGGTTAAAGCGAACTAAGGTACATGAGACTTACTGATAACTTGGAGAGCGAGTCTAGGCTGCGGCTGAAAGGACTAATTGCTCACAAGGTTTTTCGTCTTGGGGGAGGTGGTGGAGTTGCGGGACAGACCGAGTTCGGACCGGCTTCACCGTGTAAGTGCCCTGAGAGCACGGGGTGTGTGGCCGTGCGGGCCTGCACCTGTGGTAAAGCGTGCTTTTGTTGTACTTTCACTTTAATGTTTGTTATGCTAACAAAGTGCAGGGAAGGTGCATCGCCGCCCCAAGTTTACGGGCGAGATCGTTATAATTTGGTTAGCTTAGCTAACCGTTGCTTTTGTTTGCCACCGCTACGGTGGAATGTTGATTGCAGGTGTTGCGGAGCCTAGTGGGAAGTAGCGGGCTGAAGCCATGGTTGTTGTGCAGGCCCTCGAAGGCCAAAGAAAATGTTTACTTTTATGCTCATGTGTGGCCGGCATGCGCGACGATGTTTGGAAGACATTTATTATTTAAGCAAAATCTTGTAAGGCCATAAGTCCAAGTACTTTGTGTATTTTTACGTTCATTCCTTCTTTGGGTCTTTAGTGGACATTCATGCTGTGGTTTGGGTTCTTATAACTGTTTTAAAAAAAAGCTTCCGCTAGAATGCTTTGAGTTAAGATGTGTGTTCCTTTGGCAGTAATTTGGTATTAATACGTAACTCCACTAACTATCTGTGGTATATGGCGTGGGGCCCCGGCCGGAACTTCTGTTATATCCCATGTGACGGATGTGGGTGTTACGTATCTCTTATGCCAAGTATTACCACCAACTCATCTTCATCCTGTAGGATTCAGTTTATCTGTATCTGAGTTGTAGGGCACTTTGTGCCTGAGTGGTAGGTGACTAATTAGTCACTGAGGTAGGTGCCCTGCTGGGGTACTAAGGTAGGAGAGTGTTTCTCTCTAAGTGTAGGTCCTTTGTGCTTGAGGTAGGTGACAAGTTTGTCACTGAGCTGTAGGTGCCTGGAGGGGTATTGAGGTAGGTACCTTGAGAGGTACTGAGTTATAAGAGTGTTGCAGCACTCTGAGAGTAGGGCCTTGTTCCTGAAGTTGTAGGGCTGAAAATCCTAAGCTGTAGGCCTTATAGATAAGGCTGAGGTAGGTGGATTGCGAGTCACTGTGTGTAGGAGCACTACAGAGCTCTGAGGCAGGATCCTTTGTCGATCTGAGGTAGAGCTGTCCTACCAGCCTGAGTGTAGGTCTTAATAGCCTTAGGTAGGTGGTCTGCTGACCACTGAGTGTAGAACCTTGTGGCTGAGAAGTGAGTCTTGGAGGAGACTTGGAGATCCTGTGGGATCTATGGTGTAAGTTCTTAGAAGCAGTTTGGAGGAGTTGTGCCTAGCCCAACAAGTTAGTTGGATAGGTGGGAGGGAACGTGGATGTACCCAATTTGGGAACCACTATAAATCTTTGTGTGTTTTTCTATGGTTGTTTTTCTTTTATTATTTACAGGTGCTAAGGACAAGCTCTAGATCACCCTAAGCTGAAAGGTAAAAGAAAACAACAAGTCATTACAAAGAAAGCAAAAGATTGTCTCAAAGAGACAAATAACCTATTGTAACACTCCGAAAATCATAATCGAACCGGTCGCGTCTTAAGGAATTTTGGTGCCTTAATAGGGGTGCATGGCCTGGGACACGGGCGTGTCTTTCTCTGTGTTGGTTGGCTGTGTCCAGAAAAGGACCCGACAGGAAACACGGCAGCAACACGGGCATGTCAAGTGTGATACGGGTATATGCATACCCGTGTCACCACCAGTGTCCCCAAGGTACGTAACAGTTGGCGTGGCGGTTATCTATGACATGCCCCGAGGTCACGGGCATGTCCGGACACGACACAGGTGTGTCAGGTTGAGACACGGGCTTGTCAGTCGTGTGCAAGGTCGTGTTCGGCTCAGGATTGAGGAGTTTTGGGCGGATCTGAGCCGTTCATTTTCTTAAATAAGATCTGACGGCCCATGTGTGTTCCTGCTTTGTTAAGGCCGGGAATTGAGGATTAATTCCTCAATTTCTCTTAAGCACTCTCTTTCTAAGGAGTTAGAGAGAGGACAGAGCAAGGCGGAAGGAAGAGGAGGATTCAAGCCGCCGGCGGAGCATCAGTGCACGGAATCGAGAACCGAGACCGGATCCGCGGAGGAAATTCCCTTGCGAAGCTTTCCATCCGAATAGATTCCCATGGTGCAAAAGCGAATGTAAGGGTAACGATTCTCTACTTGGGCATGTGAAGCTCTCTTTCTTTTGCATAAGGAAACCCGCTCCTGCGAGTGTGCGGTGAGTGTGCGGTGTTCCTTGGGGTAGACGTGAATAGTCCCCCTTGTGTTGCATATAGAGTCCGGAATGGAAGTACGAACATAGGCATTGTGTGTGAAGCCTACCCAGACATGTTGGTCTGGATTGGTGATGTTTCATATTGTATGGTTTGCCGGAGAAGACTCCGTGTTTTGTGTTTTTGGGTTTCTACACGGTAGATTGCAGTAGGGATCCTTGGGGATTAACTCCGAAGCGCACCCGGAAAACTGATCGGAAACGTAGTTCTGCTAACTTGGCGGCCAGGGAGCCAGCCTTGAACATAACTAGGTTATGTGATGATTGGAATGTTTTGGGATCCGAGAGAAGCTTGGCTCGTGCATACATCTTAAGGTGACTATGCAGAGTGAGCAACGGGCAAGTAGAATCGGACCTGGGCTATGTGGTTCGGTGCTAGAGACCCATAGAGGGACTGCCCGTTGTCATAGTTGGGAGTCTTAGACAGTGGTAAGAAAGACTAAAAAAGCTCACGATGTTGCCATCCCGGGGATGGTGGTGAAGCCACAGAATTGACTAAACTCACCGTTAATGTGCCCTGAGTGCACGGGGTGTTTGGTTGTGTGAGCCTACACCTGTGGCGAAGTATGTTTGCGTTTTATTATTTAGCTGGGCTAATGAAATGTAGGGAAGGAGCACCGCCGTCCCGAGTAAGGGGCGGGGTCGTTATAATTTGGTCAGCTTTGGCTGACCGTTACTTTGTTTGCCACCGTGCGTTGGAATGTTGCTTGCAGGTACTGCGGAGCCAAGTACCAAATAGCGGGTTGAAGCCCATGTTGTTGAGCTGGCCCTCGAAGGCCAAAGCAAATCATTGTTTTATTATTGTCATGTGTGGCCGGCCTGCGAGCCGATGTATGTAAATCATTAATTTGTTAAGTAAACTCTTGTAAGGCCATAAGTCCAAGTTCTTTCAGTGTATTTGTTATTTCATTCCTATAGTAGTATGTGAACATTCATGATAGTTGTTATTCAATTATGGGTTCTTTCCAACTGTTTAAAAGCTTCTGCTAGAATGCTCTGTGTTAGGGTGAGTAGTTATAGTTGGATTTTTGATATTCTTATATAACCCTTCGGACTGTTCGTGGTATATGGCATCGGGTTCCAGCCGGACCTTCTGTTATATTTCATTCGACAGATGGGGGTGTTATAATTTGGTAAAAGAACCCAGGAATCAAGTTAGGAATGAAAAATAAAGCTTGATGTCGGTCTTTTTTATTTGAATTCATGGGCGAATTCTTTTAAGGGGTGGTGAGCACAGGTATGTGCGTCATCGTAGCGCCAAGGAGAGCTATAACATAAAAGAACCCAGGAATGTCAAGTTAGGAATGAAAAATACACTTGTTTTGAGGAACCTGAGTGTTCCAATGATTGCTTTTAGAAATCTGTTTGTCGCCTAATCAAGGGTTTATGCTATTATAGGCAGCTAGGAGCGGTGCTGGGTAATCGGAACGTCCGCGATCAGCGAAAAGTTATCCACCGAATGACGTGCCTTCAACACCTCCTTCAGCAGAAACCATCAGATTGGTAGCTGAAGCAATCTTTCCTATGATAAATGCCCAACCTGCAGGGCAAATGAACCACGCACCACCACAAGAACCGATTAGGGTGGCAGAGCCAGGAGTGGTAGAACGCGTGGCAGTTGATCAAGTAGCGCCAAGGAGAGCTACGGAGAAACAGCTCAAGCATGTAATGAGCTTTAATCCTCCGATGTTCGACGGGATTGGAACGCCAACTCAAGCTGAGGATTGGCTCTCTACGATAAAGAGAGTCTTGACGGCCACAAAAATTGAGGAGTGGCAGAAGACCACCATAGCGACCTTCCTTTTGGCTGGTGAGGCGAGGCTGTGGTGGGACGAGTTAGAGGTTCACCTCTTAGTGGGAAGGCAACTTGTGGATGTTCCTATGGAGGAATTCTCAAGGTTGTTCTTGGCCAGATATCTATCCTCTGCTCAGAAGCTTGAGATGGAGAATTAGTACATTGGTTTGACTCAGGGAGATAGAAGCGTGGATGAGTATCTCCACGAGTTTATGCTGTTGGGTCATTATGCTGGTGCTACATTTACTGAGGAGGAGCAGAAGACCAACCGATTTTATGAGGGTCTACGTGGCGACCTACAGCTACTCCTTGCTGGGCCTAAGGCGCAGGGCTTCCTAGCCTTGGTCAATTCATCCCGGTCATTGGAAAAGGTAGTGAAGAAAGTGCAAGAGAAGAAGGACCCAGGAGAAAGGAAGTCAGAGTTCAAAGTTCCAAATGCAAAGTCGGGTTTCCGCAGATGGAACAAGAAGCCGAAGACTTCGAGCTCAGTCCCTTCGTCTGGTGCGACAGGGGCAACCACAAGTCGAGTCCCAGGAGCTTTCTACAACTGTCGAAAGATGGGGCATTTTGCTCATGAATGTTGGAGCAGACGTGCAATGTCCGAGAGGAAGCTTGGAGCAACATATGTAGAAAAAGGGAAGTGGGTGGAGTTAATCGCGTCCCACCATGCTCCAGCCCAGCCTAGAGTATATAATCTTGGTCTGTAAGAGGCCATAAAACAAGCTGACGTGGTGATAGGTATGAGTTAAATTATAGCGGTTTTAACTTTATGTAGTTTTTACCCTTTTTATATGTTAGCTTATAAGTGTTGGTGCTAGGCTTTATGTTGATTTTCGATTGTCCAGCGAGAGTCCTGTTTAATACGGGAGCTTCACATTCCTTCTTGTCTGAAAGATTCGTAATGCGCATCGGAGTCCCTTCCTCGATGGCAAAAGACAAATTGGATGTGTTGTTGCCCAATGGGTGCTCAATGCACGTGGATAGAATCTGTGTGGTAATGTTACGGATTGTTGACCAGGAGTTTGATTTCTGAGCGTCGGTACTACCGTTAGTGGAGTTCGACGTAATCTTTAGTATGGACTAGCTCTTAGAGTATCGAGCATGCATTGATTGCAACCGAAATGAGGTTAAGTTGGGACTGAATACTGATCGGGAGACTATGTTTGCGGGCATGAATGGGTCGAGTAAGATTTTGATGTCGGCCCTTCGGGTGTTCGAGGCAGTTTGGTCTGGGGTAGAGCTGTTTGTCCTATTAGTGCAGACTTCAACGCCTAAGCCATGTCTGGGCAGTATTCTAGTTGTGTCCAAGTATCCTGATGTGTTCCCAGATGATCTCCCAGGAGCCCCTCCTCAGCGGGAGATTGATTTTACTATTGAACTGGTTCCGGGTGCCAAACTGGTGTCACTCTCTCCATATCAGATAGCGCCAAGAGAGATGGAGGAGCTGAAGGTGCAACTGCAAGAGTTGTTGTAGCAAGGGTATATTCGTCCAAGTTCGTCGCCTTGGAGGGCACCGGTCCTCTTCGTTAAGAAGAAGGATGGGAGCTTGCGACTCTGTATCAACTATCGGGAGTTGAACAAGCTTACAGAAAAGAATAAGTATCTGATCCCAAGGATTGATGATCTATTTGATCAGTTGGTCGGGTCAACGGAGTATTCGAAGTTAGATCTGAAATCTGGATACTACCAATTAAGGATAAGGGAAAGCAACATCCCAAAGACAGCGTTCAGCACGCGGTTTGGGCATTACGAGTTCACGGTCATGCCGTTTGGGTTGACCAATGCGCCATCCGTGTTTATGGATCTGATGAACAGGACATTCAGAGATTACCTGGACCGTTTCGTGATAGTATTTATCGACGATATCTTGGTGTACTCGCAGTGTAAGGATGATCACTACAAGCATCTGCATATGGTGTTGGTGACGTTGCGAAGGAATCAGTTGTATGTAAGTTCTCCAAGTGTGAGTTCTGGTTATCCTCGGTAGCGTTCCTTAGTCATATTGTTAGTGGAGAAGGGATAGCGGTGGATCCAGCGAAGATAGTGCCGATAAGGGAGTGGCCTGTGTTGTCTACATTGGCGGAAGTCCGGAGCTTTCTGGGCTTGCCAACTACTATAGGCGCTTCGTAGAGAACTTCTCACGGATAGCGCCACCACTCACGACGTTGACAAGGAAGGATCAAAAGTTTGAGTGGTCGCTAGAGTGCGAGCAGGCTTTTGAAGAATTGAAGAGGCGGTTGACCACGGTGCCTATTTTATGTTTGCCGAGTGGGACTGAAGGGTTTGAAATCTATAGTGATGCTTCGGGCAGTGGTTTGGTCTATATTCTACTACAGCATGGGAGCGTGGTTGTAACATCCCATGTTACTTCTAGACCCCTTAACTTAGATTGGGTTGGGCATGGGATGGGTTTTAAGGAAATTAGTTAGGTTTGACACTAGGTAGTGGGTTGTAGCCATGTGGGGCCCACTATAGGGCCAAGTCAAACTAGGTCAAACAAGCCTAAATATGAACCCTAGCCACACCATTACCCCACCACATTGCCCTAACCCTAAAATAATCTAAGTGGACCCTAGGACATGTCATTAGGTCAACCTTTTGACCCTAGTTGACCAAAGTCAACCATAGCCCTAAGTTGGTCAAACCTATACCTATAGGCCCAATTAGCCCAAGTAGGACACCACATTGACCCAACCCAAGTTGGGTGGTGCCATTAGACCCATGACCACTAAGTGGGGTCAGCCCACTCATCATGGTTGACCAAGTCAACTCAAAGTCAATCTAGTCAACATAATTGACCTAAAGAAGAAAATGAGGGCTAAGCCCACTCTCCTTGCGCCAATCCCACCAAACGTGGCCCATTATCAGCCCAAGTGGTCAAAGACCACCCCTACCCCTCTGGTTGTAGAGCAAGGTCACATGCAAAGGGGCATTTTGGGGAATTCACCTAAAAGAGGAGAGAGAAGGTGAGATTAAGAGGAGGAGGCCACTTGGCCTTGGCTTCTTCTGCCCCAAAAAGTTGCTGGCCGGCCTCCTCAGTAAATTCCAGCAGAATATTGAGCATTGTGGCCACTTGGCACCATTGGTGATACAACCAAAGCCCCAAACCACGCTCACCTTGGAGTTATCTCCACATACAGTCCTCCCCAGCTCAAACCGACCACACCATCAGCTTCAGTGAGTGGAAATGAGTGGAGAACGAGTCATGGAGCAGAGTTTTTGGTGAAGAATCGAGGTTTTGAGCAGGAGATCGCCAGAGTAGCTCAACCATGGCCAACCGCCGCCGCACCCGCCGCCAAGGCCTTATTCAGGTCCGTTTCGCCGCCTCTCTACCCGTGCTAGATTTCTAGATCCTCTAGGAGAGACATCGGGCTCAATTGAGCCTGATAACATGTGAGGAAATGGAGAATTTTCTGAGCTTTTCTTCTTGCTCGGGTTTTCAGTAGAGGCCAATTCCGGTGGCCTCATCACCGGGAATCGCTAGCCACCACCTCAGTGAAGGTGGTGGCGACATCCGCCGGTGGTGGTGGTGGCTCAACTGGCCAGAAATAGCCGGGCAAGTCGGCCCAGCGGAAACCAATCTGTGTCGTTGGGTGATTGGGGTTGATGAACAGATCCCGTCCATTCTACTTTAAGATTCATGCTTAACCGATTAAATTAAATCAAATAAAAACTATAGAATTTATGTATATCTGTCACACTTATACAGTAATATTGCATGTCTATTTTAGGCCCCTTAGAGGCATTTGTAGATATGTTAATTAAGATGAAAGTTGTAGCCCTTCCTCTTAACTTTAATTTGGCATCTTAATCTTAAAATTTGGTGCAGTCTACTGTCCTGTTGGGCTGGTTTGCTAGGGCTGGTCCTTGACTAGGGCAGAATTTCAATTTGATGCCCAAGCCAATCCAGTAATCAAAATGACCCCAAATTTTGGATGCATGCATGATTAGGGCATATCTATCCCCTGCCAAAAATTGAGAATTTTTGGGGTAACGTTTTCTATAGTTTTATTCATAATATCAAAAAGTAAATAAATGAAATAATTGGAGTAATATGACTCCAAATGGCCCCAAATTTTGGTGGCATGTCCTTGGGGACTATGCATGTGCATGGTAAAAATTTCAGCACATGCATAACCCACAGACTGACAAAGGTAGCACAATTTATTCCAGTCAGGAAGGATGCTCCAGTTGCAGTTTTGGTGAGATTGTTCGTGGAGCAGTTCATCAGATACCATGGCATCCCCAGGATGATTGTTTCGAACCGTGATGGTCGGTTCACTTCGAGGGAGTGGAGGGCTATGCATGCTTACTTGGGCTCTCGGCTTACTTTTAGTACTGCCTTCCACCAGCAAACCGACGGACAGACCGAGCGGACCATCCGAACCATGGAGGATCTCCTCCGCCTATGCATACTGGATACGGGGAAGCCTTGGGAGAGGTTGCTACCATTGATCGAGTTCTCCTACAACAATAGCCACCAGGCTAGCATCAGGATGGCTCCATATGAGGCACTTTACAGGAGGAAGTGTCGGACACCGCTGTCATGGGTTCAAGATGTGGATACCAAGGCTCTTGGTTCTGATTATGTGAAGAATACAGAGGCTCAGGTTCATTTGATCAGGGATCGGCTGCTAGAGGCCCAGAGTAGACAGGCGAAGTATTATGATGCTCGACACCATAAGCTGGAGTTCCAGGAGGGGGGACATGGTGTTCTTGAAGATACGTCGGGTGCATGGTGTCTTTCGGATGTGAAGTCACAATTAGCTCAACCCTCGATATAGGGGGCCGTATTTGATCCTGGAGCGGATCGGACCCTTGGCTTACAGGTTGGAGCTGCCGCTAGAGTTAGGGAATTTGCACGACGTCCTTCACGTCTCCTCACTTTGAAGAGCTCTACTTCGATCAAAACAACATATTACCACTACAGCAGGACCGGTAGCACCAGATAGATCAGTTGGTTTGGAGCCGGTCCGGAGCGATGATACGATGACTCGAGTTCTGCGGAAGAAGGTTCACCTAGTGAAGGTATTGTGGTCCAACCACGGACGAGACGAGCACACTTGGGAGCCGATGGATCTGATGCGTGAATGGTACCCGTATCTTTTCGCCTCAGGTGTATTTTAATTATGTTGAATTTTCTTAAAATTCTTGTGCACAGAAACCCCATAGACCCAAACTTGAATATCGGGGACGAAATTATTATTTTTTTTTATTGGAATTTGTAACATCCCATATTACTTCTTGACCCCTTAACTTAGATTGGGTTGGGCATGGGATGGGTGTTAGGGAAATTAGCTAGGTTTGACCCTAGGTAGTGGGTTGTAGCCATGTGGGGGACACTATAGGGCCAAGTCAAACTAGGTCAAACTAGCCTAAATATGAACCCTAGCCACACCATTGCCCCACCATATTGCCTTAACCCTAAAATAATCTAAGTGGACCCTAGGACATGTCATTAGGTCAACCCTTTGGCCCTAGTTGACCAAAGTCAACCATAGCCCTAAGTTGGTCAAACCTATACATATAGGCCCAATTAGCCCAAGTCGGACACCACATTGACCCAACCCTAGTTGGGTGGTTCCATTAGACCCATGACCACCAAGTGGAGTCAGCCCACTCATCACGGTTTACCAAGTCAACTCAAAGTCAACCTAGTCAACATAATTGACCTAAAGAAGAAAATGAGGGCTAAGCCCACTCTCCTAAGGCCAAGCCCACCAAACTTGGCCCATTATCAGCCCAAGTGGTCAAAGACCACCCCTTCCCCTCTGGTTGTAGAGCAAGGTCACATGCAAAGGGGCATTTTGGGGAATTCACCTAAAAGTGGAGAGAGAAGGTGAGATTAAGAGGAGGAGGCCACTTGGCCTTGGCTTCTTCTGCCCCAAAAGGTTGATGGCCGGCCTCCTCAGTAAATTCCAGCAGAATATTGAGCATGGTGGCCACTTGGCACAATTGGTGATACAACCAAAGCCCCAAACCGAGCTCACCTTGGAGTTATCTCCACATACAGTCCTCCCCAGCTCAAACCGACCACACCATCAGCTTCAGTGAGTGGAAACGAGTGGATAACGAGTCCTGGAGCAGAGCTTTTGGTGAAGGATCGAGGTTTTGAGCAGGAGATCGCCGGAGCAGCTCAACCATGGACAACTGCCGCCGCACCCACCGCTAGGGCCTGATTCAGGTCCGTTTCGCCGCCTCTCTACCCGTGCTAACTTTCTAGATCCTCTAGAAGAGACATCGGGCTCAAATAAGCCCAATACAATGTGAGGAAATGGAGAATTTTACGAGCTTTTCTTCTTGCTCGGGTTCGCCGGAGAGGCCAATTCCGGCGGCCTCATCACCGGGAATCGCTAGCCACCACCTCAGTGAAGGTGGTGGAGACATCCGCCAGCGGTGGTGGTGGCTCAACTGGCTGGAAATAGCCGATCAAGTCGGCCCAGCGGAAACCAATCTGGGCAGTTGCCTGATTGGGGACGATGACCAGATCCCGTCCATTCTACTTTAAGATTCGTGTTAAACCGATTAAATTAAATCAAATAAAAACTATATAATTTATGTATATCTGTCACACTTATACAGTGATATTTCATGTCTATTTTAGGCCCCTTAGAGGCATGTTTAGATTTGTTGATTACGTTGTAGCCCTTCCTCTTAACTTTAATTTGCCACCTTAATCTTATAATTTGGTGTAGTATACTGTCCTGTAGGGCTGTTTTGCTCGAACTGGTCCTTGACTAGGGCAAAATTTCAATTTGATGCCCAAGCCAAACCAGTAATCAAAATGACCCCAAATTTTGGATGCATACATGATTGTGGCATCCCTAGCCCCTGCCAAAAATTGAGAATTTTTGGGGTAACTGTTTCTATAGTTTTATTCATAATATCAAAAATAAATAAATGAAATAATTGGAGTAATATGCCTCCAAATGACCCCAAATTTTCGTGGCATGTCCTTTGGGACTATGCATGTGCATTGTAAAAATTTCAACACATTTGGACCATTGCATGTTGGGTAAACTCACTTGCATGTGTTGGTTATGTATAGGCTTGGGATGCAAATAGCCAAATTTGAAATATTGTGTATTAGGCCTATTTGGAACATCCAAAAATCATGGTATTGATTTCAGAGGCTCATTAGTGTGAATTATATCCCACATTGTAATAATGGTATTTTTGGAAGCAAAAATCCCATTATTTGGAATTTTTGAATTAAGAGGACTTTTGAAAAATAAATGTAAAAATAGGCACATCATTGAGATAAAATCCCCAATTTTTTTCAAGGTTAATATAATATTAGGTTTAACTCCTGAAAATTTTTATGTCTCTATTTGAAGAAATTTGATAGGAGTTATGTGGAAATTACCTTTTTACCCTCATTATACTTAATTAGAAAATTGATGAAAATACTCAGTAGAAAATTTTGGAATATTTCTTGGTGATATATCTGAGTACGAATAACCTTATATAATTATCTCAGCATTTTTGGATGAATCATTAATTTTTATAACCTCATAGTGGCATTTTGGTAATATAATTAGAAATGAAATTTTGTAGACCTTGTACAATGGAAGTTCATGAAATTCTGTATTTAGCATTATTTTACCAATACATGTATGCTGTAATTTTCTTGGAATTGTTAGTAATGAACTCCTTACACTTTATTTGGAAAATGACAATTATGTGAGATTTCTATTAATTAAGGAATAAATGGAAATATTTCAAGGAAAATTATGAATTTTGGTAGACAGCAATATTTTATCAAGATACAACTCAGGAAAAATTCTTTAGGTCAGTGGATTAAAATTTGTTATACTTCATGTATTAAATGACCTAGGGGATTAATTAAATGATTTAATTAGAGGCTTTAATGACTTAAAAAAATTACGAAAATCAACATCCTCACTTCATTAGTCCATACCATTCTAGGATGAATAATTAGGGGCAGCTGGCCCAAGAAATTGGAAGTTTCATTTCGGGGTGTTATTAGGTCATGGGTTGCGCATAGTGTAAGTAGGTCATGCTATAAGGACCACCAGGGGATAGATCAACGAATGGGCTAGAGACTTCAATTGGAATATGACCCTAGTGGGTAGAGTTGTCTTAGTGGCGAGAGTAAAGTGCAAGCCCTTGGATAGCAACTGGAGTGGAGGCCGGCGGAAGACCATCGCCCTTCTGAGAACATCTTAAGTCATTAGGACCACTCAAGAGTAATAATGAGAGCAAAGTACGGATAAAGGGTAGACATCAATAAAAAGTAAATATCCTTGTGAAAGGGAACTTTGGGCATAATCCCATCGTAGTTCCAAGTTCCCCCGAGATCCCTTCACCGGGTATACCGTGGGCAGTCCTGGGATTAGCCTTAAATCACTAAGTATAATAATCCGTAGACAAGAGTAGTCTAATAGGTTAAGACATTGTGGTTCATTCTTGCCCATGGTGGGTTTGAGGGATTTTGAATAAAGGCACTATTGTGTGTTCTCACCCGCTATGGGTTGGAGGGATATATGTTGCAGGCTCACACGTGAACGGTTTGAGGGATTCAGGACAGGTTGGTCCTGCGAGCTGAAGGCTCGAGATGAAATACTTGCATGTGCATAAATCTAATTGTGGGTCATGCAGTACTGGCTGATCGTCACACCGATGACAGTATGGTGAACCAGGCGGGTGTAAGGGTTTGAGGGGGCAGTGGGTTGTTTTACACTGCGGTCTGGAGGACGATCCCCGATAACGAACACCCGACCCAGCAAGACTGACTAGTTATCAGCAAAGTGCGTACGCAGACTTTAGAGTGCACCTAGGATGTGTATAGAGGTGTATGAGAGGGGTCTAAGGTTTGGTAGTGTGCATACCTCCCTAGAAGTGGAGATGCCCGCTTCGCTGCTGCCGTAGCCACAATGGTGGTACCCGAGAGTGAAGCTAGCTCTCAATAAGTGGGAACTAAAGGTCTGTGATCACAGAGTCCTTGTGTGTGAGTTGCACTTGCCTGTTGCATAAATTGCATCATAAAAATCCATTCATATTAGGTCATACTCTTCATAGATCCTTATCATATAAATTAGTATGGGATCTTTTATATGATAAGTTAAATTTCCTGGAAACCTTAACTTATAAATTTGTATGGGAATTTTTATAAGTTAAGGTACATTTGTGATGGTAGTGTAGTGGTAGCATAGCTTTACTTTTCTGCTCTTACTTTCAGTTCTTTACTTACTTGTACTGTACATGCTTTTACTTTGTGCTTTATACATAGAACTGCTAGTGTAGATTTACTGCTCACACTTATACTTGGTAGCTTAGTTTCCCTTGTCACCTGCTTCCTTTTGTTACCCCTTGATTGTCCTCCACTTCGTCCTCCCGCACGGTGCATAGGAGTTGCGGGGCGAGGTGCGGAGGAAACGACTTAGTCTTTTTGACTAATGATCGGTGACCAAACTATTTTTAGGAGATCGAGGAGATGGAGCACCAGCACGACCGGCAGGATGAGGTGATAGGGCGTGAGGAGTTGATACCACCTACTACTACTACAGCGCTACCCCAGGTGGGATGAGATTAGTTGATTAGCTTCCACTATTTTGATGTTTGTGAGGAGAGTTATTCATATGATGTACCGGGCATAAGCCCTTATTACTCTTCATATTTTTGTACTCATTGTGGACCGTGTACTCTTTCATTCATATATATATATATGAGTTGTACTGTGACTGTGGACTAGTTGTGTTGTACTCTGCTATGTATTACTTATATTTCTCATATTGGCCTACATGTTTTATGATCGTACTAGCCGGCAGAATCGATGTGTTGTGGTGTCGACTAACCCGAGCATTAGTGCCACCATAAGACAGCAGTTCTGGGTATAAGACCGGGAGCCTCTTTGGTAAGGGGAGGGGTCTTACTGTGCTAGCCTATGGTTCACGATAGGTGAAGGTTCACAAGAGGAATTATTCGGTTCACGACTTAGTGTTAGCGGTCATGATATTTGCTCTAAAGCTATGGAGGCACTACTTGTACGGTGTGAAGATTGATATCTACACCGATCATAAGAGCCTAAAGTACTTGTTAGATCAGAAGGACCTAAACATGAGGCAGTAGAGGTGGATGGAGTTCCTGGGGGACTACACCTTTGAGATACATTATGTGCCTGGGAAAGGAAATGCAGTGGCAGATGCATTGAGTCGCAGGGCTCCTGCGTAGACCAGCTAGTTGTCGGTACATGATGAGAGTTTGGTCCGTGGTTTGGAGGCATTAGTGATCTCCTGCGTCGACAAGCAGACTAGTGCTGAGGCGGAATTATATTGCACAAAGGTGCAGTATGACCTAGCTGATAGGGTTCGGCGGGCTTTGGTTCAGGATAGCAGCATGAAGCAGATCTTAGATGAATCTTTGGATGGGTCAAATTCCCAATTTACTGTTGACGATGGACTGTTATGGAGGAACGATCGCCTATGCGTCCCTAGTACGGATAATCTTCGGGAGGAGTTGATGCACGAGGCTCATCATACGAAGTACTCAATCCACCGGGGGAGCACGAAGATGTATAAAGACATGAAGAAGTTATTTTGGTGGCCAGGATTAAAGAAGGATGTAGCACTTTATGTGGCCAAGTGCCAAACATGTGCCTTGGTGAAGGTGGAGTGCTAGAAGCCTGGAGGTTTCTTGAAGTCCTTGCGTATCCCGGAGTGGAAGTTCGACGACATTTCTATGGATTTTGTGCATGGTTTGCCAAAGTCGCAGAGGGGAAACGACGCCATCTGGGTGGTCGTAGACAGATTGACAAAAGTGTCGCACTTCATCCCGAACAGGAAGGAAGATCCGGTGGAAAAGTTTGCCAAACTCTATGTGGATAATATTGTTCGATTGCATGGTGTGCCCCGCAGTTTTGTTAGTGATTGAGATGGATGCTTCACGTCGAATTACTGGAGGTTGGTGCATAGTCTGTTGGGAACTAAGATGAGTTTCAGCACAGCCTTTCATCCACAGATGGATGGTCAGACCGAGAGGGTCAACAGGACGATGGAGGACATGCTTCGCATGTGTGTCCTGGATTTCGGAAAGTAGTGGGAAGATCACCTGTACATGGTGGAGTTTGTATATAATAACATCTATCAAGCGAGTATTGGAATGGCCCCTTTCGAGGCCTTATATGGGAGAAAGTGTCGCACGCTGTTGTCTTGGTTGGAGACAGGCGAGTCGAAGTTATTCAAACGTCAAGCGGTGGAAGACGCCAATTCAGTGATACATACAATTCCGAAACGGTTGAAGATCGCTCAGGACAGGCAGGCAAAATACTATAACGCCAAGCATAAAAATATGGAGTTCAGTGTTGGTGACTGGTGTATATGAAAATCAAGCCGTTCAAGGGTGTCTCATGGGCTCAACGCTTGAAGAAGTTAAGTCTGAGATACCTTGGACCATTTGAAATCCTGGAGCGGGTTGGCGAAGCAGCTTATCGATTGAAGCTGTCAGTGGAGTTGAGTGGACTACACGATGTGTTCCACATATCGGTGTTGCGGAAGGCAGTCAAGAGCCATCACAGGTCATTGCGGTCGATAAAGTGCCGGTTGATTACGGGTTGATGACAAAGTTCAAACTAGTATGCATTGAAGACTTTGAAGTCAAACAACTCCACAACAAGGAAATCTGAATGGTTAAAATCCGTTGGGATAACTGCGGACGTGAGGAGCTTTCATGGGAGTGAGAGCAGAATATGTTGGAGGAATACCCCGAGTTATTCCACTCAGGTAACTTTGAAATTTTGTGTATCTTTACATAATTTCGGGAAAAAATTCTTTAAAGGGGGGGGGGGGAGATTTGTAACACCCCGAAAATCGTAATCGAACTGGTCGCGTCCTAAGGAATTTTGGTGCCTTATTAGAGGTATACGGCCTGGTCCACGGGCGTGTCCAAGGCCGTGTCTTTCCCTGTGTTTTTCTGGCTGTGTCCAGAAAAGGACACGACAGGAAACACGGCAGCGACACGGGCGTGTCAAGTGTGACACATGCATATGAATAACTGTGTCACCACCCGTGTTCCCAAGGGACGTGACGGTTGGCATGGCGGTTATCTATGACACGCCCATAGGTCACGGACGTGTCCGGACACGACACGGGTGTGTCCGGACACGACACGGGCGTGTCAGGTTGAGACACGGGCGTGTCTTGACCAGTGTCCTTTTTTGTTCTCGACGATCGTGCCTGGATCGATGCATATGGCCTGGGATACGGTCGTGTGCAATGCCGTGTTCGGCCCAGGATTGAGGAGTTTTGGGCGGATCTGAGCCATTTGTTTTCTTTAAATAAGATCTTGAAGACCCAGGTGTGTTCCTGCTTTGTTAAGGTTGGAAATTGAGGATTAATTCCTCATTTTCGCTTAATCACTCTCTTTCTAAGGAGTTAGAGAGAGGAGAGAGCAAGGAGGAAGCTAGAGGAGGATTCCGACCAGCGGCGGAGCATCGGAACACCGAATCGAGAACCGAGACCGGATTCGCGGAGGAAATTCCCTTGCGAAGCTTTCCATTCGGATAAATTCCAATGGCACAAAAGTGAACTATAAGTGTAACGATTCTCTACTTGAGCATGTGAAGCTCTCTTTCTTTTGCATAAGGAAACCCGCTCCCGCGAGTGTGCGGTGTTCATTGGGGTTGACATGAATAGTACCCCTTGTGTTGCATATAGAGTCCGGAATCGAAGTTCGGACATAGGCATTGTGTGTGAGGCCTACCCGGACATGTTGGTCTGGATCGGTGATGTTGCATATTGTATTGTTTACCAGAGAAGACTCCATATTTTGTGTTTTCGGGTTTCTACACTGTAGATTGCAGCATGGATCTTTGGGGATTAACTCCAAGGCACACGCGAAAAACTGAGTGGAAACGTAGTTCTGCTAACTTGGCGGCCGGGGAGCTAGCCTTGAACAAAACTGGGTTATTTGATGTTTCGAATGTTTTGGGATCCGAGAGAAGCTTGGCACGAGCAAACGTATTAAGGTGACTATGCGGAGTGAGCAACGGGCAAGTTGAATCGGAGCTGAGCTATGTGGTTCGGTGCTAGAGACCCATAGAGGGACTGGCCGTTGGCATAGTCTGGAGTCTTAGACAGTGGTCAAAAAGACTAAAAATGCTCACAAAGTTTCCATCCTGGGGATGGTGGTGAAGCCACGTAATTGATCGGATTCACCGTTAATTTGCCCTGAGTGCACGGGGTGTTTGGTCATGTGAGCCTACACCTGTGGCAAAGTATGTTTGTGCTTTATTGTTTAGATGGGCTAATGAAATGCATGGAAGGAGCATCGCCGTCCCAAGTAAGGGGCGGGGTCGTTATAATTTGGTCGGCTTTGGCTAACCGTTACTTTGTTTGCCACCGTGCGGTGGAATGTTGCTTGTAAGTGCTACGGACCCAAGTACCAAATAGCGGGCTGAAGCCCATATTGCTGAGCTGGCCCTCGAAGGCCAAAGCAAATCGTTGTTTTATTTTTGTCATGTGTGGCCGGCCTGCGAGCCGATGTATGCAAATCATTAATTTGTTAAGTAAACTCTTGTAAGGCCATAAGGCCATATTCTTTAAGTGTATTTGTTATTTCATTCCTATAGTAGTATGTGGACATTCGTGATAATTGTTATTCAATTATGGGTTCTTTCCAACTGTTTATAAGCTTCCGCTAGAATGCTCTGTGTTAGGGCAAGTAGTTATAGTTGGATTTTTGATATTCTTATATAACCCTTCCGACTGTCCGTGGTGTATGACGTCGGGTTCCCGCTGGAACTTCTGTTATATGCCATTCAACAGATGGGGGTGTTACACCTATTCACCCCCCCCCCCTAGGTGATTTAGATATCCTTGAATTAAAGACTTTCAAGTGGTATTAGAGAGAGGTTACTCAAAAAGGACCTAACAGTCTGAGTAGACCTCCAAGGATAGCTAAAAGGTTAAACTTATGTGTTCAAGGATGAACCATAAGATGTGGAACTCTATGGTGCAGCAAATCTGCAGAGAGGAGATGATCAACATTGGGCTATTGGCTGCTCTCGGTGATGACAAAGTCCTTTCAGTTGTAAGAACAAGAATCAGGGCCCCTCTGTCACACTCAGAGAGTTATATAGAGGTGGATGAAGCTGGAGAAGGGGAATATAGATGCCAAGGACAAATAGCTACCCTAGAAGTAAAATCCTGCCAGGATCAGCTTGGTCCAGATCAGGTACAATATCTGTCAAGTTCTTCTCATTGCTCAGGTCATGTGACCAATTTAGATTCTGATGCATCCTCATCCAGGGATGAAGATAACTCTGAATCTAAGGTAGATGTCAATCAATTGATTGGCAAGTATGGTAAAGTCTTGGGTGCTTTGAGAAAAAGCAAGAAGTTGGCCAAGATGCAGGCTGAGAAGATTATCTCTCTTCAGCTAGCTGCTACCCAACAATCTGAGATAGCTTCCTTGCTTGATCAGAAAGTGAGGGAAATCAGCCAACTGAAGGCCATCTCAATCATCCAAATTGAGACCATAAGGCAGAAGGACAAGATCATTATGGATATTGAAGGGTAACTCCTAAACGAGAGAAGGGTTGTGGTTGAATTCAGCAAGCCTAAAGTTGTGCTGCCCTTGATAAATTCCTTCTCCTCCCAAAAGGGTAAGGAGTTAGCAGTCAAGGGAAGCACATGAGTAGACCTTTCCAAAGGGAAAGGCAGAGCCCCTGTAATGTCATAGTCAACCTTTCACAAGGTAATCCTCCCTTCTCATAGGTATGACCAGGACTGCATGTATGGTCACTATAAGAATGGGAATTCTTCTTGTAAGAATACAAGTGTATCTTACAATGGGAGAAGAAAGGGTAAGGGAATGAATGCCTTTATGGCTCCCCATGAAAAAGTACAAATGGCCCATACTGGACCATTTATATTTTGTGCCTCAGCCCCAACTCACAAGGGTAAAGCAGTGGCTTTCACTCAAGCCCATCCAGCAAGGACTTAGACCAAGGGTCTGTCTACTAGTAAGCCTAACTTGGCTAGTTCTGATGATATAAACAGCATGTCATCTGCAAAGAAGACAACGGTAAATACCACTCAGGGCAAGTAAAGGAAGCCTACTGGAAGAAGGACCTTCAGTCAGATCCTTGCTGAAATGAACCTAAAGAAAATTGTTGCTCATCTTCCTTCTGTTCAGTCAGCAGTTAACCACACTGCAAGACTTGCTCAGAAAATAAGATATACTATTCATGAGTGTTGGTGTTGTGGTAAGGTGGGGCATTTTACCCTAGATTGCTGGCACAATCCTTCTGTGTCTAGAGCAAGAGTTAGCCTACCTGTCAGAAATTCTGCAGGTAGGAAAGTCAGATTTCAGGCTAACAAGAACCTAGGACCCAATACCTATTGGGGTCCTAAGGTAAGATAATTTTGTTTTGCAGGTTAGTCTAAGTGTCCATCCCCTATGTGGCACTTGGACATAAGATGTTCCAGAACTTGGACTGGAATAAAAAAGTTATCTGAATATAATGATAAGGTGTCAAAGTTAGTAGGCTTTAAGGACAGGTTCTGTGCAAATACTGATGGGGGGCATGTTTAGTCAAGGTTGCTGAACAAGCCTGAATCTTACCCAAAGTTTCCCAGCACAGAATAAATCCGCATTACTATTGAGGATCAGCTTGTCACCATGGACATTGCAGAAGCTGAGAGGGAAACAATCCAAGTGATGGCACCTGCTGGAAGAAGACAAGTCACATTCAGCCTCATGAGAAGAGAAAGTTGGTAGCTGCACCGATGTTATCATCTACAATCAGCTAGGGGGAGAAGAGAATCACAACAGACCAACTCTTCCATGTCTATCCAGAAACCAAAAAGGAATTGATCAAGTGGTGATCAAGATTGGAGATCAATGTAATGATCAAGATAATACTAAGATGGCTGAAGACTCTTGTACTGCTAATCATAATGCTGAAGCCAAAGGCAAGTCAGATGCTAAAGAAGGGGAGAAGATCTGACACAGCAAAAAAAAACTGTGCAAGGTGCTAGGGAGTTGCTAAGCATTAACATGGATGGAGCTCGACGAAATCAGAAGAATTAGTCGAACGGAGCTCGACGAAAGCTGAAGAAATCGTCGAACATAGCTCGACGAAATCTAAATAATTCGTTGAACTCAAGATTGCCATATAGAAATTTTATGGCATCAGAACCATAACCTCCAGATAAATAGAATTTCTTTTATATAGTGATATTTTACTAGTATAATCTAAGTTTCTAGGAATCTTGTCTATCATAGCAGGACTATGCATATATAGAATAAGTTTCAATACGTTAGGTAGCATAAAGAAGAACTCAATCCTGAGTTTGTCCTGTCTGTCATGTGACTGACATGGTTATCATGCCACTAGATGAAGTCAAGATTCAACACCCTCTAGATTAAGATTGGTTATGTTGAACATGGTACAGCTTCAGTTGCTCCATATCATACTTGTGTTGCAGGATTTACTTTTCTTATAGGTAGATGATTTCTTGATGACACATCAAGACTATAAATACCATTAAGTGGTATCAAGACTTAGATGGACTCAAGTGTCCAGCAGAGGAAATGACAAGGATGCTCCTATTAAGGGGAAGAAAGCTCAGCACCCTATAAAGGGGGATCATGTCTAGCAGTTACTGAAACAGGATCAAACTCCTATTGGGAAGGAGCAGGCAGCTACTGCAGTAGATTAGCTGTCATAACAGCTGATTAGTTTGTCTTAAAAACAAGGCATAGAAAAAGGGGGAGATTATGAGAAGAGGAACTGCTAGCAGGCAGCTCAAGTGGATCCCTGGGTCACTCAAGTGCCAAGGGGGCTGCAGTGATGTGGTGTATCAATGATATCACCACAGGTGGATGCTTATTCTGTAGATACAACATAACAAGTGGAACTATGTGTGCAGCAATCTTAAATATTGTAGTGTTGTGTTGTATCAATGTATCAACAAAGAAGGTATGACTCCTAATCAAGTAGACTGATCTCTAGGATGATTTCCTTAACATTATCAACATAGGACTTTGTCTAGGATCAAGAGATAATCTCTCCCATGATATTTTCTACTCCCTTAATAGATATACCTATTGAAGAAGACAGAAACAGGTAGATATGTGTGGCAATACATATGAGGGAGATATAGACGCAATATTTGACATGACAAGGTCATGATGAGTAGGTTCATATTACTGGAAAAGAATCTAGTAGTATGAGAAATGCAATAACTGACCACATGTTGGGTCATGATTGTGTCAGTGCATACATTGAGGCAGGTACTTCTAGTGGTGCACCACATTTAAATTTTAAGTGGTATAAAAGAGAGTTCATATTACTTGAGCAATTGCCTAAGTAGTATGAGGTTGCACATTGAATGAATGTAGCATAAGCTAGGAGGTGTAGCATATTATAATCTGCAACTGCATGAAATTATTCTGCCTATTTTGGTAATGCCTCTTAGTATTGCTGGGTGTTCTGCCTTCTTCAAATAGGGGGAGATTGTTGGGTACATTGCCCACAATGTTCCCTAGATTGGATTTGAAGAAGCATCTCCATCAACAGTAAGAACATAGTTCTATTTAATGTTGTTTAAGCTCATCATGTGCAGGATGTTCCATGGAACAAGTCTAGACAGGTGGTCTAAGTGATGTGATAAGTGGTCACAAAGTGAAGATGTTGGAAAGGCAAGAAGTAGCCTAAGTGGCCAGGACAGGTAAACTCTTACCTATATTGTGGGCTGGCAGAAATCTATCTAAGTCCACAGGCGTTGAGTGATGAAGACACACTCACCGCCATATAGTAAAAGTCTATGACTAGAACTCAGTTCAGGAATTCATCGAACTGAGTTCAGAGTTCATCGAGCTAAGTTCATCGTTTGAGACTTTGAGTTTGTCGAACTCAGTTCAGAGAAATTATCGAACTGAGTTCAGAGATCGTCGAGCTGAGCTCATCAATCGTCGAGCTAAGATCACAGCAAAAAGGCAGAGAGTTGAACTCTGTCGAACTTCAAAATTCATCAATCTAAGTTCAGAATTCATCGAACTTAGTTCAGAGAATTCGTCGAACTGAGTTCTGCATTCGTCGAGCTCAACTCAACTTTACTTCGGATAAGTTCGTCGAGCTCAGCTTGAAGTTCGTTGAGCTCAGTTTGTAGTTCGTCGAGCTCAGCTTACAGATCGTCGAGCTCAGCTGAACAGTTATCAATCTAAAGCCAAGAAAATTGACTAAGGCAAAAAGCGCTGAGACCACTTAGAGGATCAGAGTTCGTTGAGCTCAGCCCACAGATCGTCGAACGCAAATCAACACTTGTCGAGCTAAAAAAACCAAAAAATTGACTAAGGCAAAAAGAGCTGAGACTGCTGAGAAGAAAGCGTTGAGACATCTGAGACAACTGAGAAACTCAATGCAAAAGCGTTGAGAGAAATGTTGGTCTCAACAAAACCGCTGAGACAGGAGTTGGTCTCAGCAAAACTGCTGAGACAGGAGGTTGTCTCAGCATAACCGCTAAGATAATTATTTGTCTCAGCTGAGAACAAGAAAGCACTGAGACAAGTTAAGCAGAAAAATGGTTAAGGCAAAAGCATTGAGTGGAGGTTGCTCACTCAACGCTGAGAACGCCTAGTGAAGACAAAATCTTGTCTAAGAGGTATGACATTGAGTGATGCTCACACACTCAATGCCAAGCCGCAGATAGCTGATAAAGCAAGTTGGCATTGAGTGGAGCTGAATCACTCAACGCCTAGAAACAAATTTATATTTTAAGCAGTTTGGCATTGAGTGAAGGTTACTTACTCAACGCCATGAGACAGAAAATCTATCTAAGTGTTTTGGAATTGAGTGATGCTTACTCACTCAATGCCTATGCTAATGTTGTTTGATTTCTGGCTAAGTCCACAACAGATGACGTCAGCAAGTCAACAAGTCAACAAAATTCAAATTAGTGGCGGGATGGCTACAATACGAGACAAATATTGCCACAGACCTATTGTACGGCAGTTGGTGTTAAAGCAAGTTGTTGCAGACCATTAATTATATGGGGCCCACTGCTCAAAGAGCCGTTGGGTCAAAAATCAATAAAAGAAAAGAGGCGTGCAGAGGAGAGAGGTATGGAGACTGAAGGAAAGAGAAATCAAGTTAGTTCTTCTTCTCCGCCATTGTTGTGGAGCTGAAGAACAGGAAGTTCGAGTCTACAAGACAAGAGTAAGTTAGCTATTGGAATCAACATCTTCAACAGCAACATAGCTGGTTCCATTCTCACCTGCACCCGCAAGCAAGCTCATAACAATTCTCTGAGCAAAATGTAGCAGCTTGGGCCAACCCTTGTTGTAGGTGCCTCACAGTCTCAGCCTACAGACCTAAAGAACGTTCACTTGGGGAGCTGTGAAGAAGGAGATAGGACAGAGAAGTTGGCTCAGTTCAGGAAGAGGCAGAGAAACAGATCTGCAAGTTACTTCCAGCACATCTTCATCCTTGTTATTGTGAAGAAAGGAGTAGAGCTGGGACTCTTCCAGTTCAGGTTACAGTAAGATCTACTGCAGTTACTTTTCTAGCTCCAACTGGATAAAATCCCTGGTGCTGAGAAGAGAAAGTTAGGTCCTTGTGTCAAGTATTACCACCAACCAACCTTCATCTTATAGGATTCATTTTATCTGAATCTGAGCTATAGGGCACTTTGTTCCTGAGTGGTAGGTGACTAATTAATCACTAAGGTAGGTGCCCTGCTGGGGTACTAGGTAGGAGAGTACTGCTCTCTGAGTGTAGGGACTTTGTGCTTGAGGTAGGTAACAAGTTTTTCACTGAGCTGTAGGTGCCTGGAGGGGCACTAAGGTAGGTACCTGGAGGGGTACTGAGTTGTAGGAGCACTACAGCACTCTGGAAGCAGGGCCTTGTGCCTGAAGTTGTAGGGCTGAAAATCCTAAGCAGTAGGACTTAGAGATAAGGCTGAGGTAGGTGGCTTACGGGTCACTAAGTGTAGGAGCACTTTAGAGCTCTGAGGTAGGATCCTTTATGGATCTGAGGTAGCGCTATCCTCCCAGCCTGAGTATAGGGCTTAACAGCCTGAGGTAGGTGGTTTGTTGACCACTGAGTGTAGTTCCATGTGGCTGAGAAGTGAGTCTTGGAGGAGACTTGGAGATCCTGCGGGATCTGTGGTATAAGCTCTTAGGAGCAGTTTGGAGGTGTTGTGTCTTGTCCAACAAATTAGTTGGATATGTGAGAGAGAAAGTGGATGCACCCAATTGGGGACGCACTATAAATCTCTATATGCTTTTCTGTGGTTGTTTTGTTTTCTTATTTATAGGTGCTAAGGACAAGATGTAGATCACTCTAATTTGAAAGATAAAAGAAAAAAACAAGACATTACAAAGAAAGCAAAAGATAGTCTCAAAAAGGCCAATAACCTATTCACCCCCCCCCCTCTAGGTGATTTAGCTATCCTTTAATTAAAGACTTTTAGTGAGGCCTATCTCTAAGAGACCTGTGGGTCATTGTATGTAAAGTTATGAACTTAAATTGCCAGCAGTGCTGGGTGCCAGCTCGAAATGTTACAGAGCCGTGTGGCTTATAATGAGTTAAGCCGCGGAGGCCAAACACTATGGAATCAAGTTAAGTACCTCTAAACGACTGGGTATTCAATTTACGTACCTCTGATTGGGCAGTCGGTCATCAAGTTAAGTACCTCTGAACGACATAGTCATCAAGTTAATTACCTCTGAACGACAAAGTTACCTTTAAGTCATGGACCTCTGAACGGCAGTGATACACGGGGAAGGCCGGTATACCAAAAAGGTGCCCTGAGTGCACGGTGCGTATGGCCATTGAGTCTACATCTGTGGTGAATGGTGCTTAAATGCACTTTGTTGTTGCCACTATATATATATATATATGTTGTTGTTTGCGGGGAAGTAGAACTACCGCCCCGAGTATGGGGTGGGGTCGTTATAAATTGGTCAGCAAAATGTTGACCTTTGCTTTGTTTGCCACATTTGTGTGGGCCGTTTGTGTAGGTGCTAGAGAACCAAGTGGGAAGTAGTGTGCCGAAGTCATTATAATGCGATTGGCTGGCCCTTGAAGGCCCAAAGGCGAACTTTTTATTGTTTTCATGTGTGGTCAGCATGTGTGCCGATGTATGAAGTCACTTGATATAAATGAGACAATTGTAAGGCTGAAAGGCCAAAACATGTGTTGTGTATTATATATATATATATCATTCATGTTCAATCTATTGTAGTGGACACTCCTACTATTATGGGTTCTTAATCTAAATGTTTTTGCTAGAATGCTCTAAGTTAGGACGCGTTCATAAATGAGTTTGGATTTGGAAACAATATGTAATCCCCTTAACTGTCCGTGGTATATGGACATCAAGCACCGGTCAGACCTTCTGTCATACACTATACGACATATGTGGGTGTTACAAAATTGGTTTCAGAGTCCGTTCTCGGTCTTTCTTATTTGATTTTGTGGTCGAATTTTTCTAAGGGGTGGTGAGCACGTGTATGTGCACTACCTTGATAATATAACTGAACCCGTGAATGTCCACTTAGGAATGAAAATACACATGTTTGAGGAACTAGTATGTTCCTGTGATTGATTTTGGCAATAGTCGTTGTTGCTTAATTGTGTGTTTCACTTTGTAGGCAACTCGAAGTAGTGCGGGGCAGCAAGAACCCCAGCGCGCAGTGGAGAGTAGTGCACCAAATGAGGTTCCAACACCTCCTCCTTCTATGGAAACTATACGGTTGGTTGTTGAAGCTATGTTCGAAATGATCAATGAGCAACCTAGAGGTCAGAGACAACCTCCCATGCGGTGGTCCAGGAACCGGTTGACGTAGTGGAGCGTGTAGCGTTGAGACAAGTGGTCGTTGAGCCAGTGGCCGCAAGGCGAGCAACGAAGAAGCAATTGAAACACGTGTTGAGTTTCAATCACCCTGTGCTTATGGGTATTGGAACCCCTACACAAGCTGAAGATTGGCTCTCAAGAATAAAGAGGGTCCTGACGGCATTGGAAATAGAAGAGTCACAAAAAGTCACTGTGCCTAACTTCTTGTTGGATGGTGAGGCAAGACTTTTGTGGGATGAGTTGGAGCTGCACCAGTTTGTTGGTCGACCATTGATTGAGATCTCAATGGATGAGTTCTCAAGGTGTTTTCTTGCAAGATCCATTCCATAAGCACAGTGGATTGCAATGGAGAACCAATTTCAACGGTTAACTCAAGGCGAGAGTTCGGTCGATGACTACTTGCACAAGTTTACGAGATTGGGAAGATATGTAGGCTTTACGTTTGCAGATGAGGAACGGAAAACAAATCGATTTTATGAAGGGCTGAGAGATGACCTGTGGTTGCTTCTCTCAAGACCGATGACACATTTTTTTCTTGCCTTGGTCAATACGGCCCGTTCCCTGGAGCTTGACATGAAGCGCGTGCAGCGTAAGAATGATTTGGCAGGGAAGAAGACAGTTCAAGGTAGCTAGTTCTTCAAATTCTGGGTTTCGGCGTTAGAAAAAGAAGCCTAAAACTCTTGCACCGGATCCTTCTTCTCCTCCGTCTTGAGCAACATCTGGGAGAGATCCGCTCAAATTTTATACATGTGGCAAGGTCGGTCATATAGCTCGAGATTGCCGGAGTGGTCTTCCAAAAGGGGAAAAAAGACTAGTGCGTCTTATGCTGAAAAGGAAAAGCCTGTGGTGGAGTCGACTGCATCTCAAGCGCAACCCCGAGTCTATAATATTGGCCAACAGGAGGCCATAAAACAAAGTGACATTATAACATGTATGAGTTAATATACAGTTTTTACTGTTTTCCATACTTAGTACCTTGTGCGTTGCTTTTGCATGATTGGTTTGAATTATGCTTTGTCCTGATTTCGGAGTGTCCGACTAGAGCACTGTTCGATACAGGAGCTTCTCATTCCTTTCTGTCGGAAGACTTCGTGGGGCATATCAAAGTGCCTTCATTTACGCCAGCAGATCGAGTTAATGTGTTGCTACCTAATGGGTGCTTGATGCACGCGGATCGATTCTGCAGTGTTGAGGTGCGAATAGGAAGTCGGTACTTTGGATTGTGTTCAAACATACAAGAAGAAACCAGAAATTGGAATAACAAAAACTTTATTATCCAAAAAAGATGAGTATTACAAAGGTATTGCCTCCCTTTTATAGAATGGAGGAGATAAGAGAGATTACATATAAGCAATGTGGGACTAAATAATTACAAGTATATGCGGCTTTATAAATAAACAGACTGGCCAAGTCGCGCGGTTATACGAGTAGGCTAACTACTCTACAACCACCAAAAGGAGAGAATAAGCTACCATAGAGAACAAGCCTCCAGAGGAGACTGCTAGAGAGTCGGTCTCCAAGTCGCCTGAGCAAAATCGCCAGATCGCATGGACACCAAACACCAACATACCGCCCGACCTTCGTACTGCAACAGATGCCAAACAGCAACAGCTCGGTAGATAAGCCGCTGAGATAAACCGCGAGACCGCCCGTCCTCCGAACAGCAACAGAGCGCCCGACCTCCATAGTACAATACTCCCCTCAAGCTGGAGCATAGATATTGATCATGCCCAGCTTATCGCAAATGTGGAAAAAGGAAGCGGACACCGGCTTGGTGAAGATATCTGCCAACTCATTGTCAGAAGTGACGAATGGAGTAAAACTCTGTTTCTTTAAGATCTCTTCCTGAATAAATGACAGTCGACTTCTATTTATTTTGTTCTCTCATAGAAGACCGGATTTCTAGAGATGTATATTGCAGCCTTGTTGTTGCAAAACATAGGAAGAGGATAGTTGTAAACCTCTCCTAAGTCAAGAATAAGAGCTCATAACCATTTCAACTCACACATGGTCGATTCCATACTATGATATTCCGCTTCAGCACTAGACCTGGAGACCACAGACTGTTTCTTGCTCTTCCAGCTCACAAGATTTCCTCCAACAAATGTGCAGAAGCCCGACGTTGACTTGCGGTCTCCTTTGTCATCAGCATAGCTCGAATCTGAGTACGCTTCAACCCTCAAGTCCCAATTCTTCTAAAAAAGAAGTCCTTTCCCTAGTGATGCTTTAACAAACTCCAATATCCTCAGGACAGACTGTAGATGGCACTCCCTCGGAGCTTGCATAAATTGCCTCACCTTGCCTACAACATAGGAGATGTCTGGTCTCGTTACCGTGAGATAAATGATTTTGTCAACCAGATGCCGGTACGTCGTAAGATCAGATAGAAGAGGCGAGTCATCTGTCCAAGTTTTGTCTTCTCCAACAGACAAAGGACATCGGGAAGGTTCCACACCAGTCAACCCTGCCTCTTTTAGTAGATCAAGAGCATACTTCCATTGGAAAAGAACCTTGTTGTTGGTCTTCCTAGAGATTTCAATCCCCAGAAAGTATTTTGGGGTGCCCATATCCTTGGTGACCAGTTCTTGTCGGAGGTGTTTCTTTGTCAAAGCTACCTCAGCCTGGTCATCTCCAAAAAAAAGAATGTCATCCACAAATACAGCCAAAACCACCAGACCCAAGGAGGTTTTGCGAATGAATAAGGAGTGATCGGATGAACTTCTTGCAAAACTAATGGCCGCAATAATGCCGCTAAACTTCTCAACGAAACCTGAGGGCTATGTTTTAGGCCATAGATGGCCTTCTTTAGCCGACATACTCGTGTCTCCCCCTTGGCAACATACCCCAGAGGTTGCTCCATGTGAACATCTTCCTGAAAATCACCACAGAGAAAGGACTTCTTAACATCCAGCTGTGAAATGGGTCAATCCCTGTTGACAGCCACAGAGAGAACGACCCGAATGGTGCTGAGACGAGCAACATGAGAGAAGGTGTCTAAGTAATCAACACCATAAGTCTGAGTGAAGCCTTTGGCGACCAGATGGGCCTTGTATCGATCCACGTTGCCATCTAGATGGAACTTTACAACAAAGACCCAGCGGTAGCCAACAACATCAGTGCCCAAAGGAGTAGGAACAAGGGTCCAGGTACCCCTTTCAGTGAGGGTACCAATTTCCTCATCCATGGCGGCCTTCCAATGAGGAACAACAAGAGCTTCCTGGTAGGTGCGGGGAGTGGCAGTGGCAGAGATAGCCAAGGCAAATGCTCTGCGAGAAGGAGTTAGACAATCATAGGAAATAACAATGGCCAGTGGGTGTTGGGTACACGCCCGCACCCCTTTGCGAAGAACAGTGGGAAGATCCAGGTCGGCATGTTCCGCAGTAACTGGAGCATCCGTGGCGGAGAGTGCTGGTCGAGAGGGAGAGAGAGAGAAGGAGGAGATGGTGGAGATGACAGTGGAGAAAGCTCGACGGGAGAAGATGTGGTGGTGGGGATGGTAGGAGGAGCAAAAATATCTAGAGAGGGAGAGGATTCAGAAGAGAAATAGGAGGCATTTTCGAAGAAGGTCACATATGTGGATACCTATTGTTTATGAAGAATGAGGTCAAAGCAATAATAGCCTTTCTGAGTAGTAGAGTAACCCAAAAATACACACTTGGTGGCACGTGGGGCGAGTTTGTCATGAGTGGCGGAAGGAGCGTGCACAAAAGTCGTGCACCCAAAGATACGTAGAGGGAGAGGAAACGGATCCTTGCCCGAATATAGAATGGAGAATGGAGTTTGACTATGGAGAATCGTGGATGGAATTGAATTTGAAACACCCCTATTCATCGCATAACATATAACAGTAGTTCCGGCCGGGGCCCGACACCATATACCACAGACAGACCGGGTGGTTACTCAATGGAAACCATTCAACCAATCATAATGTCCTACACAGAGCATTCTAGCAGAAGCAGTTTATATATTGCAATTAAAATAACCCAGCACAAGCATGAATGTCCACTAATACACCAAATAGGAATGTAGTATATACACCAGTACTGGTCTTAAGGCCTTACAAATGGTTTACTTCATATTACATGTCTTACAAACCACGGCATGCATGCCGGTCATACATGAACAAAAGCAAGTAAACACTCCAATTAAGCCTTCGAGGGCCGGCTTCGTAATTTGGGCTTTAGCCCGCTATTGACCGCTTGGTCCAACAGCACCCGCAAGCAACAAACCACCGCACGGTGGCAAACAAAAGCAACGGTCAGCAATGCTGACCAAATTATAACGATCCCGCCCCCAACTCGGGGCGGTGATGCTCCTTCCCTGCATTTTACTAGCACAACCAAGCATTATATAAATACATTGCATCACAGGCGTTGGCACGCATGGCCACACGCCCCGTGCTCTCAGGGCACATTCTCGGTGATCGCGGTCTAAGCCCGCCGACTCACCACCATCCCCAGGACGGCAATCTCTCGTGAGTAGTTTGGTCATTTAGGCAGGAGTTACGACACTTTAAAATCATCAACAGCCTATGTCACGACACTTTAAAATCATCGACAGCAAAGACCGACCTCTATGCCCTCGGCATAAAGCAGGAACGGTTCAACTCAACCCATTGCTCACTTGCCACGACACTTTAAAATCATCAGCACGAGTTAAGTTTCCCCGAAGCCTGTGAATCGAACGCATAATATTACATAACCTAGTTATGTATAAGTTGGCTCCCAGGCCCACAAGTTTGGCAGAATCACGCATCTGCTCAGTTTTCCGGGTGCACCTTTGGGTTAATCCCCAAGGCTCCCTGTTGCAATCTACTGCGTAGAAAACTCGAAAAACAAACATTTGCGCAGAGTCTTCTCCGGCCATTATGCAATGCAACATCACCGATCCAGACCAACATGTCCGGGTAGGCTTCACACATCATGCCTATGTCCGTTCTCGAATACGTACTCTAAACAACGGGTACTATTCATGTCTACCCGAAGGAATGCCTCAACTCAACGAAAACAACCCGAGACTCACACGGGTAATGGACATGCCCGTGTCCTATGTGACACGCCCGTTTCTAACTCGAACACGCCTGGGCTACAGGCTGTGTTCACTGTCTCGACACTTCGTCGAGCGAAGTTCGTCGACTACCTGACACGGCCTTGGACACTCCTGTGTCCTAGGCCGTGTTCCTTGTCTCAACACATCGTCGATTGAAAATGTCGACTCCCCGGGCCGATCGTCGACACGGGCTCGACACGCCCTGAGACACGCCCGTGTCTCAGGCCGTGTTCCCTGCTCGATGATCATCGACTCCAAAATTGTCGACCTCTCGACCAAATCGTCGACTCGAGTCTGACACGCCCTGGGATATGCCCGTGTCCCAGGCCATATGGCCACTGCCAGATTCCAAATTTGGCCCAAAATGCCTCCCGTTGCTCTTTTGAGTTTCGGGGCGTTACATGATTAATGAGATAGCAAGAGATGAGGACAGCGTATCCCCAATAGGAGCGAGGAACCAACATTTGTGTCATCAGAGTATGAGCGACATCGAGGAGTTGACGGTTTTTACGCTCTTCTACCCCATTTTGTTGTGAGATATAGACACAACTAGTTTGATGAATAATACCATATTGCATACAAAAAGACCAGAAATCATTACTAAGATATTCCTTAGCATTGTCAGAGCGAAAGATTTTAATAGATACATCAAACTGAGTCTTAATCATATTATAGAAGGATGTCTCGACAGAAAATAGTTCGGAGCGATCCTTTAAAAGATACACCCACGTACATCGAGAGAAATCATCAATAAAGGTTACAAAATATGAACTACACCGACCAATGGTGAGTGTAGGAGTAGGACCACAGATGTCGGAGTGAACTATATCAAATGGTCGGGAAGATCCATAACCTTGCTTTGGTGGGAAGGAGGAGCGGTGATTCTTGCCAAGCTGACATGCGTCATAGTTGAGAGGAGGACTTTGCAGAGGAAGGAGGGGCAAAAGCTGACGAAGAAGTCATGGAGGAGCATGACCAAGATGAATGTGCCATTGGAGAAGATCAGTAGAAGAGGAGGAGAAGGCGGATAGTGTGGAAGCATTGTCGATGAAGTAAAGTCCGCCACTCTCCGTCCCAGTAGCAATCGTCCGTTTGGAGCCCGGATCCTGAAAAGAACAAGTAGTATAAGTGAATGTGACGGAGCACTGTAGTTGTTTGCAAAGAGAAGTAACAGATAACAAATTGCAAGGGAAAGTGGGCACGTAGAGGGTGTCCGCCAAGAGAAGAGACGGAGTGACTTGAGCCACTCCTGTTCTATGGACCGGTGAGGGAGAGCCATCCACAATAAGGACCGTGGGAAACCGATCAGCTGTTCAAGGAGAAAAACATTATGGATTGTCGGTCATATGATTGGTAGCACCAGAGTCGATCAACCATTTTCCTTGAGTAGCGACGTGGGCACGACTAGAATACATGACCACGACCATAAGACATGACCACAGAGGCAGACATTTTCGAAGAAGAGGTGGCCACAGAAGAGAGGAGATAGATAATAATTTGAGGCTTGTAAAGGAGGGCGCGGCGATAAGGCTCAAGGTGTGGCAAGAATAATAGGTCGCGACAACTTAACAACAGGTTGCAATGACTTAAGAAGACGAGCATTTATAAAAGTAGGGTGCGACGACTAAACACATGTCGCGGCAAGAAGAACAAGTCGAAATAGAGAGGTAGCGAGAAGAAAGGAACAAGCCTCAAGGATAGGTCTCGTGGAGAGACAAAGCTCACAGAATCCGCGCGAGAGAGACTGGCCGCGCGAACAGCAAGAAGGGGAGAAGACAGGACGTGCGGCAAGGAAGGCCGCAGCGAACAGAAGACGAATCAACACACCAGCAGCAAGGAAGGCCACGACCAAGAAGCAGAACAAAGCTGAGGGAAATTAGTCTGGCGGCTAAAAAGAAGTCCGCGCGAACACGAGAGGAAGAAGGCCGCGCGAACTGAAAGGATTTCACGGAGAGAAAAGAGGCAGAGAAACCGTAAAAATAGGTCGCAGATAGATAGACCGAGCAAGGAGAGAGGCCGCACACACAAAGTGCAGCGACAAAGACGAGAAGAGAAGCCGCGCGAACATAGTACAAGAAGAAGGACAAACCGCGCGAGCAGAAGAAGGCACGGAGTCAGGCAAAAAAGATTGAGTGCTCTGATACCATGTTCAAACAAACAAGAAGAAACCGGAAATTGGAATAACAAAAACTTTATTATCCAAAAAAGGTGAGTGTTACAAAGGTATATTCTCTATTCTATAGAATGGAGGAGATGAGAGAGATTACAAATAAGCAATGGGAGACTAAATAATTACGAGTATATGCGGATTTACAAGTAAACAGACCGAACAAGTCGTGCGGTTAGACGAGTAGGCGAACCGCTCGACAACCACTAGAAGGAGAGAATAAGCTGCCACAGAGATTAAACCGCCAGAGGATAACGCTAGACTGCCGGTCTTCAAGTCGCCTAGGACAAACTGCCAGACCGCATGGATACCAAACAGCAACAGACCGCCCGTCCTTTGTATTGCAACGGATGCCAAACAGCAATAGCCCGACAGACAAGCCACTGAGATAAACTCCCAGACCGCCCGGCCTCCGAACAGCAACAGACCGCCCGGCCTCCATACTGCAACACTTGCCAAGCTAGACTCGTCGGAAAAGAACCTGGCTCAGAATCAGACGGAAAAGAACCTTGCTCTGATAACATGATCGAACAGACAAGAAGAAACTGAAAATTTGAATAACAAAAACTTTATTATTCAAAAAAGGTGAGTATTACAAAGGTATAGCGTCCCTTTTATAGAATGCAGGAGATGAGAGAGATTACAAATAAGCAACGTGGGACTAAATAATTACAAATAAGCAATATGGGACAAAACAAAAGATGGACATCTTTTATTAGGATCCAGGTCGGGGGTCCCACATGGGTAAAGGCCGGGCCCTGGACAACTGCAGTCGAATGTCAAACAAGCATCCACAACCAAATCTCCCGGGGTCCCACATATTGGGTGATGGTCGGGTAGGTTACTAAGGCCCGAGGCTTGATCCCGGGACCTCCTTTATAATAGGCGCCTTTACCCATGTGGGACCCCCAGCCTGGTTTCTAACAGATTGGAAGCAGCAGTGCTACCGATATCGGAGTTTGATGTAATATTTGATATGGACTGGCTCTCAGAGCAGCGTGCCTATATAGATTGCAACTCTAAGTAAGTCATAATGGGACAGAACACCAAAGGAGAGACTAAATTCGCTGGTATGCGAGATCGAGCAAGATATTGATGTCTGCTATCCAAGTAGTCAAGGCAGTTCGGATGAGCGTGGAGTTGTTCTTCATGCTGTTAGAGGTTGTTGAGCCGAGTTCCAGTGTGAGTGATGTTCCTATTGTATCGGAGTATGCTAATGTGTTTCCTAAAGATCTTTTGGGGTTACCACCCCAGCGAGAGATTGACTTCGCTATTGAGTTGGTGTTAAGTACGAAACCTGTGCCCCGCTCGCCATATCATGTTGCTCCAAAGGAGATGGCCGAACTAAAGGTTCAATTGCAAGAGTTACTGGTGCAAGGCTTTATACTCCCAAGTATGAAACCTTGGAGCGCTCCAGTCCTATTTGTGAAGAAGAAGGACGGAAGCTTGCGACTATGCATTGAATATCGAGAGCTGAACAAGCTGACGGAAAAAAACAAGTATCTGATTCCACGGATTGATGACTTGTTCGATCAGCTAGTGGGGTCAACTGTCTATTTGAAGCTAGATTTAAAATCTGGTTATTATCAGTTGAGGATTCAGGAATGTGATATTCCCAAGACTGCGTTTTGTACATGCTATGGTCATTACGAGTTCACTGTAATGTCGTTTCGACTAACAAATGCGCCATCGGTATTCATGGAACTAATGCACCGAACGTTCCGAGAGTACTTGGACTTGTTTGTCATAGACTTTATTGACGATATTTTGGTGTACTCTCTGTCTGAATAAGATCATGCGAACCATTTGCGGATGGTGTTGCACACCATGAGAAGAAACAAACTCTATGCCAAATTCTTAAAGTGTGAGTTCTGGCTGATGTCAGTGGCCTTTCTTGGTCACGTGATAAGTGGAGTTGACATTGTGGAGGATCCGGCAAAAATCGTTATAATACGGGTGCGGCCAGTTTTGTCTTCTATGGCTGAAGTCTGGATTTTTCTTGGATTTGTGGGCTACTATAAGCGCTTCATAGAGAAATTCTCGCGGATAGCCTTGCCTTTCACCACACTGACGAGAAATGATCAAAAGTTCATTTGGACACTGGAGTGCGCGCGAGCTTTTGAGGAGCTGAAAGGTCATCTGACTACGGCGCCAATCCTGACGATGCCTTATGGTTCGGATGGCCATGAAATTTATAGTGATGCATCAGGGAGCGGCTTAGGTTTCCTTCTTCAGTTTGGTAAAGTGATAGCCTATGGCTCATGCCAGTTGAAAGTTCATGAGCGAAACTACCTCGTCCATGACTTGGAGTTGGCAGTGGTAATATTTTCACTCAAACTGTGGCGTCACTACTTATATGGTGTGAAAGTTGACATCTTCATGGACCATAAGAGTCGTAAGTACCTGCTGGATCAAAAGGATCTAAATATGCGACAGCGAAGGTGGATGGAGTTCTACGGGGACCACGCCTTCCAGATTCATTATACTCCTGGGAAGGGAAATGTGGTCGTAGATGCCTTGAGTCGTAGGAATCCAGCAAGTGCAGGTTGGTTGAAGATGTATGATAAGCATCTAATCCAGGAGTTGGAGACCTTAGACATCTCTTGTGTGGACAAGAATGCTACTACAAGTGCATGCCTGAATTGGACGAAGGTACAGTATGACCTTGCAGATTGGGTTCGGCGAGCAACAGAACTTGATGAAAGTCTACAACGCTTTACAGTGCATGGGTCAAATTCCCAATTCTCCTGGGATGACGGTCTTTTGCGAAAAGATGGTCATTTGTGCGTCCCGAATGTGGGTAAATTATGTGAAGAATTGTTGTATGAGGCACACTTTACAAAGTATTCAATTCACCCAAGGAGCACAAAAATGTACAAGGATATGAGGAAAGTTTTCTGGTGGCCAGGTTTGAATAAAGATATTGACCATTACGTGGCAAAATGTCAAACGTGTGCCTTAGTGAAAGCTGAATGCCAGAAACCTGGCGGTTTCCTGAAGTCGCTACCAATACCGATGTGGAAGTTTGATGACATTTCTATGGATTTCGTACATGTACTGCCGATGTCTCAGAATGGAAATAATGTCATATGGGTAATTGTTGACCAGTTAACTAAAGTGTCCCACTTCATACCTAATCGGAAGGATGATTGTTGACCAATGAATTTTAGTTTAACTATACGGTTCTGTACGGTGACCAGTTAACTAAAGTTCAGTACGGTTCTGTACGGTTGACCAATAAACTAAAGTTAACTAAACTGAGGTGATCAATAAACTAAAGTTCATCAGTTAAAAGTTACCGAAGGCAACTTTAGTACGTTGACCAGTAAAGTTCATATGGGTAATTGTTGACTAAACTGAGGTGACCACTTCATACCGTAATAAACTAAACTGAGGTGATCTTCCCACTTCTTCCCAAAAGACAACTTTAGTTCAGTACGGTTCTGTGCGGTGACCACTTCATACCTAATTGTTGACCAGTTAACTAAAGTGTCCCACTCCATCAGTTGTTGGGGACTAAACTAAAGTTCAGTACGACCTTTCATCTACAAATGGATGGCCAGACTGAGAGGACCAACAGAACCATGGAGGACATGCTCTGTATGTGCTCCCTGGATTTCGGAAAGAAGTGGGAAGATCACCTCTATATGATTGAGTTCGCCTACAATAATAGCTATCAAGCTAGTATACAGATGACGCCCTTTGAAGCATTATACATTTGGAAGTGTCGTACACCATTAGCTTGGGCGGAAACAGGCAAATCAAAGCTCTATCAACGTAAGGAGGTCGAAGATGAAAATTCGACCATATGTACTATTCGATAGAGGCAGTGATGGACCAAGATAGGTAGGATTTTGTGGTCGGCGATTGGGTATACTTAAAGATCAAGCCATTCAAAGGCGTATCTAGGATTCGGCTCTTAAAAAAGCAAAGTCCAAGGTATCTTGGCCCGTTTGAAGTGGTAGAACGAGTTGGAGAGGCCGCATATCGATTAGCTCTGTCAATGGAGCTAAGTGTCTTGCACGATGTGTTTCACATATCGGTGCTGCGAAAAGCAGTGAAGAGCCAACTCAGGTGATTGCAAATGATCGAGTAACGTTCAATAGTGGGATAACGACAAAAGTTAGGTCCATTCGGATCGAGGATACGACAATCAAGAAACTGCGGAACAAGACAATCGGGATGGTCAAGTTTTGGTGGGACAACTGTGGCCATGATGAGCTGACATGGAAGCGAGAGCAAACCATGCGCGAAGAATATCCCAAGTTGTTTGTGTAATGTGGTTGTAACATTGTTTTTATGAATAAAAGTTATTGTAACTTTTATTTTGTTGTCTTCCTTATGTCTATATGCAAATTTCGAGATGAAATTTCTGTGAGGAGGGGAGTGTTGTAACACCCCAAATTTTCTAGCAGAACTTTTGTCTCTATCGCCCGGCGATAGTGATTATCGCCGGGGCAATAGCAATAGGTCTCAACGCACTCAACACCTAAAGAATTGAGTGAGCTCAAAACACTTGACGCCTCAAAGCATTGATTGAGCTACTCGCATTGCTAGCGTCGGGCGACAGTGGGTATTGCCTGGTGGCGATAGCGATAATTCGTCGAGACACACTCGAAGAACGTCGAACTAGTATCGCCGAGTGGCGATAGTGGATGTTGCCATGCGATAGTGCCATGTGGCATGGGTCAGAGTGGCTGTTAAGCAGTCAAAGTGGTTAAGACAATATCGACGAGTAGCAACAGTTGATATCGCCAGGCGATAGCGCTAAAGTGGACCAGTCAACCCAAATCTTGGCCTTTGCTTCATTTTGATGGAGAGGTCATGTGGCTGGGGTTACTCCCGCGTCTAATTAACCAGAGAAGAATAGGAATGAGAATTCATTCTCTCTCTCTCTCTCTCTCTCTCTTTTTCTCCATTTCATCATTTCCTTGAGTGAAAAGGAAGAAGAAGGGCTAGAGTTGAAGCTTGCATAGCTTACTAAAGGAGTTCTTGTGGTCGGAATCAGGATTTGAGGCTAGATCTGTGAAGAGGAAAGTGAGTGCTCATTTCCATCCGTAGAAAACAGCTTCGCTATTGCTCCAAAGAGAACTATAAGGGTAACGATTTTCTCCTAAACAAGTGAAGTCCTCAATATGCATACTTGCATGGAACCCCTCACTAAAAGGTGAAAAAGGGTGGATTCCGATGAGTAGATCAGTATGATCCCCGTTTATTCCTGCATATCGATTCGAAAATGTAGAGTATGGAATGTGCATGCTGTGAGATACCCATCTGGATTGGTTGGTCTGGATTGGTGATGTTTAATGCTTTGCATGCCGGAGAAAACTCCGTGGATATGCGTGTGCTTTACGTGTGAAATCTGGGGTCTAGGGGTGTGCAAGATCTTGCATCAAAGTACTGGAAGCATATCTAGAAAAATACCCAGAAAAGATTACAGTTTGGAGAACTGTGGTTATTGCCGGGCGATAGTTACTGTCGCCGGCGATATCTTCCAGTGAGCTAAAATGTTATGAGGCCTGTCTCTATGAGACCTGGGGGACATTGTATGTAAAGTTGTGAGCTTAAATTGCCCAACAGTGGTGTGTGTCAGCCTGAAATGGTACAGAGCCGTGTACTTATAATGAGTTGAGCCATGAAGGCAAAATACTGTGCCATCAAGTTAAGTACCTCTGAACGATTGGGACGTCAAGTAAAGTACCTCTGAATGGGCAGTCGGTCATCAAGTTAAGTACCTCTGAACGACATAGTCGTCAAGTTAAGTACCTCTGAATGACAAAGTTACCATTAAGTCATGGACCTCTCAACGGTGGTGATACACGGGGAAGGTCGGCACACCAAAACGTTTTCCTGAGTGCACGGGGCGTATGGCAGTTGAGCCTACATCTGTGGTGAATGGTGCTTAAATGCACTTTACTGTTGCCAATATATATGCTGTTGTTTGCAGGGAAGGAGAACTGCCGCCCTGTGTAAGGGGTGAGATCGTTATAAATTGGTTAGCAAAACGCTGGCCGTTGCTTTGTTTGCCATATTTGTGTGGGTCGTTTGTGCATGTGCTGGAGAGTCAAGTGGGAAGTAGCGGGATGAAGCTCTTATACTACAATTGGCTTGCCCTTGAAGGCCCAAAGGTGAACTTTTTACTGTTTTCATGTGTGGCCGGCCTGTGTGCCGATGTATGAAGTCACTTGATGTAAAAGAAATAGTTGTAAGGCTGAAAGGACAAAACATGTGTTGTGTATTTTATATATATCATTCCTGATCAATCTGTTGTAGTGGGCATTCCTACTATTATTGGTTCTTAACCTAAATGCTTCCGCTAGAATGCTCTGAGTTAGGACGCATCCATAAATGAGTTTGGATTTGGAAATAATATATAATCTCCTTAACTGTCTATGATATATGGCGTCGAGCCCCGGTCAGACCTTCTGTCATATGCTATACGATGAATGGGGGTGTTACATATGATTATTCTCCCTCTATACTTCCCTAAGACTATGTGGATAAGGATTTTGTGATCTGTGTGCTTGTCTTTACAGTTTTACTTCTATTATCAAATTGACCTATAAGTTAAAATGATCGTACTAGCCGGCAGGATCGACGTCGTGCGGTGGTAACTAACCCATGTGTTAGTGTCACCGTAAGGCGGCGGTTCTTGACATAAGACCGGGTAACTCCTTCGTAAGGGGGAGGGGCCTTACAAACTTCACGCAGTGATTGAGCAAATTGCCTCCAAATGATCAAAATTTAAAGATACCTTGGAGAATAGGAAGAGACATCCAGTCGCACATCTGATAAGGAATTTACAATATTTGTCTCATTCTTCCCTGACTTGCAGCTTTTGAAACCTCTATTCGGCTGAATTTGTGGGTTGACTGGGAGTAAGCCTAGGTTCTCTTAAAAGATCATGTATCTTCCGGTCCAGTTGTGAGCCATGTTTGACAGGTTCACAACTTTCATTCAGGTACACCCAAAGTACAAAATGCCTTTGAATGACTTTCCCTATTTGCCTCATTATGTTATTGGTCACATGGTAAACTAGTTGCGGAAGAGGTCCATGCTAAACCTGTTGAAAATTGTGAAGTGAAAGTGGAGGTTGATAAAACAGACCGCGCGGCCTGGGCAGACTGATGGTGCGGTCTGGGTTATTTGATGGTGCGGCCTGGGTGGACTGGTGGTGTGGCCTAGGCAGCCTGTTATTGCAACCTGGTGATGGTGTTCTGTCAATTCGGCCTGTGGTTCTGCAGTTGGCTATTCCTTGAAGTAACCAGACGGATTGGTGGTATATCCGTGGGAATGTGGCGGACTCTGTTTGAGTTCACGGAGTCCATTATGGCAGACTGTGTTTGGAGATTGCGAGATCGACATTTGTTCATGCCCTTGATCTTTAATGATGCGGTTGGTGATAACCACGTTAATGGTGGCGGACTGTCTTTGGATTTGGCGATCTGGCTTCGTGTCCGCCGAGCTTGCGCCAGGTGTTTGGTGGGTTGCTGGACTTGGTCACATTCTGTGATAAGTTTAGGGTATTCGCAGAGCCTGCGGTGTCCGCTGGTTGACTGGGCGATCTGTGTCTATTGGTCGTGGACTCATGTGGCGGGCTGGTGCGGCGTTGGCAAGCTGTGCGGGCTGGTGCTCGGTCCGCGTGTAGCATGCGGACTGGTGAAATATGTGGGTTGTTGTTGTGTTTGCATGTTGTGCAGCGTGCAGACTGGTGTAGTGTCCCCCAGGTAGTGGACTAGCTTCCTGACTTGGTGCCTGGCGAATCGGCTGATGTCCGGCCATGTCCTTGCAGACTCGGTGGACTATGTTGTGCTAGTTGCGAGCTAGGGTGGTGTTTCTATCTACTATGGCAGTGAACACACTCCTTAACCCACCTATAAATAGGACCCCCCATCTCTTCAACAGTAACTAAATGAACAGTAAGTTGAGCGTGGATTAATTGCTGCGGCCTCGATTTTCTAGTCCGCGCAGATTGGGAATGATTAACTGGTTGTTGTTTGCAGGTTGTGCTGCTAGCACTGTGAAGCTAGGAGTCTGGTTCTGATTGCGGTCAGGAAGCAGTGGAGCTTGTGGTTTACAATCAGCATTTTGCAGCAGGTCGCACTTTACAGCCAACCAGTTTTCTCTCCAGCAATTGAATTTCAAGTTCAATAACCTGTTCGCAGGTCTCGGTAGACTAGGCGGTCTGTTCTTTCAGTTCGGCGGCGGCGTGCAGAGCAGTCGTCTCAGCAGAATAACGGGTAGCTCGCGGACTTCGGAGACTCCGTAGATCAGTGGTGCAGTAGCGGCTTGGCGGTTTCAGCGGACTTGGAGGATTCAGCGGTCTCTGGGGCAGTCCTCCCGGCTTGAAAAGTCTTGTTTTCTTGAATGCTTCTCTATTGTACTTGGCGAAATCATGTCTCGCCATGTATACCTAGCCTTGTAAAGTTGATAGGTGATAATACAAGATCTATGGTTGCCCTCTGTTATTTCTGATTACTTAGCTCAGTTTATGATTGGAGTGTTCCTGCGTCTGGTTCCCACTTTTCCCTTGATCAAGTGATCAACTTGATAGCTCTGGAAGTTTTTGCTTGGTACCAGAACTACCGGATGATCAGCTTGTGAGATTTTCAACATGGTATTAGAGGGAACAGTGACTTGAGCGGTGATCAACTTCAGTTATGATCGGTGCTTCTGGAAGCTAGTGATCAGTGGTTGGTGCAATGGAAGGAGCTTGCACAAGTGGTCTTGGTATTGAACTTCTTACAGCGATCAACTATAAGAAGTGGAAATAGTGTATGAAGAGCTATCTTTTGGGCGAGGAGTTGTGGGAGGTCGTCGGTGGTGACGACAAGAAAGAATGACTGCTGCAACTGTTTCTGCTGAGCAGGTGAAAGTTTGGAGGAAGACTAATGCAAATGCAGAATTTGCTCTTAAACGGGCTGTCTCACCTGAGCTCTTTGATCACATCTTATGATGTGATTCTGCTGCTAAGATATGAACAACCATTGATGGTTTTTTCAACAGGAAGAATGTAGAAAGGATGCAGTTCTTAGAGATTGAGTTGTCTAACTCAACTCAAGGAGATCTCTCTATCTCGATATTCTTTCTCAAGATAAAGAACCTGTGTGCTGAAATATCAACATTGGATCCTGATGAGCCCATTTCTGAAACTAAGTTAAGGAGGCACATAATGCACAGTTTTTGGAAGGAGTATGTGGTCTTTGTGACTTCCATTGAAGAATGGGCAACTCAACCTTCTTTACAAGAGATGGAAAATCTGCTGGCATCACAGGAGAGCATGGCTAGGAAGATGGCCGGGGTGACTATCTCTGAAGGAGGTAGTAAAGCTGTCTTCACTGATAAGAAGAAGAAGAAGATATGGGAGAAGAAGAAGAAGCCTGTTGCTGAGGATGGGCCTTCAACTTCATATCAGCAAGAGAGGAGCACTGCTCCTAAGAAGAACTGGAAGAAGGAGTTGAAGTGCTACATGTGCAATCAGCCAGGACACTTCAAGCATGACTGTAAGGTCAAGCTGCAGCCAGGGCATGTTACACATAAGGAGGGAGCTGTTTCCAATGCTGAGGAAGCCGGGTGGGGACGAGCCTTCTTGATAAGCACGTGTGTTCGTGCTCTTTCCACCATTGACTTCCAAGATGACTGGATAGTTTACTCAGGGTGTGGTCATCACCTCACTGGTGACGAGTCGAAGTTCTCATCGCTGCAAGCATTCTCAGGTAATGAAGTTATTATTACATATGATGATTATGTTCATACTGTAGAGAAGGAGGGTGCGGTTTCTTTGGATAGTGCTCAGGTTCCACTTACATTAAGGAGTGTGTATCACATACCTGGCATGAATAAGAACCTCTTCTCGGTGACCAATGCAGTTGACACGGGCTATCATGTTCTGTTTGGCCCAATAGAAGTAAGGTTTCTCCGCAACATATCAGCGGTAAAGCCTGATGTTGCTCATGTAGGGTGGAGAGAAAGAGACTTGTTTGTTTTATCAACATGCTCTTATGTTGATCGGATGAGGGCCAACGATAGCGCGACTATCTGGCATGAAAGAGTAGGGCACGTATGGATGGACAAGCTGAAAGCTATGACAATGAGGAGCCTTGTGAAAGGCTTGCCAAAGTTGTCATCCTACAGAGATGGCCATGTTTGCGCGGGGTGTCAGTATGGTAAGGCTCCTCGCCTTCCGTTTGATAAGTCCCAAACGAGTAGCAAGACACCATTGGAATGCATCCATGGTGATCTGATGGGGCCAATGATTACCGCTAGTCTTGGAGGAAGCAGATACATGCTCATGTTGATTGATGACTACTCAAGATACACTTGGGTGTATTTCATGAAGGAGAATTCAGCAACTTTCCAATTATTTGTGGAGTTCAATGAGCTGATGGAGGGCAGGCTTGGCTTGGGGATTAAGAAGTTCAGATCGGACAATGGTGGTGAGTTTGTTTAATCTGAGTTCTATAAATTCTGCATGAAGCACGGGATCCAGAGAGAGCTTACTTGTGCTCATACTCCACAACAAAATGGAATAACGGAGAGGAAGATCTGTCACTTGACGGAAACATGCAAGTGCTGGCTTCATGCAAAGGGCATTCTCAGGTCATTTTGGGCGGAAGGAATGGCCTGTGGAACCTACGTCATCAATCGGATGCCTCTGAGTCCGATCAACATGAAGTCTTCCATTGAAATGATGTTCAAGGAGAAGCTGAGCGTGGAATACCTTCGGTTGTTTGGATCAACCTGTAATGTTCACATCCCTGATGCTCAGAGGACCAAGCTTGATGCAAAGGCGAGGAAGCTCGTCTTTGTGGGCTATAATGAGCGGAAGAAGGGTTGGAAGTGCATGGATCCTGCAATAAGGAAGTTCTTTGTATCAAGAGACGTATTTGATGAGCTTACGTCGTATGGAGGTGGCACTGTTGAGCTGCAGGAGAGCAGGGTTGATGAAGGGAAGAAGGAAGTTGTTGAAGATCTTCAGGTGGAGCTGTTTGTATCACTAGGAGCTCCAGGTGTCTCAAGCTCTGGGTCAGAAGCTTCTAGTTCGGGAAGCAGAGGGGCGACGCTCCAAGTGTACCCGGAAACGGAGTTGGTTCTGAAGAAGCAGCGCAGGTGGGGAGCAAGGAGCAGCCTCTTCGGAGATTGAAGAGGACCATCAAGCCACCAGCTCGGTATTGTGAAGGAAACACTATGGGATTTGTCTCTTGTTTCTTCACAGGCCCCCTTTATGTGCAGGAGCCTTCAAAGTTTGAATAAGCCACTAGAGTCAAGTAGTGGAACGATAGCATGGATGAGGAGATGACTGCACTCAAGAAGAACGAAACTTGGGACTTGGTGCCCAAGGTTGATGGCGTTACTCCTGTAACTTCCAAGTGGGTCTACAAGCTGAAGAAAAAGGCAGATGAAAGCATCGAGTGATATAAGGCTCACCTTGTTGCTCGAGGGTTTTTGCAATAGTACGACGAGGACTATGAGGAGACAGTCCTGTGGCGAAGATGACTTCAGTACGAGTGGTGATAGCTTTGGCGGCTTGCCAGGGCTGGAAGATGTGGCAGCTGGACGTAAAAAATGCCTTTCTTTACGTAGAGATCGACAAGGACATCCTCATGTATCAGCTGCTTGATTACGTATCTAAAGAACCTCTGGACTACGTCTGTAAGCTCTGGAAAGCCCTTTATGGTTTGAACCAAGCTCCCCAAGCCTGGTACGGGAAGATTGCAAAATACCTCCAGTTCTGCGGCTATCTTGCTTCAAATTTAGACTCGGGCCTATTCGTCAAGAAGAAGGGGGAGCTTCTGGTCCTAGTGTTGTTGTACGTGGATGACATGATCATCACGGGGAATTCCAAGGAGGAGGTAGCAAGGTTCAGGGCGGAGCTAGCTATAAGATTCGAGATGAAGGTCTAGGGTGAGCTCCACCACTTCCTTCACTCGAGGTTGAGAGGAAAGAGAGTGGCATACTCGCGTCCTAGAAGGACTATGAGGAACAGATTGTTTAGCGATTCAACATGCAGGAGGGGAAGATTAGCTCTACTCCATTTAATTCAAGCTTCAAACTTTGGCGGGATGAGGGGAGGATTCTTCCGGATCCTTTGGTGTTTCGGGCTCTAGTTGTGAGTCTTATCTACCTGACGATTACAAGGGAAGACATTGCTTACGTAGTTGGCCTAGTAAGTCGGTATATGGCGGAACCTTTAGGATGCCTCATCTGATGGCGGCAAGGTGTGGCGTCGGTATGTTGTGGGGCCCGGCCGGACCCATATTATGCGGTCATTATAGGGGAGGTGTTACACAAGGAACATCCTGAAGTACATGAAAGCCACTTCTGATATGGGTCTCTTTTACAGGAGAGGCACTGGTTTAAAGAACTCGGATGCTGATTATGGAGGATATTCAGATGACCGGAAGTCAACATCGGTTATGTCTTCACTTATGGTTCAGGCAGAATCTCTTGGTGCAGCAAGAAGCAGGACTCGGGTGTCTCTACTACAGAAGTAGAATACATGGTTTTGGCCTTGTCAGCTCGGGAAGCCATCTAGCTTAGGAGACTAGTAGATGATGTCTATGAAAAAGTGTGTGGTCCTACTCTGCTGTGTGGTGACAATAAAAGTGCCATGAAAACTGGTGAATAATCCAGTTTGTCACGCACGGACCAAGCACATAGAGATTGAGCACCACTTTATTCGGGAGTTGTTGGAGGGATCTCTTATGGTGGAGCATATGCGGAGTGAGGACAACATCACAGACATCTTCACGAAACCGTTGCCAAAGGTGTTATTTTCACGGTTACGAGGACTGCTGTGCTTGATCACACTTCTCACTTCAAGGGGGGTGTTGAAAATTGTGAAGTGAAAGTGGAGATTGATCGAGCAGACCGCGCGGCCTTGGAGGACTGATGGTGTGGTCTGGGTTATCTGATGGTGCGGCCCGGGTTGACTGGTGGTGTGGGCTGGGCGGCCTATTATTGTGACTAGTGATGGTGTTCTGTCAGTTTGGCCTGTGTTTCTGTAGTTGCTGTTCCTTGAAGTAAACCGGGCGGATTGGTGGTATATCCGCAGAATGTGCAGGACACTGTTCGAGTTCGCGGAGTGCGTTGTGGTGGACTGTGTTTGGATATTGCGAGATCGGCATTGGTTCATGCCCTTGATCTCTGGTGATGCGGTTGGTGATAACCGCTTTCATGGTGGTGGACAGTCTTTGAAGTTGGCAATCTGGTTTCGTGTCCGCCGAGCTCGCGCTCGGTGTTGGTGGGTTGCTGGACTCGGTCACATTTGTGACAAGTCCATGGTATTGGCATAGCCGTGGTGTCCGCTGGTTGACCGAGCAATTTATGCATGTTGATCATGGACTCGTGGCGGGCTGGTGCGGTGTTTGCAAGTGTGCGGGCTGGGTTGTGTCCGCATGTAACTTGTGACTGGTGTAGTATGTGGGCTCTTGTTGTGTCTGCATGTTGTGTAGTGTGCAGGCTGGTGCTGCGTCCGCCGGACTGGCTTCTGACTTGGTGCCTGGTGAATTCCTTGATTTTCAGCCTTGTCCTTGCGGACTCGGCGGACTTTGTTGTGCTAGCTGTGGGATGGGGTGGTGTTTCTATCTACTAGGGCGGTGACCACACTCCTCACCCCGCCTATAAATAGGAGCCCGTCACTTCAACAGTAACTGAATGTATAGTAAATGAGCATGGATTAATTGTTGCGGCCTCAGTTTTCTAGTCCGCGTTGAATGAGAAGGATTAACTTGTTGTTGTTTGCAGGTTGTGTGAATAGCAATGTAAAGCCAGGAGTCTGGTTCTGGTTGCGGTCAGGAAGGAGTGGAGCTTGCGGTTTACAATCAGCGGTTTTCCGCAGGTCGCACTTTGTAGCCAGCCAGTCTCTCTCCAGCAATTGAAGTTCAAGTTCAATAGCCTGTTCTCCGGTCTCGGCGGACTAGGGAGTCTGTTCTTTCAGTTTGGCGGCAGTGTGCAGAGCAGTCATCCAGTAGAATAACGGGTAATCCGCGGACTTCGCGGACTCCGTAGATCAGTGGTGCAACAGCGGCTGGCAGTCTCAGCGGACTCGGCGGATTCGGCGATTTCTGGGGTAGTCCGCCGGCTTGAAAAGTCTTGTTTGCTTGTATGCTTCTTTATTGTACTTAGTGAAATCATGTCTCGCCATGTATACCTATCCTTGTAAAGTTGATAGTTGATAATACAAGATCTGTGTTGCTATTTGTTGTTTCTGATTACTTAACTCAGTTTATGGTCGGAGTGTTCCTGCGCCTGGTTCCGATTTCTGTTGATCAAGTGATCAATTGATAGCTCTTGAAATTTTTGCTTGGTACCAGAACTACCGGTTGATCATCTTGTGATATTTTAACAAAACTTACCCTTTTAGCATGCTGGAATGCAACAAAGCTGAAGGTAGATGCTATCAATTCAGGGCCACCTGATCAGGCACAACTCCATAATGACAAATGATGGACCACCTCCCACATCACTGGGAACTTGAAACCAAATCAAAATGATCCTTAATGAATGACGGTTTAACTCATGCGTTTACGACTGTCACCATCATGCCAAACGGAGCCCAAGTCACTCGTTCTTCTCTCTTCTCCCACTTGTAGTCACGTGAGTTCACCTGTAACCACTTTACAATTAATAAAGAGGCCCATCACAAAGAACACATTCATCACGGCGGGTCAAATTGGTTTCCGTTGTTTTCATCGTCATCTCCTTTTATGCACTTTTTTGATCGCTTAAACCATCCACAGAACTAGTAACTGATCGCTTGCAACTCTTTTTTCTCTGCCGATCACTCGATCCGGAATAGCATGCGAAGAGTTGATGACAATTTTGACTTTAACAAACTTTTTTTTAAATTGAGTCCTTATAGTCGTTTAAATTTTTTACTAGTTTAAATTTGCTTATTAAATCGGCAAGTTTGTCTATTTTTCAGTTGTGTATTTTTGATCATTTGAACATTGTGTACAGTTTTCAATTCATAAAATATAACTAATTTAAGAATAATTTGGACATCTATTTCTTTTATATTTGCTGTCATCACTCTTTAATTTAATTTTTCTATTATCAAAATTTATATTATTATAATAGGAAAATTAAGGTTTACATTCATTTGTCGACCACGAAAAGTAACTGTCACATCATCCTCTCATTTTACAGTATTAGAAACCCTCCAATGATATATACAAAACACATATAAACACACATACATGTATTCATGGGTTCCCACTAAAACATTCAGAATCAAACGGACTCAAAGCGCTCAATCAAGTCAAACCCAACTGAGTGAGCTTTGTGCATGAGTCGTGCACACTCGAGAATCCTAAAATCATCCCAGAGGGGATGAGTTGAACAATGCGTATATGTGACTCTAAAGGACCCAGCGCACACGCACCGCGCATAGGGCCCGCATGTGGGCGCTTCGCGTGCGGGCAGACCTCACCGCGCATGCCTAGGCTCACACACCCCCTGCACGCCAACTACGTGTAGCGCGCGCGCACGCCGACGGGCCACCACAGACTCTAAATTCTGCCACCGCTTCCAGTCGCAGTCATCGTCTCCGACGGCTATCACCGTCAGACAACTTGCCCGGGCCGCCAGGGGGCATGCTAGTCATTTTCGCAAAAATTGCATTCCAAGTTAAAGGATCTGAGTAACGTCATTCGTTAACTCCAGATCCAGCCGGATGCAACTACCAGCTCATCCCTTCAAGAAAGCTATAAAAGGTCCTCATGCCTTCATTTGAAGATTAGAAACTAGAGAGACAGGAGAGTGCTCTTAGGTTTTTCAGTGAGAATGTAAGACTTAGATAGTTCCTTTGCTCTGAATGCCCTCTATATGGTCTCAAGTCTGCTTGCTCTCAACGCTCACGTGGACGCTTCAACAAAGCATGAGAAAACACGGAGGAATGCTCTCCTGGACGCTCCAGTTTGTAAAACTTTCTGAAACGAGAGCTAATGAGGTCACAGGAACACTCAACCACAACCGAAGTCAAATAAAAGACAGCAACAATGGCGACACAAGTGTTTCCAATCAGAATCAACTTCTATTACAAGCCGAGGAATATATTGCAAGACATGATTACAATGTAAACTGGGAACAATCTAAAATTGCATCAAAGAAGAAACCGCGCGGACTGTTTCTGGTATCCGCACAGTTTGCCTACTTGCCAGCCTTGCCCGCCGAAACCATAGAAGCCACCTATCCGCAGCTAGCCGCGCAAACTGTTGTTATTGCAAATGTTGAGACCGATCAGAACCCTCTGATAGGCTGGATGAACTGCTCCACTTATCCGCAACTCCGAGGAAGTGACCAAGCCGCAAGAACTGTGACATGCTACTAGACCGCTGAGTGTATCCGTAGAAACTGTCCCACACCAATGTTTCCTTCTAGTCGCC